>OX328125.1:84130575-84260706 GCA_946811695.1 Gonocerus acuteangulatus
CGTCAGATTCGGGTTTAGCACATTGAAAAACCCCTAAATTCAAATTTTGGGAATATTACAAAAATAAAATAAAAATGTATTTTTATTTTCGCTAAGGCGGGACCCTTAAAATTTTGTTAAAGATTCACCAATCCGCCCATATGTTAAAGAATATTTACCCGATCTAAGACAAACTTGGATGGTCAATAAAGGAAATAATGTGACACATTTCCCTCCAATCGTGGTATTTCTACGTGTTCTGGGATCGGCGTTTTATACAAAAACGTTTACATTTTATTTATTTTTTAAACCCATTTTTGCAAGTACCTTTTAAGATAATACGTTAGTCATTTATATGGTTAGAAAAAGGAGTCTTTATTCTTTTGAAGGATTTCAATGACGTCAAAATCGGATTATCTCAAGGGGAGATATTGAATTTCAAAACGTCATGTTACTTTTTCGCTTACAAATTTTTAGTCTCTCCAGACTAGGAAAAAACCATTATTTTTTCTTGGAGTGATGTTTTTAAATCTGCTATTATTTTTAATGTAAAAAATGTATAATACTAGTTTACTTGAAAACGTAAGCATATTTTTGAATTTATTTGACGAAATATAAATTATTGTTTAACGATTATATTTTTCCTTCCGGACGGAACGCTCGGACACGTGTCGACTATTTTTCGATGTAGAATCACCAGAAAAAAAATGGTCAAGATCGGTGACCCCATCGCTGTATACTTCCCTTTTTAGTTTGGATGGTTGTCAAACATCTGAAACGATATATAACTAAATTCCTGGACAAAAAAATTGTTAAGAGAAACTACTAGTATTCGCGTTTATCAAAAATGATTTGAGACATTGCCTTAATAATGTTTCCAATCGTTTTTTTTTTACGTAAAACTTCTAAAAGGTGTATCATTTCTTGCAAACAGACCAAGACCACATTTTAGGGTTATGTGGTCTATCGACACGTTGCTACGAATATGTCACAACTCAAGAAGGCAAAAAATGTTATCAGTTTTTAAAAATATGTATATGACTGCATTCAGAATAAATCTTGAACTAACGTGCAATCTGATACCTATTTTACACATATTTACATAAGAATAGTATAAAAAAAAAAAAAAAAAAAAAAAAAAAAAAAAACGAAACGAAAGCCAATAATCGACACAATTTTGCCGTCATGGCCTTATCATAACATTATGACTCGCGCAATGACGGGATACTGCAATAAAAATGGTAAGCGAGTGTAAAAGTGAAGTGACCCCTCTGAGCTCCTGGAGATTTAATAACATTTTTTTTTTTCTTTTCCGGGTCGAGTTGGGGCCGACGGTGAAAAATTGGATGACGTTCTTCACCCTCTGCTATTATTTAGCTTGTGATATAGCCCACACGTGCCTCCAAAAAGCCTAAACACGATGTGAAATATCCATGCTTGCGGTTTTATTTTTATTATTATTATCTCATAAGAATTTACCCTTAAGCTAATATTTCATTTTTCACATAGAGATCATCACAGTATTATAGGGTTATCTTGTGGTCTAAGCACATATCGAACTGTTGCTATGAATTTGAAGAAAAAATTGTTTCCTAGATTGGAACAAAACGTTTTTTGACTTCAAAACCAGTGGAGGAGAAATGGAAAAACAAGCACCAATCGGATTATAAGTTTAGAACTTCTGTATTTAAAGAAACGCATACACTTCCACTGACATATTACCAAATGTTTCACTTTCATTTTTTGTATATTGAAAATTTAATCCTGGAAAACATCCCAGTTTCATCTAGCTTAAGGTTTTAGGTGAATTGATACTTCATAGTACAGGAGCTAGTAACGCCAGGAAAACATGAATTTTAGTAAGGCTAAATATTAAACTAAACCTAAATATAAATTACATAAACCTAAATAAAGTAAAAATTGCATACTTTCCAAATCTTTCTATATCTTGAAATTCATTTTGATATACATATATATATATATATATATATATATATATATATATATATATATATATATATATATAAAAATCACGTGTCTGTCTGTTTTTCTGTTTGTTTGTTCCTTCAACTGTTTGTTTGTTTCCTTGTTTATTTGACAAATTCACACCGTTTGACCGTTTTTGACCAAACTTGGAATAATGGTAGGTCTTGTTACGAGAAATCTCCTAGGCTAGGTCAAAAAAATCTACCATCGGTCTGTCTGTATGTTTGTCCCTTATACAAATCCATACCGTTCATCCGATTTTGACTAAACTCGGTACACATGTAGATCTTAATCTTTGGAGAGTCGTAGGCTAAGTCAAAAACGTCTAACAGCTGTCTGTCTGTATGTTTGTCCCTTATACAAATCCATACCGTTCGTCCGATTTTGACTAAACTCGGTACACATGTAGATCTTAATCTGAGGAGTGTCGTAGGTTAAGTCAAAAACGTCTACCAGATGTCTGTCTCTATGTTTGTTCTTTATACAAACCCACACCGTTTGACGGATTTTGATCTAACTGGGCACACAGGTTGGTCTTGATCAGGGGATTTTCATAGGCCAGGTCCACCAGCTGCTGTCTGTATGTCGTTGTTTCTTTTATATAAATCCACACCGTTAGACCCATTTTTACCAAACTTGGCATACATGTATGTCTTGATACGGGGGGTGTTATAGGTTATGTCAAAGTCGTCTAGGACTCAGAGTTGGGTCACAGGTTCGAAACAGTTACAGATTCGTGTTATTAGATTTTAATAATACTTATTTGGTTTCTAATTTATTTAGGCTTTTCTATATGTAGAAAGTAGGTGTAGCATGGCACGCCGGGTAACAGCTAGTATATATATATATATATATATATATAGCAATTTTTTGTTTAGGTATATATATATATATATATATATATATATATATATATATATATATATATATATATATATAATTTTTATAACATGTATATTTGCTTTAGGTGGAAATCCTGACGATTCGGTACTGCCATTTAGATTAAGCATCACCTCAATAAAAATGTTTTTATATTTTCGTCCGTGCATACAGACGACTGCATTTGCAATTGAAAATTTCCTGAACTCTACAAATGATGCAGTGGATGAATAAATGTGCCGATAAATATTTAAAGACGCGTCAATCAATTATATATTATATGTATTTATGTATAGAAACATAAATATACATATAGAAATACAAACATTCTTAGTTTAGAAATTAATCTAATAGTTTTGACTAAAAATCATGGCTGTATTTCTGCTCCTGGCGCTAGCCCAAGACCCTGGAATATTTAGGACTGAGTATTTGTAAAGGAATGTCTATTCTTTTTTAAGTTTCCTTTGTTCTTCAACTGAGCTATTTTTATTTTTATTTTTTTAAGAATCTTAGCACAGGTAAACGATAATGATAGCGATTATAAATAGAAAAGGTATCATATAGTATTCACGACTGATGAATGAAACTAAGAATGCTTCAAGTATTTTATTCATACCTTTATTTAATAAAAACGAAAAAAAAAAAACACGTCACAACGAAGCAGTGGTTTTAACAGAATCTCTCACTTTTTAGTGTATTTTATACATCGCTATGTGAAGAAAGAACACTCATGACGTTCACTGAAGACGTTCTCCAAATTTTCCAAAAAGTTATATATGGAAATGTTATAAATTCTCTAAATGTTATAAAGCCCATATTAATCCAGTGTATTTTAGTTTCTTAGATATGTGTTTTCATAAACTAAAGTAATCATAATATTCTATTTTAAAAAAATATATAATTTAGCTATATGACTATTTATTCCCCTTTTAAATAGTAATGAAGTATGTTTGGGTCTTTTCAGGTGGAAAATGAGAAAATATCTAGGAGGTCCATGGGAAATACGAGACTGGTATCTCATTTCTGGCGACTTTTATACAAATGTAGAGGTTAATCCCGAATTCTCAATGGTTTCTATTTGCTAAAAGTTTAATAAAGTGACATAATTTATAATATTTTAATAGTATTCAAATTTGTATTGGTCTAGAAAAGACTTATTTGTTATTAAAGACATATATCACAATTGCCTTTCTTTTTTTTTTTTTTACAATGTCAATAGTCGTCTTTAAACAGGCATGAAGGACGTCCTATTGCCAGCAAAGAAGACCAAGTGGACCTGGGGAGGGAATGTTGCTTGGCAAGATAATGACAGGTGGGCGAAGCAGGCTACGGAATGGATCCCATATGGACAAAAGAGAAGAAGAGGAAGGCAGAGGAAGAGATGGGCCGATTTCATGCACAGCAAGGCTGGTGGTATGTGGATGAGGACTGCCAGGGACAGGAGCAGATGGAAGGAGATCTGGAAGAAGGAAATAGAAGGCACAGCGGACTCCACTTCCCTATAGGACTAGTCCCCGTGGGAAGTTAGACTATTACCCCAGGAATATGGGAGGCACTACAAAATAGTTACTTACAAATATAAACAAAGTATTATGTTATTATTTATTTATTAGAGGCAAAGTTATTCATTTATTTATCAATTTTGTATTTAATTAATTATCTACTATGACAATTTTGTTAATAAAGGCTACATTCATTCATACAGTCCTCTTTATGCATATCTTAATAACACTGAAAGACAGTTAATTCCTCGAGCATAGAACTAAGAGAAATTTCCCTGAGAATCCTTCGGAAGGATCATTGAACTGCCTGCTTCCTTCCTGGGATTCGCAAGAGCCTAATGAACGAGATGGAATCTCATCGAGCGGAGATAAGGATAATTGTGAGCAGCTTTCATAATATGTGGGAAACTCAGCTGAACAATGAATATCTCTTCATTATTTCCCTGTAACATTACAATCATTCTCTTATCACAAGCCAATTTCAATTATGTTATCGTTTAAATCATTTGCCTTGTAAATAGTGTATATTAGTTGGATTATTTTTTTTTATCCATTTATTATTATAGAATTATCTCTCCCAAACACCATATTATATTTTTCAGTCCTCCGGGGAAAAATGAGAAATTTTGGATCCGTCATTGCAGTGAAGTTTCTGATTCCAACGTAATACATAAGTACATGAAAAGTAAGAATTGTGCAGACTTGACTAAGGATATGCTATTCATGCAGTGACCGACAAGAAATTCATGCGATGATCCGCAAAGACGGGCAAACGTCCAAAATCAATATGAATACTTGCAGAAAGAGAGAAAACTGACAATTTCCCCATTGAAAAAAATCAACATTCGAAATTACAGACAGTTTTTTTTTCTTTGATTTGTTACGGCAATTCAACCAATATTGGGTCATTCATGCATAATGGTCGGTAGCATTGAAGGCAAAGGACACGATGGACGGCCGGCGTGAGACGGACCTAGCCAAGGTCGAGTAGAGTCCTCTGCCAGTTCTACCTTAGTGGCCCGCATCTGGTGACTGGCTCTCAGGTCTATGATAGAAGATGTCCTTACTGTTGCCAGGGCAACCAAACCTTCATCAGACAGGTTTTTGAATAATTGTGTTATGCCTTTTAGCACGTTCCTTAAAGGTAACCCGCTTTCGACGAACAGCCAATGACTAAATCCGGAGATACCCATGGGAAATGTCCATAATGGTAGTTCATTATGATTGGTTAACAAGCGAATTCCGCTTCCAGGAACATGGTATTTTCAGCGATATTCATTGCTTTTCGCTTACAGGCTTCCAGGTAACATTACTTTAGAAAATTTGAAAGACTCGAATGAAATCATTTAGATGGAAATTTAAATATCCGTTTTCGAATTGAAATAACTAGAATTATCGTGTTTTTTTTTGTTTGTTTTTTTTGTTTTTGTTTTTTTTTTTTTTAACTTCGATATTTCGGAATTAGTCGAGTTATTTTGAAAATCTATATCATTCATCTAAACTATGGCAGATACATTTTGGTATACTCTTAAGGAAGTATTAAACAAAATATTACAAATAGACACGTGCAGTTTTAAGTTTTTGTCTATATATATTTCTCGAAAACTGTCGTAAAATCGGTTTAAGTTTCTCGGTATCATTCGAAATTTTCCCCAAAAAACGGTTCTGCTTTAGTTTCGATAGAGCGATTTCAATTGGAGATACAGGCGCTTAAAATCCCATAAAGTATCTGTTCCTAAGCTTTTTGTGTAAGTTTGTATTGTGTATTGCTTTTAACAGGTAAATGAGGTATATAAAATGATAAATAATTCTGTATTTTTTTGTGTTTTTATGAATATAGATTTAAGTAAGAACGACTGGAATTTGAAGAGGCCCGATGATTAACTTTGCATAGAGCTCGATCCTGTTGGTTCTCTGATTTTTGTGCCCACTAAATCTTAGTTTTCTTCCAGGTGTTAACTGTTTCCATACTAAGCTTTCCAAATAATACTATGGATAGAAAGGACACGAAAACGCGCTTAAATGACACAGCTCCTTAGGGTTGTATTTTTTTTTTTTTGTTTTTAATTTGAGGATGCATGAGGATTTTTTGATTTTATGCTTTAAAAATAATGGATTTATTTTTGTTCAAAAGTCATTTAATATATCTCTGGAATAGAACATTAATTATAAAGTGAATGGCTAGGGCTGTTCCCAATGTAAGTTGTGAATAAAATATAAATTCAGTGTTTTACCGTCGTGTGATGGACTGTTTGGACTGGATGTTTGTATTCTCGCCTTGTCACTTCCATTTTTAATGATGTAGCTAAGCAAACTGTTATGTTCTTTATATAACATACCTGCGGATGGAATTAGCTTTATGTATTCTGCTTGGTTTCTAGCACAAATAATCAAAAGCTACTGGTAATTAAAAACCTTGTTTCAGAGTTGACAAATTGTTTTAACTCGTTAAACAAGAACTGTTATTAAAAGGCTCTTTTTCATCACGGTTTATGCGGATTTCAAATATTTTCAGTTCTATTTACGATCAAAAGATATGTTTATAGAAAAAAATGTATTATAACCAGATGATAAAATAACGCTTCAGTCTGTTATTCGCGCAAGCTGTTTTCAGTATAAAATCGGAGCATGGGCTTATATAAGGGTGGGAGTCTGAGGGGACTGCAGCCCCCCCCCCCTGACATTTTGATTTGATGGTAAAAACTCGTCATAAAACCCTAAAAAATAAAATAATAAGATCACTTAGTTCATAAAAAATATTTTATTTTACGTGTAATAGGGTTTTAGTTGCCTAAAACTATTCCAAGCTCTAAATGTTTAGTATTCCCTACCCCAGAAATGGTCTCAGCCCCATATAATTTTTTTTCAGCTAGAAAGTGATAGTTATCTACTAATTACACTGTTCTGGACGAAAATCCTACTTCAAACCAAAACATGCTTTCTTACTGTTTTCAAATGTGCTGAACACGAATTTGATGTCAGATTCTGTCTATCACGCACAGTTTCTTGAGAAATTCTAGTTTTTTATCCAAAAATGTGAGTTTTTTGTAAATTTGACGATTTTTTTTTGGCATCAAAACATAGTGAAAAAAATTCAAAAGCCCGTTGATTTTGAGCGCAATGAAGTATATTTGAACGAAAAAAAATTTGATGGGAATAGTACAAGTGGTTGAAGAAATATGGCTAAAAGTGTTTATTCAGTTTCTGAAAAAACACTTTTAGCCATATTTCTTCAACCGCTTGTAATATTCCCATCAATTTTTTTGTCGTTCAAATATACTTCATTGCGCTCAAAATCATCGGGCTTTTGAATTTTTTTCACTATGTTTTGATGATTTTCGTGCAGAACAGTGTAATTTTCAAATACAATTTTTCATTTTTTCCAAGTTTCTCCTCTTTTCTCTCAAAATCAGAGGGTGATAGAATTATTCTGAGTTCAGATTCGGACTCAGCACACCTGAAAACATGAGAAACAGGCAAAATTGTTCAAGGGAGGGGAGAAAAGTTTTTTTTTTTGCAGAGCAGTGTTATCATAGATTCGAAGAATTTCTTCATTTCGGCTTTAATAATTTCTTCTTGTTGCACAGTGAATAGCCTTGTCATATCAGCCAAATGTTATATACATTCTTCAGACAAGTATTCAATCATACATCTGTCATCAAAAGATACGCACAAGAAAATGGTGCAAGGAATTCCAACCCTGTAAGTTGATTATAGAGAAGAGATTATAGGATTCTGTTCTTTGACAAGATGGATGAAGGAAAAGCAGACGATGTATAGGAAATCGTGGGTGAAGGGTGAGTTGAGTCGAAAATGCAAATAAAGCCTTTGCCCTTTGAGGCTTTAATCACTAAAGGCGGGGGAGAATAAATAATTTCATAACATCGGTTAACTTAGAAATTAAATTTATTTAATTTCAAAAGCGTGAGAATTTTAATCCTCCTTTTCCCCACACGGGAGCGCGCGATGTATCTGGGAGATATGGTAGGGGTTTAAGATCAATAAACATACACTCATTGATTAAAATAGTTTGTTTTTTTGAGCTAATATCATATTTATTTTTTAAATTTATTAATAAGAATGCATTTATCGCATTGGAATAATTATAAATGTTTAATTGAGCTAAATTTTTAAAACTATCTTATAATTTTTGTAAGGCAAACCAATTTTTGGATTTAATTTGTTTAAACTAAGCAACATAAAATAAATAATAAACAGTATTTTTAATTCAATTTAATTATTAAATAAAAATAGAAGATTAGAAAAGATACTACTTAATCTACTATATATTTGTCAAATACCACTGACTCACTCACTCACTGACCTATCATCGCCCAGCCCAAACCACTCGACAGAAAATTTTGAAATTTTGCATGGACACTCCCTATATAACGTAGGCACTCACTAAGAAAGGATTTTTTGATATTCAAATTTTTAAGTATTTTTAGAGGGGTTTAAAGTTTTAGTTGGTTAGAGCAGGCAAGCGTTGCTAGGACGATAACAGAACAGCTGTTGCCGTACATTATCTATTTCATAGTATTATTTTTAATTGAGGTTAATTTCCACTATGATGGCAGTCCTTGAATTACTAGAAATAAAATGTGATTTTGTCCCTCATAGAGTTTACGCCCAGGCCAAAAATTTGAAATTTTACACGGACAATACGTTTAGAGTGTAAACACGCGCTAAGATAGTTTTTTTTTTTTTTATATTCAAATGTTTAAGTACTTTTAGGGGAGTTTGAATTATTAAGAAATTCCTCATCGGCTCAAAAATGGTTCGATTTTGATAACATTTGGTACAAAAATCTTTCTTCTCATTTAAAAGGTCAAGTTCATTAACCAGTTGAATCCGTTTACTGGAACATGGTTTTTGGGGCGAAATTTGAGCGAAAGATTCCTTAACGTAGGAAAACGAATGAAACCATTTTTTAAGCGAGTTCTGTAGCCATTTACCCGAAAAATTGATTTTTTTTTTTTTTTTTTTTTTTTTTTTTTTTTTTTTTTTTTTTTTTTTTTTTTTTAAATTTCCAACGGAAACAAGCATGGTTACCTCCACATGGTGTTTCCTGGACAAATTTAAAGTCCGTGCAATAATAAGCTGTACAAAATTATGTAGTAGCGTTAATTTTGATCATATCTTATTTAACTCAATATAAAAAATACTTATCGGGCGTGGTGAAGCACGGGTATTCATTCAGCTAGTATAAAATATTTGTAAGAAACTGTAGCTGTTATTTTGGTTGACCTAAAAATCTGTTAGAAAATGAAAATAATAAAGTGATCAAATAAGCAAAATATGAACACATAAAGACATCAAGAAAATAACAGTTCAATCATCATGTAATAATATTATGTCTTCAAAAGAACGACAAAGCATCTAAAAAATAGGAACATCACTGTTCGGGGAAGCACGCTAAAATTATACTTTTATCTTTTTTGGTCACCAATTTAAACATTATTGTACGCCATTGTTGGGATGTTGTTCATCTACCAAATGGAACATAATTGGCACTTCAATTTAAAGAAACAAAAAAAAACTTAAATACAGAACCTGGTAATGCGCGATGCATCCACGAAGCAAAAATAGAGCACAAATAGGATTAACCTCATCGTACGAGCAACAATTAAAAACGCAAGTGCCGGGGACATTAAAAAAGCATCTAAAAGAGGCGGAAGCTTCCGCACTCTATCCCATCATAGCGGATTTCCCTAAGACGTTGTCGCTGTGTATCTACTGGATACCGCACCTTGTGGAGGGTTAAGCCGCTTCAACCTTCAACGCCTTATATTTTTACTGCACTGCACTTCTGTACTGCAGTATAGTAGCTTCGTTATTACCTGGGCGTACACATAAATGAAAAAAATTGCTCAAAAAAATTTGTCAAATCAATTATAATAATATTTCTGTGTCTGAGGTCAATATACATCTCGATTTTCTTTCGGCTTTTTCTACTTTCAAAGATTTTAAACAAAATAAAAATTATTCCTTAAAAATGTTTTCTTATTTAATAATTACAAGAATTGACAAATGTTGTGACTGCTTGCTGGTAAATTTAATTAATTCTACAAGTATCTAGAGATATTTTTTGTGCATCGGTTAGTAGTATAATAAAAAAGTCCGTCACGCAGGAGCTGCATAACTAAGCACTTTCCTCAGAATTTGGGTAGTGTAGACTGCTTTCCAGAACAATTTGCTTAAAATATCCTACGTAAATAAAATAAAATCATGAATAGTTCTCTTTTAAATTTGTAATGAGTAACTGATCAATTATTAATTTGCTTCCAGAGATATGTTTACACATGGTACCTACTACACTACGTAATAAATACAAAAAACCTCATATTATCGTATTTTGATCTAACGCAGGAACAGGATACAGTCACTCTAGTGGTAGAAAGCGCTCCTTGCGGCGGCTTTGTGAACCTACGTCTGACGGGCTTTTCTATTGAAATATATTACAAATTAAACCCCCGCTTTACGATTGACCGATTCAGCTCATTTTTACAACACTTCTTTCCCATGAGTTACCCACGACGTATACCGCGTTTTGTTACAATACAGCAAAAATTACGACCGGTATGAGTATATTAGGAATTTGGGTCCGGAGTAAACCCCCCTTCTAATGAACCGATTTAGTTTATTTTTACAACACATATTTACCTGTAGATTACCACTACGAATACCGAGTTTCGCCGAAATATACCAAAAATCACGGCTGGTAGTGGCGAATTGGTATTGTGGGTCCGGAGTAAACCCCCCTCCTAATGAACCGATTTAGTTCATTTTTATATCTCACTTTTCTCTCTATATTACCACTACGAATACCAAGTTTCGTTGAAATAAAGCAAATATTACGGCTGGCATGGTCAAATTAGTGTTTTGGGTTCGGGCTAAACCCCCCCTTTCGGAGGACCGATTTTGGTGGTTAACGAACTCGTTCAATCGTTTGCTAATTACATGCTATATACCAAGTTTCGTGACGAAAAAACAAAAACTCTGGCCGCTATCGTGTTAACAGACACACATATATATATATATATATATATATATATATATATATATATATATAGATATATATAAATTTTAACGGGGGTCATTTTCGGTGTCTACTAGGTAGGATCGATAAAGATTTGAAGAAATTTTTCAAAAATTCCGTCATGAGTCCAACCTCAATAGCTACTTTCCTTCGGAGGAAAGTGCTAAAAAATATTGCCAATGTTGCCTTCACCTCTAAATTACAAAGCGATTAGGCAACTATTCTGGACCGATTCTCATTCGGGTTAAGACCACTTTTCTTCTCATATCATATGTGGGCTTATCATTTTCTTTTATCTCTCGGAGGTCTTTTCTATGGGCTATTAAATAATTTTTCGGAACTTTATGTAATGCCTTCTCTAATTGCTCTCCTCGCCAAGGTGTCAATTTTTGTTGTTGATATATTCCAGAATGTGCGGGAATCCATATAATAATGACCCCCTGTTTCTAACAACAATTGCAATTAGCTCAGCTGTATAATTACTGCAAATCGCTATCCCGCAAATATGTAGACTGGGAGATTTGAGAAAATATACAGACAATCCTTAAAAAAATACCCGTTTAAACAGTATCGCAATATTTGTTTCTACTACTCCCTGATTTAAAATGTAACAAAAATTTACACGTATTAGTTAAGATGCCCTTGATATATTGTGTTAGATCTTTTTAAGTAATTCCCAAAAAACGATGTCCAGAAAACTATTTCTATCACCTTTTCTTAAAAACGGTTAAAAATATTGCATTAAAAATGGTTTTAATTCTATTCTTCAGATCTATAAAAAGCGCACCTGGTAGTCCAATAACGCAATAACGCAGGTGGTACGAATTCCTTTGCACAAAAAACATTTTTTTTTGGGGCGGGTTCTGATGGATGGCTTTTCAAATTAGACAAAGGATTTTTGTACAAAATATTTTCAACGTGGGGCATTATATTTCAGCCATTTAAAGAGCGGGCAGCATATATATATATATATATATATATATATATATATATATATATATATATATATATATATATATAAATTGGAACCAACTTTATTTTCGTGATTAATGGATGTAGAATCGTGAAATTTTCAGGTCCAAGAGGTTAAAGGGAAGGCTGTCTCGGAAGAGAAATCCCTCCAACATGTATTCTATTAAATTAATTCAATTAATAATAAATTGCAGAATTATATGCTGAAGCTTCCTGACAACACAAGTCTATATTTATAGTACTTTACAATGAAGGAAAATTTAGGGGTCCCAAAAGCAATACAACATACATTTATCATGTTTTTAGAAGCAACAGGATCTACATCTATTTGCTATGTAAGGAAGGAGAAAGGATAGAACGCCCTGTGATCTCAACTTCATAACGGCTATATTATTCGTCTGTCACTGAGGAATTGGAAAGATTTACTTTCAGTACCTGAAATACAAATTTATATATTAGAATTCACAAAAGTAAGTATATTCACAACCACCCGTCCATATACTAAATAGTGCAACATATTTTTTTTATTTCAAAAACTGATGTTGCAGTAAGTAAATAAGAATCAGCGTAAAATTAACTTTACCTTAGCCCAGGAAGTGGGCTATTCAGGCAATAAATACATTTTTCGTATGGAACATGCAACTTTTTTGCATTGATTCTGGCGCATTTTTTTTTTTTTTATTACGCAGATCATAATAAACACATATCACTTATTTGAATAAATTTCGTATTTCTTTATTCTATTTCGTTATTCTATTATAGAAACCAGTACAAGATAGTAACTAGTTAAGGCATCACGATACTGGAGCATACCGGACCTTCCCCGCACATTCTATGCATATAAATGCATTGGATGTGCTGAATAAAGTAATAAACTCCCACAAATCAATCACAAATCACAGTAATAAACTCCCACAACGTAGACTAATTTTCTTGTGGAATAAATTAAAAATAAAATACTAAATACATTCTATGCATTGAAATTAAATTAAAAAATTAAGAAACGTTGATTTTACTGTAAATCTTTGAACATACTGCATTTACTTATAAACACATTTAACGAGGTGAAAGGGTGGTTTCGGACATTCGATGAATAGCTGAATATTTTAACCTTAGGTAGTATTTTTACCTTGTGGTTAAGGTAAAAATACTTCAATCATTTTTTGAGAATCAATTTATGGGAAATGGGTATCTTTGGAATCAAGAGCAGACAAAAAAGAAAATAGTTTTCCATTAGCTTTACTATTCATATTGGCCCCTATGTCTTCTATCAGACTTATAGCTTTTTCAAGTGATCCACTGCTACAAATTTTAATTATAATAAAACGTTCCATGTTTTTTTTTTCTATTTTGTAAAACAAAAAGGAATTGCAAATAATAAACCTTTGTTTATTGTCGTATCTTTCAGAACTAGTACTAACCATAAAAAAGAGGAGAAATAGGGTCTGGTGGATTCTATTGTACCTCGTCCAACAGTAATTATTCTCTAAATTAGAAAAGTTTAATTAAAGAGACAAGAACAAATACCCTACAGGCTGTTGGTGGCCAACTCGTTCAGAGTGGGGGAAACCATTTTTGGACAATGTTTTTTTTGTCATATAAGCAGCTTAGAGTGGAATTCTCACTTCTTAATATTGAAGTAACCTTAAAACAATTAAGCTAGACCCAAAATTAACCTCCACTATAAAGATAACACTTAAAAATGTTACATTAAATTCTGATTTCCTACAAATGATACACTTAATTTTATTACACAAAATGATAGTGTCCGGAAATTCTTGTGTAATTTTAAAACATTCGACTGGCAGGAACTGCATTATCTTAGCGTGGTTTTGTTCATATCCCTAGTACCATTAGTAAAGAAATTGAAAAAGTTATTGGTAGGTTTTGATCTTTCGTGAAAAAAAAAAAAAATAATGAGAAGTAATATAATATTTTAAGCGCCTCATCAGGAATCTGTATTCCAAGCGGAAATTATTCCATCGTGTTTCTCAACGTTCGCTCTTAGAAACGCTATAACAACGTTTCTCATTTTCTTAGATTGTTTTGATAAAATAATCAATTTCAGTGAAATGCAATTAAAAAAAAAAACAAAAAACGCGAACCACTCCAAACGTTAGGTAAACAGAAACAAAAGCCCCCGTTGAGAAGAACAAAACTAAATATTTTGAAGATTCAAGAACTTTATTCTCTGATTGCCTCACACCATCGAAAATTGCATATGAACCTGTTTTTCTGTATGCTTTCTAATTGTCACTTGACACTTAACACGATTTCCGCCTATTTTAGCAAATAAACTAATATAAGAAAACGTATGTCTAATATTAAATATTATTTTCTAATACTTCCTTACGTTAAACTAAATTTAATATATTTGATAAGTTGAATTTCGAACATCTGGATCAATCGTTTCTCAATACTCAAACTGAAAATTAATTTGGAAAGTTTGGTGTTTCTATGTTTTTTTTTCGAAAACGATTACAGATAAGGCTTTAAAATGGTTTCATTCGTATTCCTAAGTAAAGGAAACTATGAAACGAGTATCTGCCAACATATGAACTCGAAAACGTAAGAGTTAAGATTTTCGCACGAATTTTACTCATAAAAAGCATGTTCCGGTAGATGGATTATGCTGATGCTCTGAACAGACACACACACACAAACACACACACATATATATATATATATATATATATATATATATATATATATATATATATATATATATGTATATATGAGCATTATTCAGATAGATTTTACTTTTTGGTTCCCAAATTTTACAGAAATCAACTTGAAAATTAATCAACTTTTTTGTACCAATTGAACATAAATATGATGGTTAATTTTTGTCGACAGTTGGGCATGCACCCACAACTTCGAAATATGGCCATTTCCAAAATGGCGGTAGTGATATGTTATTGGATTGTACAAGACAAAAATAGCCAAAGCTCTTGGATCCTTTGCTACTGTTTTCCAATCAGAAGTTCTTCCTTCTAAATTAGTTCTTGATTGCCACGATGCCTTAAATGATCTGGGAAGACATAACAGGGTTACGCTTGTGTGGGTGCCGGGACATGAGGGCATTGAGGGCAACGAGAAGGCTGATGAACTGGCAAGGAAGGGATCGGAGGAGATACT
This sequence comes from Gonocerus acuteangulatus, assembly GCA_946811695.1. NCBI lineage: Eukaryota > Metazoa > Arthropoda > Insecta > Hemiptera > Coreidae > Gonocerus > Gonocerus acuteangulatus. The sequence goes on from OX328125.1 coordinate 84,146,071, forward strand.
CCATGGTCCAGAGCCGTTCTTCGGTGTATCTAAAAGTTTTGTCAGAAAGGTGGTAAATGCCTGGGAACAAGAAGAAATTCTCAGGAATTGGCAGGCCAAGCCAGGCACGAGGCAGGCAAAGCTACTTGTCCAGATTTCGAACAGGGCAGGGTATTTCCAGGGCAGGGTCTTGTACAGGGCAGGGTATTTCCTCCAACTGGAAAGGACAGAACTAAGGAGGATAGTCGGACTCCTCACAGGACCACCTGTGCACGGTGGGACTAATAGAGGACCCTACATGTCGCTGGTGTGAGGAAGAGGAAACCTCACAGCATGTCCTCTGCGAATGTGTGGCGTTGGCCTACAACAGGGTAGTGCATATAGGGAAGGCAATTGCTACGCCCAAGGACATAGCCGAGGCTACTCCCAAGGAGCTATTTGTGAGGAGCTGCAAGGTGGAAAGGGAGTGAGTTAGAGACGCAAATCACAATAGATCCAACAGGGTCGCAGTGAGCAAGGGTAAATTTGGCCCAGGTACCTTTATATTGTATTGTATTGTATTGGATTGTAATGCTCTTAAAATAATTTTTCGTCTTTTAACTCTTGTATTTAATTCCTGGTTTTCTATTCTACATTTTATTAGCATAATATATTTTAGTTGAATAACTGTATAGGTTAGACTAGAACCCAGGTTTGTACCACAACTTATCACTTGAATTGCTTTACTTTGTAGTAGGTATTTTCTTTACATAAGATTACTTGACAAAAAGGTACATACAAATTGGAAATCATTAGTTTTCCAAACAATCAACCAACCAAAGAAACAGGAAAAAAGAAAAACAATAGTATACATTATGTAAATATTTAACTATTTTTTTTAAATTTAAATAAATCCTATGAAGAATATTGAATATATCAAGTGTTTTCTGAATATTTAAAAACCATGCATGCAATTCCAAATATCGTCAATTCATGTCGTCATTATACCAAGTCCCTTCTGGAGCGACATCAGCTGCAGGCTTTTCTGGAATGATTTCTGGAAGCATTTCTGAAGTGACATAATACCACTTTCAATATCTTTCTTAATACTACATTCTATAACCTTTTATATTTCACCTTCTATACCCTTCCTTTTACCACATTCTATACCCGTCCTTTTACCACCTCCTATATCCTTCCTTTTACCACCTTCTATACCCTTCCTAATACCTTCTTCAATATCCTTCCTAATACCACCTTCTATACTCTTTCTTATACCACTTTCAATATCCTTCCTTATACCACCTTATATATCCTTCATGATACCACGTTTAATACCCTTCCTAATATTACCTTCTATACCCTTCCAAATACCATCTTCTATACCCTTCGTAATACCAACTTCAATATCCTTCCTAATACTACCTTCAATATCCTTCATAATACCACTTTTAATACCCTTCCTAATATTACCTTCTATACCCGTCCAAATACCATCTTCGATATCCTTCCTAATACCACATTCAATATCTAGCCTAATACTACCTTCAATAATCTTCCTAATATCACCTTATCGTTTATACGCACAAATAAGTAATTTATTTTATGCATGTTTTTGTGAATACATTTTTATTCAGAAATTTTATTGTGAATAAATTTGTATTCGTATATTTAAATGTGAAATAGACATATAAATTATATGTGAATGTTTTTGTAATCACATGATTTTTTGGGCATATTCCCAATTTTTGCGTATATTTTGAATTTTTAATTAAATTTATGAATACAATTTTATATGTATTTATATATACATATGACATACGTGACTACAAATAAATTCGTATTCGAACTTATGAATACTAATTTATTTATATTTGTATTTACAAATAAATGAGGTATAAATAAATTCTTATTTTTATACCTAAATCAAATTATGCCCAATTCTGATTACCATCCAGTGTAGAGTAGGACGGTAATGATGCGGACGGTAATGATATTTGTTACAAAAATATTTATAATTTTTTTTCTGAAATAATTATATTAATAAAAAATTTTGTAAAAAACTTAGTTTATGAAGCACTATTTAATTGTTAGACGAAAAAAAATTGTCATTGATTTTTTGAATAATAAAATGGGAGACGGTAATGACCAGCAAAATACTCCGATCCTGATTTACCAGATAAAACACATCGAAAATACTGATACGTACGAAATTTCTCTTCCGTACCTTCTGGACAACAAACATCAGTTTGAGAGAGCTGCTCCAACATATATTTGGAAACAATTTGCTCCATCCTGATAGGTTTTCTCGTTAATTCAAAAAGGCGGACGGTAATGATATCAAAACTGAGGGACAACTTTAAAGGCACTAGTACGAAGTTAGCATTTTTTATTTAAATTTATATGAATTCACCTTAAATATCATTATTTTAAAATGAAACGACACATGAACAAAAAAAATAATGTCCTTCCCTCAAAAAAAAAAAAAAAAAAAAAAAAAAAAAAATAGTAAAGTGAAATAAATGTGTTCAGGGACAGCGGACGGTAATGATTATGTTGTCAATTAATAATTTAGCCATTACATTTTAAAATTCAGAATTTAATTTTGGTAGCATTAATTTCCTCTTAATTGCATTAGTCATTCCTAGAAGAAAAAAAAATAAAAAATCTGGCCTCCTCTATTATAAATGAAACAAATGAAATGAATGAATGAAAACAAAACTTTATTCTGGGACTTCTTCCCATAAGAATAAAAATAAATACAAAATAAACAATAAAGAAATTTAACCTAAAAATATATATATAAATAAAGAAAAAACAAAAGTATAAAAAAACGAATACAAATATTATATGTGAAGCCTTAAATACTAAAATGAAATATAAGTAAATTTGTACATATAATTGGAATGGGGCAATGATGATACAATGTTCAGAGGGGGATGGATGGGATCATGATGGAAACCGTTCCATATAGAATATATATATAGATTCTAATATGAACCCACGGTGACTTCGTGACCTCTGGATGCTGAAACAGTCTTTTTTTATCGTGACTTCTATATTCTCTCATCATTTTGACGTCTTAAACGCATATCATTCACTTAAACCCAAAAATACAAATATATCCATCAATGGAAGATGGGAGATGCAGCCATGTTTCCGAATAAGACTGGTATAGATTTATTGAAAGCAGAATATCCAAGCGGGATTAAAGAGTGCTGAAGTGGGGGTGTATCCCCCCCGTATAGAGTTCGGAGGGCAGTGAGAGCCGGGGGTTTTTGCATACCACTCGACAACCATACGCATTACAGCTCTCCACTCTTCCACATCTCTTTCCCCCACTCATTTGCTTTGACAGTTTATATCCCCTAACAGAATGCTCGACGGTACCTCTTCTCTATACCACTGGCTAATTCATTCTTTTTGACCCCAATGGATCTGTCAAACCTTTAGCACTCCCCATATGATATAATGCCTTATTTAGGGATATATATATATATATATATATATATATATATATATATATTTTTTTTTAAATTCTTGGGGATAAATTAATAAAAATATTTTTCGACGATTTTTCTGTTTGAATTGACGATGTTTTTAAGATGCGTGGAGATTTTGTTCGCACGAATTTCACTGAAAAAAAAAGTCCGACTCGCAGGAACTGCAGCATCTTAGCGCGGTTCCGTTCATGTCCCTAGTGCCATTTGATAAGCTTAGAAAAGAAATAAACTTATTTTTTTTATATATCTCGTGAAAATTGTCAAAATCCTCTCGAACATCTCGAATAAAAGTGATATTAAGGCGTCGGGGACACCGACCGTAGCTAACTTTTACACAGAAGCGGAAATTACAGAATCTGGCTCTCATTCTAAAGCAAAGCTCTGTAAATCAATACAATATATGCCTAATAAAGCCTTTCTAGAGGATACAGAAGCATGGGCGTATATGAGGGGGGAGCTGAGGGGGCTGCAGCCCCTCCCGAAATTTTGAATTGATGATAAAAACTTCTCGTAAAACCCTTAAAAATAAATTAAATAAGATCACTTAGTTCATAAAACATATTTTATTTTACGTGTAATAGCGTTTTAGTTGCCTAAAACTATTCCAAGCTCTAAATATTTAGTATTCCATACCCTGGAAATGGTCTCAGCCCCCCCCCCAAAATTGTTTTTATATACGCCCATGTACAGAAGGATCAAGAAGAAGTACACAAGATTGAGGAGAATACCCTGCCTAATATAGCCTATATAGAATAATAAGCCGAATAAAACCTATCTAGTAAATACACAAGGACAAATAAAAGTCTTGACGAATAACAAGTCAAGAAAAAAAACTTAATTTAACAAAATTAAACAAAGTTTAGTTGCCCAACTACAATAGAATAATATACCTAATTAAGTCTATGGAGTAGACACAAATGGACCAAAAACAAGTCTTGTGGAATATTGTTTTTTTTTTTCTAATTAAATACTTTTTATCAATATTTAGTATATAACCTTTGTTGAAAACTATTGATTGCTAATTGATGAATCGGTTTACAACTAAGTAGTCTTTATGAATATTTAGTATATAACCTATGTTTGGATCTGTGTTTTTGGGGTGCTCTCCGCCTAGGCTTTGTATTTGTGTCGACAGATACCTGGGGTATATTTACAGCTCTTGAGGATTAACTCTTAGCAGGTAAATTTCCTGCGGCCCCCTTGTTTCTACGGGCATTGAACCGCCATATTCGCTCATAGTATCTAACCGTTGTGAAGTTTATTTTTTGGATTTAGGACTTAATATACATATGTAGACTAAATCATAGCAAGAAGTAATCCTCCGTCGTCGGTTCTTAACTATGTAGACTCGCTAATGTTATCCAATCTTAGATACATCGTATTTAAAATCCACAGCAAGAACACGACATTTCATCAGAATCCCCTGCTGAATAAAACTTATATAGAATAATATGCAAAATAAAGCCTATTTAGTGGATAAAAATAGAGGAAAAAAAGCCGTTCGTGGTGGTAGAAAATCTTAAAAGTATTTCGCTCAGAAATCTCCGAAATATTGTCACTAATTTTACGTATCCTGTTTTATAGCCAAATAGATTTATATTCTATAATCAATAAGAAAAACCTACTAACAATAAAAAACTATGGGTAACAGATGAAAATAGGGAATACCAAGAATAATTCTAAAGAACGAAATCAACACCAGTACTGTAATCTAGATATTCATACGGCATCTTCGAATTCTAACAAACAAAATATTGATTCTAATTATACGTATCCTGTTTTATTGACAAATACATTTGACTACTATAAGCAATTAAAAACACTAGGGAATATGCCAAAGAACTCGGAGTAGGAGCCTCGACAGTTTCAAGACATTTGAAGGAAATCGACAAATCCAAAAATGACATTTCATACGGTACAGCCTGATATATTTTTAACAATGAATTGTTTTTCTTATTTTAATTAATCTGTTTTATTGTCAAATACAGTATCCAACTTTAAGCAATTAAAAAATAACAAGGAATAAAAACAAACAAGAAGAACCGTTCGAATAAACGAAATCAATTACTTCAAAGTTTAAGCACTTATTTCTCCGATTGACATAGCCTAATCAAAAATTGTTTCAGAATCTTTTTTGTAGAAAATTTAGTAAGCTTTCGCATGGTAACCCTCCGTTTACCAATATTCCTAACCGTCTTCGAGATATTAGGGAATGTATACGAAGTTCCCAAAACATTTCATGTCTGGTAATAAAATATTTTATTCTAATCCTTCCTTAGCTCCAAACGTAACCAAAATTTTAACATATTAGTGTTGATGAAATTCAAACATGCAGAAAATGTTTCAACTGAATCCCATAATTTTAAGTATCAAAATCAAAGACAAATATTAAAGTCCGTAACGCAGGAGCTGCATAACTAAGCACTTTCCTCAGAATTTGGGTAGTGTAGACTGCTATCCAGAACAATTGCTTAAAATATCCTACATAAATTAAATAAAAACATGAATAGTTCTCTTTTAAATTTGTAATGAGTAACTGATCAATTATTAATTTGCTTCCAGAGTTAAGTTTACACATGGTACCTACTACACTACGTAATAAATACAAAAAAACTCATATTATCGTATTTTGAACAGGATACAGTCACTCTAGTGGTAGAAAGCGCTCCTTGCGGCGGCTTTGTGAACCTTCGTTTGGCGGGCTTTTCTATTGAAATATATTACAAATTAAACCCCCGCTTTATGATTAACCGATTCAGCTCATTTTTGCAAAACTTCTTTCTCATGAGTTACCCACGACGTATACCGCGTTTCGTTACAATACAGCAGAAATTACGACCCGTATGAGTATATTAGGAATTTGGGTCCGGAGTAAACCCCCCCCCCCTTCTAATGAACCGATTTAGTTTATTTTTACAACACATATTTAACTGTAGATTACCACTACGAATACCGAGTTTCGTCGAAATATACCAAAAATCACGGCTGGTAGTGGCGAATTGGTATTGTGGGTCCGGAGTAAACCCCCCTTCCTAATGAACCGATTTAGTTTATTTTTACAACACATATTCACCTGTGGATTACCACTACGAATACCGAGTTTCGTCGAAATATACCAAAAATCACGGCTGGCAGTGGCGAATTGGTATTGTGGGTCCGGAGTAAACCCCCCCTTCTAATGAACCGATTTAGTTCATTTTTATATCTCACTTTTCTGTCTATATTACCACTACGAATACCAAGTTTCGTTGAAATATAACAAATATTACGGCTGACATAGTCAAATTAGTGTTTTGGGTTCGGGGTAAACCCCCCCCTTCCGGTGGACCGACTTTGGTGGTTAACGAACTCGTTCAATCGTTTGCTAATTGACTGCTATATACCAAGTTTCGTGACGAAAAAACAAAAACCCTGGCCGCTATCGTGTTAACACACATATATATATCTATATATATATATATATATATATATATATATATATATATATATATATATATATATATAGATATATATAAATTTTAACGGGGGTCATTTTCGGTGTCTACTAGGTAGGATCGATAAAGATTTGAAGACATTTTTCCAAAATTCCGTCATGAGTCCAACCTCAATAGCTACTTTCCTTCGGAGGAAAGTGCTAAAAGAACAGTTTGAATAAGCGAAATCAATTACTTTAAAGTTTTAAGCACTAATTTCTCCGATTGACATCGCCTAATCAAAACTTTCATTAGTACCTTTTTTGTAGAGCATTTAGTAAGCTTTCTAATGGTATTCTTCCGTTTCCCAAATTCTCAACCTTTTTTGAGATATTAAGGAAAGTATACAAAGTTACCAAAACTTTTTTATGTCTGTTAATAAAATATTTTATTCTAACCCTTCCTTATGTCCAAACGCAACCAAAATTTCAACATATTAGTTTTATGAAAGTAGAACATGCAGTAAATGTTTCAACTGAATCCCATGATTCTAAGTACCCAAACCAAAAACGGCATTCAAAAATTATTTTTTCAGTTTTCTCGAAAATGGTTAAAGCTATCGCCTTGAAAATGGTTCCATTCGTTTTCCTAGCCCAAGAAGCCTATAAAAAGAGTACTTACAAGCTTTTGAACTCAAAAACGTAAGCGTTACGATTTTTTTTGCGCGAATTTCGCCCCAAACGCCATCTTCCAGTGGATAATAAGGAAAATATATGTATGTATATATATACACACACACACAAATCTGAAGAACCGATTTTTCGTGACCTATGGGTGCTGAAATACGAATGTTTCTATTCCTGCTTTTACATTTCGTCATGAAGTCAACCTAGGGGTCCCTGTGGAGGATGGACGGAACAGCACTAAAAAGGATTACTTTGAAAATTACAATATTTCCTAACTACAGCAGCCCCCCCTTCTACAGATAGGAGATTTGTAGACATGACAGTGTGCATTGGCCAGCCCGATTTGGCGTCGCATTATTATTATGCGTGGGGTAGGCTTTGAAATTGTACACAAATTACCCATTTAGGAATCGCAACTATAATGAACCAGATTGCAAGGAATCACGAATCTAGTGCAAACCAGAGTGATTGCTGACCACGATGAAATTAGATTGGCACTATGACCTCTATTCAACAAGGGAAGTCCTGTTATAAGTAGAATATTTTGTAATTTCCGAAGAAAAGTTTTCCTATTTTTTAAGAAAAGTTTTCATTTTTCACATATTGGGAATTATCTCATCATGACTTGATAGAGTAGGTTTCATGAGTCCGGGGCGCTCCGGACCTTCCCATCTCCCATCTTCTTGACCTACTTAATAAGGTTTACAAGAATGGTACCTATCTTCACTCCTGGAATGAAGCAGTTATAGTCCCAATACTCAAGCCCGGTAAAGACAAAAATTCTCCATCATCTTATCGACCGATTTCTTTAACAAGCACGGTCTGTAAGGTGGCAGAAAAAATAATCAATATGAGATTGTTGTGGTTCCTAGAGAATGGAAACCATTTATCCCCTCACCAATGCGGCTTTCGAACAGAACATTCGACTATGCACCACTTGGCCACAATTGAAGCCGTAATCCTTAATTCTTTTCTTGAAAAAAAGTCTGTCTTAGCTGTATCCCTTGACCTAGAAAAGGCATATGATACAGTATGGAGACGACTTATATTCTCCCAGTTAAACGAATGGGGTGTTCAGGGAAATATCATCATGTTCTTGGACAGGTATTTAACTCAGCGAACCTTCAGGGTGAAGATAGGTGCATATTTATCTGACACGTTCCCACAAGAAAATGGAGTGCCTCAGGGAGGTGTACTGAGCACAACGTTGTTCAAAATTGCTGTGAATTCTATCATAAAATGTATCCCCAGGGAAGTTTCTTACTGTATGTATGCTGATGACCTTCTCCTATACATCCCATACAAGAAACTGAACACTGCACAAACTTACATACAAAACACAATTACCAACCTCGAAAACTGGTGCTCTAATACTGGTTTCAAATTTTCTCCGGACAAATCGTCCTATATCATTTTCTCCAGAAAGAGACTAAGAGAAACTGTCTTACTACGTTTAAATAACATGGCAATTAACATGACAGACACCTTAACATTTCTGGGACTCACGTTTGACCGATGATTAACATGGGTTCCCCATCTAAAAGAACTCCTTAACAAATGCAAGAAAAGCTTGAATTTGTTGAGGATTCTAAGTAACACAAAGTGGGGAGCTGACAGATTATTAATGCTAACATTCTACCTAGCCTATACCAGATCTCAGCTGGATTACGGCTGTATAGTATATTCATCTGCCAGCCCAAGCACTTTAAAGCTACTCAAACAATACATCATACAGGACTGAGAATAGCGACTGGGGCCTTTAGATCAAGTCCAGCTGATAGGATTTGTGTAGAAGCTGGAGAACCTCCCCTGGAGTATAGACGGAAGTACTTGTGTATAAAATTTCTGTTAAAATCAAAAACCTTAAATACAGCCTGTACAAAATACTTTATGGACAGTTCTCTGATAAACAAATACATACAAAAAAATCCAAAACAGAAGCCACTACTCATAAGATACACGCAACATCATACTGATAGAGATACACTACACACACCCACATACACAAACACACCGTTAACATTCCCTCCTTGGAGCGTAAAGAACTACAAGATTGACTTAACACCAGCACAATTTTAAAAAAATCATCCACTATCCAACAAAATTTATAAAACAATATTTACCTCACTTTTGGCAGACAAACGTAACCATATCCACATCTACACAGACGGATCGAAAACACCATCTGGAACTGCAGCAGCAGCCATTAACCAAAACCAAACACATTCAATCAAATTACATGACAACACAAGTACCTACACAGCCGAATTACACGCCAAACACTTAGCCCTTACAAAACTACATAACACTGAAAACACAAACATCCTCCTATGAACAGACTCCCTCAGTTCTTTACGCTCCCTCGATAATATGTATACTAACCACCCAATAATTAAACAGATATACGAAGAATTACACAGACTCAGGAATCACACACTTACACTATTATGGCTACCCGGACACGAGGATATCGGACTAAGTACATCAGTAGACAAACATGCAAAAGACGCAACTAATAAACAGATCGTAGACATTGAAAACATTACGTTAGATGATTTGGTTCACACACTACGCACACATACATTAAACGACTGGTTGCACCACTGGCTACAAACAAACAACAAATTATCACAAATTAAGAACACAGTAAAAGCATGGAGTAAAGAACAATACACCTTAACAAGAAGAGACCAAGTAGTACTGACGAGACTTCGCATTGGACACTCGTTGCTCACACATGATTACCTAATGGAGAAAAAAGTCAAACCTATATGCAGAGTTTGTAACATAACATTGACCATTAAACATATACTCACTGAATGTAAAAGACGCGACAAACTGAACATCACACACGACCTACAAGAACTTCTTATACAGGGTTGTCCATACATAGACTCTATACTCCAATATTTAAAACACATAAACATGTATCACAGAATCTGAAGAAACAAAAGAATTTTTTTTTTCTTTTCTATTGTGTAATTATTATTATTATTATTTTTATTTTCTATTATGTAATTATTACTCAATTTTACTTGGTCATTAATGGAAAACCACAACATGTAGCACCCATCATGACCTAATAAAAAATTGTAGTTAGTTCTAGTGATAAGTTATGTAAATATATTAACTATATTTCAAATAGCAAGGCTCTAAATAATGTTTAGCACATAATTCATAACACAAACCTCCTAACTTTTGTCGTATGCTCTTTTCAAACTTTTGTTGTATTTAGTACTATAAGTTACTGATAATTGTGAAAATATAAATTTGTATTTTATCTTTTAAAAAAAGAGCAAGTCGCCGTTGTTGCGAAACTCGTAAAATAAAAAAAAAAATCTATTTGATGTGATTACCATCCAGGCTCCCGCAAGGTTCACATAGAAACCTTCGCAGACCAATAAAGTGGAATCTCATTTTGTTTTTAGTTTAACAGCTAAAATAATAGGTAACAGGGTAACTTAATTATTCTGTAACAGCTAATACAATAATGACACAAATAAACGAATGAATAAAATAAAAATAAGCACATATTTTTATTGACAAAGTTATTTATATCCATTTCCTGGAGGCCTGTTGGCGTCCGTGGCAAGTGTCGTGGGTAGGATTCCTACTATAGGGTGGTGGCTTTACTTTGAAAATAAAAAGTCCGACTCGCAGGAACTGCATCATCTTAGCGCGGTTCCGTTCTTATCCGAAGTGCTATTAGTAAAGGAATAGTAGCAGCTATCGGTAGGTTTTGATCTTTCGTTAAAAATATAAAATAAAATCTCAAAGAGAAGGAAGCTTAAAGCGCCAAATATGGATACTGAAAGTTTTCTAAGCGGATGGGACTCTCCCGTCATCGCGACGCTCACTTTAAGAAAAGTCTATTACCAATTTGATTCTTATTTTCTCAGCTTTAATGAAATACTCATTCCACCGTTAAATAAACATAAAAAACAAAAGTGAGGTAAACAGTGACAAAAACGCGTTTGAAATAACAAAACTAATACTTTCGTAGTTTTAAGCACTTACTTCTCCGACTGATATTGCCCCATCGAAATGTGCTACATAATCTTTTTTGTAGAGAATTTAGTAAGCTTTTGAATGGTTATATCGTACTTCCCACGATTTCTTAACTGTTTTGTAGATATTAAGAGGGGGGGAATGGTGCTAATACCTACCGATAGCTGCTATATTCCTTCACTAATCGTACTTGAGATAAGAACGGAACCGCGCTAAGATGATGCAGTTCCTACGGGTTGGACTTTTTTTTCAGGCAAATTAATGTATTATGTTTATATTATAATATAAATATTATATTTATAAGAAGAGCAAGTCACTTTAATAAGCTCATAAGGAAAAAATGGTGCTAATGGCTCAGATTTCGATGCACCATAAAAAAAAAAAAAAAAAAAAAAAAAAAAAAAAAAAAGGACAATATACGAAGATTCCGAACCATTTCATGTCTGTTAATAAAATATTGTATTCTACTCCCAATAACGCTACACTTATACACAAATACATTTTTTTTAGGTACCTATTTAATACGTATAAAATAGGGTTATAATGAGCGATCCGCTGTGGCATACACCAAGTACTACCACCGTGTGGAGTGCAACTAGTATAGACCGGTACGTCAGTACCACTGTGGTATGTAAAATGCGGCTGTTCTGATACTGGCAAAAATTAGAAATCCTACATTCCTAAGGTTGTTTGGAGGCTTATCTTTATGACTCTAGAAAGGGACTTACAGATGACGAGGGTACACTGGGCTTTACCTGGAAAGGGAAAATGCCCCCCACCGTAAGCCTCCTAGCTCCTCACCTTCGAATTCATATGATTTTGTTCAATAAATTTAAAAAAAAAAATTAATAAATAGATAAAAACTGCTGGAAATATGGAATACCAAAAACAATTCTAAAGAACGAAATCAACACCAGTGCAGTAATCTAGATATTCATTGGGCATCTTCGAATTCCAAGATGCCGTTGAAACAAAATATTGTTTCTATTTATACGTATCCTGTTTTATTGACTAATACATTTGACTACTAAAATCAATCACAAAAATAACGAGCAGTGAAAAAAACTGTAGGAAACACACAAAAATATTCGTTCAAATAAACGAAATTACCTATGTTTTAAGCACTTATTTCTCCAAATGTGACCATCCCATCGCAAACGTCTTCAAAACATTTTTTTGTAGAGAATTTATTAACCTTTCGAAGGGTAATCTTTTGCTTGGCAAGATTCCGAACGGTTTACGTGATATTAATGAAAATATATGAAGTTCCCAAAACTTTTCATGACTAAAAATGAAATATTTTATTTTAAACCTTCCTTAACTCCAAACGTAACCAAATTTTCAACATATTAGTTTTGATAAAATTCAAACATGCAGAAAATGTTTCAACTGAATCCCATGATTCTAACTTCCAAAATCAAGCTATATTTCTAACGATGAATTGTTTTTCTTATTTTGCCTAATCTGTTTTATTGTAAAATACATTATCAATCAGCAATTAAAAAATAACAAGGAATAAAAACAGACAAAAAGAACAGTTCGAATAAGCAAAATCAATTACTTTAAAGTTTTAAGTACTTATTTCTCCGATTGACATCGCCTAATCAAAACTTTTATCAGATCCTTTTTTGTAGAGCATGTAGTAAGCTTTCTAGTGGTATTCTTCCGTTTACCTTGATTCTCAACCTTTTTCGAGATATTAAGGAAAGTATACAAAGTTACCAAAACATTTTATGTATGTTAATAAAATATTTTATTCTAACCCTTCCTTAACTCCAAAAGTAACCAAATTTTCAACATATTAGTTTTGATAAAATTTAAACATGCAGAAAATGTTTCAACTGAATCCCATGATTCTAAGTACCAAAATCAAAGACAAAAAGAACAGTTCGAATAAGCGAAATCAATTACTTTAAAGATTTAAGTACTTACTTCTCCGATTGACATCGCCTAATCAAAACTTTTATCAGAACCTTTTTTGTAGTGCTTTTAGTAAGCTTTCTAATGGTATTCTTCCGTTTACCTTGATTCTCAACCTTTTTCGAGATATTAAGGAAAGTATACAAAGTTACCAAAACTTTTTATGTCTGTTAATAAAATATTTTATTCTAACCCTTCCTTAACTCCAAACGTAACCAAAATTTCAACATATTTGTTTTAATGAAAGTAGAACATGCAGAAAATGTTTCAACTGAATCCCATGATTCTAAGTACCCAAATCAAAAACGGTATTCAAAAATTATTTTTCCAATTTTCTCGAAAACGGTTAATGTTATCGCCTTGAAAATGGTTTCGTTTCCTTAGGCCAAGAAGCATATAAAACGAGTACTTACAAGCTCATGAACTGAAAACCGCCAGTGGGGATTTTGCTGGTTAACGAACTTGACCTTTCAAATTAGACGAAAGATTTTTGTACCAAATTTCATCAAAATCGGACCATTCGTCTGGGAGCTAGAGAGCGAATATAGAGAATTTTTTATATATATATATATATATATATATATATATATATATATATATATACAAATTTTAACCACTATCATTTTCGGTCTCTAGGGGTTCATAAGGGGGGGGGCATAACTAAACACTCCTCAGAATTTTTGTAGTGCAGACTACATTACTGAATAATTTGCTGTAAATAACCTATACAAATAAAATAAAAACGTGAATAGTTCTGCTAATTTACATTTCTTATGAGAACTTTTCAATCATTAATTTTGTAAATAATTTGCTTCCAGAGTTATCCAGACACAAAAACTTCATTTTCCGTCATTCTGATGCAGGAACAGGATACAGTCCCCCTAATGGGAGATGCGCTCCTCGCGGCGGCGTTGGAAACCTACGTCTGGCGGGCTAATTCTAATGAAACAGAGTTATGAGTATATTAGTACTTTAGGTCCGGAGTAAACCCCCCTTCCCAATAACCCGATTTAGTTTATTTTTACAACCCATTTTTCTCTGTTAATTACCACCACGAATACCGAGTTTTGTTGAAATGTAACAAAAATTACGGCTGGTAGTGGCAAATTGGTAATGTGGGTCCGGAGTAAACCCCCCTCCTAATGAATCGATTTAGTTTATTTTTACAACGTTTCTCTCTTTAGATCAACATAACGAATACCGAGTTTCGTTGAAATATAACAAAAACTACGGCTGGCATGGTCAAATTAGTGTTTTGGATCTGGGGTAAACCCCCCCTCCCAGTGGACCGATTTTGGTGGTTAACGAAATCGTTCAATCGTTTGCTAATTGAACGCTATATACCCCGTTTCATTAAGAAAAACAAAAGCTCTGGCCGCTTTGTTAACAGCGTTAACAGACACATACACACACACACATATATATATATAAATTTTAACGGGGGTCATTTTTGGTGTCTACTAGGTAGGATCGATAAAGATTTGAAGAAATTTTTCAAAAATTCCGTCATGAGTGCAACCTCAATAGCTACTTTCCTTCGGAGGAAAGTGCTAAAAAGAAAGGCATCAGCCTCAAGATAACCCGTGCTAAAATTCTTAGTTAATAATAATATACGTTAAAATTAAAAAATAAATATCCATTTCATTGACAACAAATGACCATTTTTAATTAAAGATGTATTTTTATATTTTCCAAAATGACATTATTTTTAGAATATTATTGTGTCGCAACGTGTATTCCCTTCAATCAGAACGTGTGTTCCATTGTCAATTGCACATTGGGAATAAATCTCATTAATCATGAACCAGACAGGAATACTAAATTTGGGTCAGTTAGCAACGAATGAACTACTCACAATCTGTAAAACAGGTTATTATTAAAAAGTTCATAACATAATTAATGCGTTTATATTAATATTTTCTTCAGGAGAAAATGATTACAGGAATTTCTGTCACCGTTGAGTATATAGTGTTTTATGTGATTATTGTAAATAGTTTCTTTGATTTTCTGCATGTCATTCCTCGCCTTGCATACTACAGTATTACTTAGTCGCCAACGTCAAATGAATGCCTGTTCTTGCTTTGTCGTCTATATTGATTGCAGGCTGTTTTTTTTTTTAATTGTTTCATATCTATGATGATTCCCCCTATCTAACAAGATTTAAAATCAGTGCATTTGACTATATTAACTTTATATTTTATGTCAATTTTATTTAATGGTCATTTTGATGATAAGGAGTCATTTCCGACCTATGATGCTGATGACTTTTTTCTTTCTTGTGATTCATAGATTCGAAATATGCAATAAAAAAAATGTGACCTAGAGGAACATTTCTAGGTCAATTTTGCAGGGGTCAATATGAGGATTATTTTTTCCGACCTCGCATTGGAGAATTATCAAGCCAAAGGATCACAATTATTTTTCTGACACCTTGTACCAACATCGATAAGGCAACGGCGACATTAGTTGACTTGAATTTGTCAGACAAGAACACAAGGGCATTTCCAAATAATGATAATTTCTAGGGTCGGAAGATCAATTTACGATATGGATCGATTTTAAGATTACTTACAATTACCTAAGAAATTCGTATTTAATTCCGAATGTGAATTACATTCATGAATCGCTAATCAGTACTACCTAAATAAGCCGATTTGTATAGTTGATAACATGAAAAATATATCTGTAACCTAAAAGCAGAGACCTTTAAGAATTTTTTCCATAATATATATATATATATATATATATATATATATATATATATATATATATATATATATGATGAAACCAACGGATATTATTACATATATTTGGTTATAAAATGAGAAAAAATATAATAAAATAATAATCATAGAGAAAAACATGTTGAGTTGAGATCACAGTTTAAAACCTTGTTTTTATTATATTAGCTTCTTCCCTCTAGTTAGAGAAATGGACGGTATTGAGTTGTTGTATATTGTTTTTGTTTTATTAAAAGTATGTTATGGAACGTAGGAAACTGTTCTGTAAATATCATCTTCAATTATATAATAGAAATGAGGTTGAGTAAGAAGACGTGAGATTCCGTATTTGAATTTAAAAAAAAAAAAAAAAAATACACTTTATTTTACGGCGTGAAAAACATCACCAAAAAGAGCAATATTTTTTTTTTCAAAATATTCCTGCCCCTCTTATTATAACTTTATGATGATAACAGTTTGTGGCTTGAAAAAGAATGTAATCTTAAGATCGGCCCTCGGAGATCGATTCATTAAAAGAAAAAAATGGACCATGGAGACCGAGTCAAAAAATCGATATATCGCGTTAAAAAGATCTATCTTTTAAAATATCGATTCAGATCGTCCAACTCTAATCTGTACTAGACTAATAAAAGAATCAATATCGGCACTAAGAAATAATATATTTCAGTTGAAGCCCGAAGTTTGAACTCAGCCTCTTCAGAACGTGAGCCTCTATATGTATTTTTGAAAAATACTTCTTCGTCAGGACAGAAAGAATTTAACACATCGTCTAACATATAACCGAGTAAATACTTAAACATAGGTTATAAACTGGGTGCCGTTACATTGGATTGCTCTTTAGCCTCAACGACCGCTGTAAAAGAGAACAGGGGAGGGTTGTGTTGCACCAAATGGTGAAAGGGGAAAGTGTAATTATTTGCTAAATTAGAAAAGTTTAATTAAAGAGACAAGAACAAATACCCCACTGGGAGTGGCTTGTACGGCGGGCCTTTGTGGGTGCTCCTATTTCTACATCATATGCATAAAGGAGTTTATCTAAAGTCGTTTCTGTTCACAGTATTGTCCTATACTTCTCTGGCAGTTAGTCCTTGACTTGAAGAAGTTTTAGCTATAATAAAAACAATTAAAAAAAAAAAAAAATATCCCGAAATCGATTTGGAAATCGAGGATCTTAACTATTCGAAAGCTTATTACATTTTCTAAATAAATAGTTCCAAAATAATTTTCGATGAATCAATCTCAGTCATGTAATTGAATAAGTGTTCAAAATATCAAAAGTGATGGTTCCGTTGCTTTGACTGGTTATTTGTGTTGTGTTTTTTTTTTATTACTTTTTTTTGTGATTTATTTTAGTAGAAAATTATTTAGGCTGCACCTAAATAGGACCCGTATTTCTCCCGATCCGGTCCGATCCGATCCAATTCGTTTGCGCTTAACCGACAACGGCCGACGTGAGTGCCTACTTTGGTCCCGATCCGATTTAGTCACAGCTCGTCAGTAATGACCTCGTAGTGAAGTGAAAATGAGTGATTAATTTAAGATATACCACCTTATAAGCATAGAAACCTTCGAGGAGTTGAGAGGCCTATCAATCTTCTGGAAATATATCAGTCCCGAAAAAATAAATCTTAGTGTAATAGTTAATTTTTAACTGTTACACTACGATAAGAGAAGCATTATTAGTATACATATTTTGAATTTTTTTATAAGAAAGGTAGTAGGTTGTAATCATAGGAAGGTTATAAACACAGGATAGTTTATAACCTTATAAAATGTTAATCGGCGAACTTGTTCTAAATTTTATTATGGAACCCCGGTAGGTGCCCTCTTAGACAGTAAAGGAATTGCTTGTTGTTTGTAATAGAGCATTTCTTCTTAGCGGCCTACTGAACTCTAATCAGGCAGTGTTTATTTCAGATTCAATGTTTATGTTGTGATAATTGTATTTATAGTTTGACTATTGCATCTACTTTCCCGTAAGATCGTATCGGATAAGCAATAAAGTCCTTTTCTATTAATATAAAAAGGTAAGTGTTGTACTAAAAGTGCCCTCATTGTCAGCTTTAAGGCCCGTAGAAAAGGTAAAGCGTGAGATATTGTTGTAAGGTCAAGGGGCCATGGAGGCTAGGAATCGATAAGGTAACGTTAATCCCCGATCTGATAAGTTGTTACCTTTTGCTGGGCTCTACACCCTCGGAGGTTTAATGCCCCATAGCACGTCAGGAGCCCGCCGCTTATTCCAAACGCTATAGGGCTCCAATTACTGTTTACTTCTTTTAAGGACTTAGAATAGAGGGATTCTCTAGTTGTTTTGCGACTTTATTTTAACACTCTTTCGAAAATAAAGAACCCTTTTACATGAATAATGCTAATAAGACGGTCATAGTCCCTTCAACAAGAAGTAAGGACTCAAATACTGGCCGAACACGTTCAGTTTAAATCTGAAGGCCTGGACTGCACAATTTAGCCTCAAGGTTTGGACTGTACGGGTCTAGCACACACAC
The DNA here is from genome assembly GCA_946811695.1 of Gonocerus acuteangulatus. Lineage (NCBI taxonomy): Eukaryota > Metazoa > Arthropoda > Insecta > Hemiptera > Coreidae > Gonocerus > Gonocerus acuteangulatus. The sequence goes on from OX328125.1 coordinate 84,164,804, forward strand.
GATAAGTTAATAAACCTCAAGGCAGGGACTGTTCGTCCAGTTATAGCTGACCCACTGATCGTGAACCAAATATCCTCTTCTTCACATGATTTTAGCCTGGCCTGAACAGTTCCGGCCTCACTGGACTATACAATTAATCTCTTGTTTTTTTTTTCAATCTACTTCGATGGACTGTACAGATCAACTCTGGCCTCAAGGCTGTCACCTACACGGCGAGGAATACCTCAAGATTTGGACTGCGCAGAAATATTCTTCACCGTGTATGGGCACCCTAAAACATCAAGGGACCATTATTCCTCTAAGCAGTTCCGTTAACTACCTCAGTTACTACTGAGGTTACTTGAAAGGTTCCCATTGAACACATGAAGAAGAAGTCCACCTATCCATTGTGGACATGTAAATGGCTTTACTTGAGCGTCGTTAGTTAAATTTTAAAACCGAAAAAAAATTCAGTCTGCAGGAGCTTCATTACTTTCTTCAAAAAGGTGCTAGTCACAATAAACACAAATAGTTTGGGCAGTTTATAATTAAATTTCTTTAAGCCCAACTTTTATTGTGCTGGTTTTAGTTTTTTTCGAACACACATGTTCCTCATTGGTGGGTCATTTTGTCATCCGAGTTTCCTTGCAAGGAAGTACCCATAATGGCCGATATGGGCGAATTATTAAATTGGTTTCCTGACTAATCTCCTCCTTCTAACAGACAGATTTAGTATATTTTGCAAACCATATTTCACTTTGAATGACGTATATTGAGTTTTATTACAGTATGACAACAATTGCGGTCAGTATGCGCAAAATAGTAATTTCAGTCCGGAATTGAACCCGCCCTCTGGATGCACCAATTTTTCCTAAGTTTGGTCTCAAAATAGAATCATGCGTTTGGAAAATGTTACTATCAGTAGTTAAGGGTTTTTAACAATTTAATTGACGTTACACACAATTACAAAGAACATTAGATTCAATTATAGCCTTTAAAAATCATTGATGCCAACATTGAAATGGCCTCAATTTTATTTATTCAAGTTCAAATATAAATACACACACACGCAATCATATATGTATATCATAGAGTTTGCTTAAAGTGGGAAAAATAAAATTATTATTTGAGGCAGAAAATTAATTAATGTTTAATCTAAATTTTATTTAAACTTAAAATTAATTTTTTCATAGTCGATCCTGTAGAACTCAGTGCTGAACAAAGTATCATGGTTTTTGTTGTTGTGTTTTTTAAATAACATGCAAAAAAGCCAAATACTTCTGAAATTGGAGACTATATTATAAGACATATGTAGCTTTTCCAAGTCTATTTCATCTTTTTCTATTATTATTAAAAGTTTTTCTATTTGAAATTCAACTGCACTTCGCATTGAAGTTGGACTTGAAAAGGTCGAATGAAAAGGTTACTTAGGAATGCTATAGATGGCGGTATAAGGGTGCCTACACATGACGAGGAATATCCTTGAGACCCAAGTTAGACTTTACTGACCATCGAAGTAGAATGATAACACCAATAGATTAACTGTACTATCCAATGAGGCCAGGCCTGACGTGCGTGGACAAGAGGATATTTCCTTCGCATTCAGTGGATCTACTATAATTGGACTGTGCAGTCCCTGCCTTGAGGTTCAATAACTTCTCTTGTGTGAGCTAGATCCGTCCAAACCTTGAGATTTCAACTGAACTGATATGCCCACATTAAGATTAGTACATTGGTGGAAACAAACTGTTTCACTTCAAATTAGGTTTGACTATGAATTAAGAAATCAAAATTATATAAGCCAAGCTTTTTAATAGTAACTTATCCAACAATGCCGTTATATCGTCCCTACCATGTTAAACTATCGAATATGCGAAATCTCGTTTTACAGATTCGAGACTTTGCTCGTGGATTGTCGAAAATTGTAACAACTCTTACCCGTTTAGTGCAGCCTTTAATGCCTTATATAAAGTATCGAATAAGCCCATTTTTCAATGTATTACTTCTTCAATGGATAGAATAAGTTCCTTCTCTAGTTTGCTCCGATTAGCATATTCGATAGTTTGACATGGTCGGGACGATATGATTACACCTTTCATGTATAGCTTCACAGAAAAAGTTCAATTATACAAAAAAAAGTTATATTTCGCAGATTGGACATTCTCAATTTATAGGAATTAGCATATCCATTAGCAATACCCTGTGTGCTTAGTTTCGCAGATCTTATGATCCGCACTTATTTTACTGTTAATACAGCAGAATAACGGCAAGTCCTGATGCGTTATAAAATGGCGTAACAAGCAAGGAGTAGATGAATATTAGCTGGTGCTAATGCGTTGGACTGAGGAGGTTATTAGAAGATGAATATACCCAAGGATGAGTTGAATAAATCAAAGGGCCCCCGGACTTGAATAGAGAACTACAAATTACTCCTTACAACTTTACATTCAAACTTTATGCTCAAGGCCCCCAGCTCGGGCCGCCATCGCCTAACAAACAACTACCGGCTCACTTCCTTAACTTTTACCTCTGCTCTCTCTCTCTATCTCTCTTTCTCTCTCTCACACTCTCTCTCTTCTTCATACCTTCTCTTACACTTACTCTCTTGCAAAGCGGAAAGAAGAAGAGAGCTTTCTGTCTCATTCACTCTCTCAAACTCCCACTTACTTTTCGCAATTTCTTCGCCTTTAGCAATCCAGTCTTTTATGCTAGCTATTTTTCAAACGGATTTGTCGACCTCCCACTCATATTTTAATTCTTAATTTTTTACATCGCTATTTATCTGTATACTTCATCACTTGTGTAATAATAATTATTGACATCTAAAATATTTATTAGTCCACAACGGTAATATCATATTTCTCTTAGCCTTCACAATTTGGCCACATGTCCAATATATGATGCCCAGATCAAAGACTACGTTTGGCCCCATAGTGAAAACCAGAATAATTGAGATAGATAAATACATATATATATATTCAGAGACAGATAAAGAGAGGTAGGGAGAGAGTGGGAGGGGGGGGGGGAGAGAGAGAGAGAGAGAGAGAGAGAGAGAGAGAGAGAGAGAGAGAGAGAGCGCATGAATGAGGACTGTGAGTGAGGCATGGTTGAATCTGAGGGTGCTGCCTCTGATTGCGCCATTACTCTTAAAGCCTTTTCTCTTATTGCTTTTGTCCTTTTCCAAGGCCCGAACCGTTAATCATTTTGATAAGAGATATAAATGTTGGCTGCCCTACCCCCCCCCCTCTCGGAGTAAAACCTTCTACTGCAGAAAGGATAGTGAAATGGTATTTGCTACTAATCGTATTTTAGTTTTATGTGGCTTAAGGTAAATGTTTGTATCATTATATACTAAGTCAATTTTTCTGTCGTTCTGTTAAAAAAAAAACTATTTCACTGAAATTTATAAAATCATATAAAAAAAAAAAAAAAAAAAAAAAAAAAAAAAGTCCGTCACGCAGGAGCTGCATAACTAAGCACTTTCCTCAGAATTTGGGTAGTGTAGACTGCTTTCCAGAACAATTTGCTTAAAATATCCTACATAAATAAAATAAAAACGTGAATAGTTCTCTTTTAATTTTGTAATGAGTAACTGATCAATTATTAATTTGCTTCCAGAGTTATGTTTACACATGGTACCTACTACACTACGTAATAAATACAAAAAACCTCATATTATCGTATTTTGATCTAACGCAGGAACAGGATGCAGTCACTCTAGTGGTAGAAAGCACTCCTTGCGGCGGCTTTGTGAACCTACGTCTGACGGGGTTTTCTATTGAAATATATTACAAATTAAACCCCCGCTTTCCGATTGACCGATTCAGCTCATTTTTACAACACTTCTTTCTCATGAGTTACCCACGACGTATACCGCGTTTCGTTACAATACAGCAGAAATTACGACCGGTATGAGTATATTAGGAATTTGGGTCCGGAGTAAACCCCCCCTTCTAATGAACCGATTTAGTTTATTTTTACAACACATATTTACCTGTAGATTACTACTACGAATACCGAGTTTCGTCGAAATATACCGAAAATCACGGCTGGTAGTGGCGAATTGGTATTGTGGGTCCGGAGTAAACCCCCCTTTCTAATGAACCGATTTAGTTCATTTTTATATCTCACTTTTCTCTCTATATTACCACTACGAATACCAAGTTTCGTTGAAATATAACAAATATTACGGCTGACATAGTCAAATTAGTGTTTTGGGTTCGGGGTAAACCCCCCCTTCCGGTGGACCGACTTTGGTGGTTAACGAACTCGTTCAATCGTTTGCTAATTGAATGCTATATACCAAGTTTCGTGACGAAAAAACAAAAACTCTGGCCGCTATCGTGTTAACAGACACATATATATATATGCATATATATATATATATATATATAGATATATATAAATTTTAACGGGGGTCATTTTCGGTGTCTACTAGGTAGGATCGATAAAGATTTGAAGAAATTTTTCAAAAATTCCGTCATGAGTCCAACCTCAATAGCTACTTTCCTTCGGAGGAAAGTGCTAAAAAAAAATCAGTCCGTAATTCATGACCATACGGCACACTAGGGAGATAGTGTGGTCAGTACTATGCTCCGGCCGCCTGATTTTCCCCTTGGCTACTTCGACTGTTAGAGTCATTATCACCCAAGGTACCCATTATTAATTAAATTAATTAAAGGCTGGGTTGGCCTAGGGACGGTCAGGGAGGCCGAATTCAATCCATGAACGAAGACACTAGAAGAAAAAATCTTTAGTGCTTGCTCGGGATTTGAACTCAGGCCTCCAGCTTATTAGTCCAGTGCTCTACCACTGAGTTAACCTCGCTCCCATAAAATCATATAATGCCCCAAAATTTAAATATACTTTTTATCAATACTAAAAAAGTTAACAATTTTTTTTTATCCTATGTATGATATATATATATATATATATATATATATATATATATATATATATATATATATATATATATATACATATATGTAGTTCTTTATATTTTGAGTACCAATGATTTCCAAAATATCCGGTTAAATTTCTCAGATTTCTGGCCTTTTTACTAAAAATGTAGTTATAAAATTTGTTCACTAATTATATTTAATTTTTGATTAATATTAATATTTTTAATTAATTTTGTAAGGTTTTTTTAGAATAGATTCCTTTTTTGGGGGAAAAATTAACTTTTAAATTTAAAGGTATTTGCAGGACTAAATTGTATCCCCTGGAGAGGCTCTTGGAGACTACTTTCTTAAGTGATTTACTCCTATGTGCATCATTTAAAAATATTTGTTGTTGTCTTTTTTTTTCATTATTGATCAAAAGAGACTCTTTTGAAAAGATGCTCAATCATGTTGAGTACTAATGATTTCCAATAAGTCTTGTTACATTTCTAAGATTTCTGACCTTTCAACAAAAAACGTAATTATAAAATTGCTACATTACTTATATTGCAGTTTACTTAGTTAATTGTACAATAAACAAGGTGTACATTTAAAGGACTTGATTATTTCACAAGGGAAACGAAAAACTTAGAACACAACGTATATCGCCTTATTATTATTATTATTATTATTAGTGTATGTGTATGAATGAAATAAGGAAAAAGGGGAGCTCGAAAAGCCCCCTATGGGCATCCTAGGGTAAAATAATATTACAGAAATGTATAAAAAAACATAAGTTTTTCTTTAACTGTAAATTTCAAATAAAATGCTTGAGTGCTTAGAAATATATCAAATTGAGAGGCTGAGATAAAGCACTCGGTTGGGAAGGTAAACCCTTGAAATGGGTAAGCCGTAAGAGCGGAAGATACCCTTGGTCAGCAGTGTCTGTAGTGGATTTACCCCCCATACAGTAATAGACGGAGCAGCAAGCTTCGTTTTAAGTCCGTGCTAAGCCCAACCGTTCATACCTTCTCATAAGCCTATTTTCAGCCAATAAGCTGTGTAGCCATTTTATGCTTCAGTATATTGTGAAAAAAATAAACTTTTTTTTGTTAAATTTGTTTAGAAAAATAAAACAGATTTTTTATACACCAAAACTGATAAATAAAAGGAATGTAAACATAATAATAGTATTTGTTTTTTAGCAACCCCAGCAAGGGTCACAAACTCTATCCTTTTTAAACAATCAAGAAGAATTTCTTGATAATCCCGGCAGTGGAACGTCGTGTTAAATTAATTTATAAAAAGTTTTTTTAACATTTATAAAATGTTTTATTATCTAAACATAGTTATTATACATCATTCCCGCCCGTCTACCATCAAACTAAATCCTGCTGAACAGTTGAAACTCACTATGTAATGTTCTCATAGGCCCGTTGTTTGCTATTCCTACCCAAAGTTGTTGATGGGTGAGACCCAAAATTCGCACTAATATGACATTTTTGCCAGATCCAAAATATATTTAAATTATAAAGGACCTTCTAGAAGAGAATGCTTTCTTGTCAAGCGACGATGAAGTTGGGAGTCCATATTTTGAACTGGAAAATTTACAGGGTTCAGATTTTAACCTTCCAGTAGTGGCGCCTTTAGGAGCAGTCTCACTCTTCATTGCTGCCCAGAGCAATATTATGACCAGCTTTACATTACTTGCCAATAAGATATAAGATGTGTATATAAAATATGAATATAAAACACGTAAATATGGAATAATTACCATTCCCTGTGTTGCAAAAATGTATATACATGGCCATCGTAAATGTCATCCTACAAGACATTCATGTCAAAAAAAGATTGGAAATTACACGAATAGGTAATTTCCCTACCTGGTGCATGACCTACCAGGTGCAGCCCAATTTATACTACTCTCATTTATTCAAATACCGAATAAACTCACCCACATACTCATAAATAATAGCATAGTAATATAGAGAACGAAACGTGTAAATATCTCATATCTGTAAAACTTACGTGAGTTGTGGTGCAGCACCTCACAGGTGACGAGGGTAGTCAGAGACAATGATGACCTCACAAAAAGGCGTCAATGTGACTGGCCGGTGGAGAAACGGAAATCCGGAAGATACTAAAGCGAGGAGCCCACCAAGTCACGGCTGCCAACCGTGATTCAAAATATTTTTACAACACATATTTACCTGTGGATTACCACCACGAATACCGAGTTTCGTCGACATAAACCAAAAATCACGGCTGGTAGTGGCGAATTGGTATTGTCGGTCCGGAGTAAACCCCCCCTTCTAATGAACCGATTTAGTTAATTTTTATATCTCACTTTTCTCTCTATATTACCACTACGAATACCAAGTTTCATTGAAATATAACAAATATTACGGCTGACATAGTCAAATTAGTGTTTTGGGTTCGGGGTAAACCCCCCCTTCCGGTGGACCGACTTTGGTGGTTAACGAACTCGTTCAATCGTTTGCTAATTGAATGCTATATACCAAGTTTCGTCACGAAAAAACAAAAAAATCTGGCCGCTATCCTGTTAACAGACACACACATTTATATATATATATATATATATATATATATATATATATATATATATATATATATATATATATATATATTATTTATTCTTATAGATGACCCAAAATATCAAAATTATTTTTATCCTAGGAGGCATGGGGTCATTAAAGCAGTCTTCCTTTATTACACCACTTTATTTATTGGGCCCGACATGTTTCGTGCATCTTTTCTTCGCTCCTCTTCAGGGGCACTTCTTGCAAGGAAGTCCTCCCGTTACCAAGTACTCCCTCTGGAGTCCGGCTTAATACTATTAATAATAGTATTAATTATATATACTATTATTATTAAATTATATATATAAATTTTAACGGGGGTCATTTTCGGTGTCTACTAGGTAGGATCGATAAAGATTTGAAGAAATTTTTCAAAAATTCCGTCATGAGTCCAACCTCAATAGCTACTTTCCTTCGGAGGAAAGTGCTAAAATAAAAAATGTATGCACCTCACAGGTGCGCGCCACTAACGGAGGGTTAAATAAGAAATGGACTAAACTGATCAAGCTACCGGAATGAGCAATATTTTGAAATCCCTAAATGGGTTTAATTTTAGGAAAAATGTTAAACAATGTAAACTTAATGATTATAGCCACAAACAAATATTTAAATAACGAAACACCTCCATGCGCAAAGATTCCTAAAGTAGGAAACCTCAAGAGACGGTCACGCAATTCTAAGAAAAGGGGTAAAAAGTCAAAGAAGTATTGCAAGTAATCCTCAAACTGTGTTTTCTTAAACCACGCAGGTATATTATGCCATATATTTTATTAATTAAGGATAAAATATGAGAGTTTTTTTAATGTTATTTATGTTAATTTACGGTATAAAGTAATTTTTAACTTGAAAATAAAATTATTTTATTTTAAGCAGTACTTAAAATAGTCACTGACGACTGATCAATTTTTTAACCTGTTGTGAGTAATTTGTACATTTGACAAGAACCGTACATGAATATTGAGATTCGAATAGTTAGCCGTTGAGGTGATAGGAAATCAATAAATAGCTGCGTTTCGGCTAAGAAAATACAGTCTGATTTTCGGGAAAAATCTATAATTTAGACGTTGTGACATGGGATTTGGCGTCCCTATCCAACAATAAATAAATTCGTCAGAGAAGGAGGAATACTAAAGTCAACGGTTTGGCGACAATGAGGACAATTTTCCACACTGGTATCTTTGGTCTTTCTCTAACAAGGGGAGTATACAGCGATGGGGTCACCGATTTGGACCAATTTTTTTCTGGTGATTCTACATCGAAAAATAGTCGACACGTGTCCCAGCGTTCCGTCCAATGCGCCTTAGGAGCTGAGAAATAAAATATAATAGGTTGAAAGTGCTTTATTTTTTATATCGAGTTTAGAAAATGATATCGACATGATTCTTTCACCAATTCATTTGTTTTATAAAGTAGATTAAAAGAAAAATATAATCGTTAAAAAATAATTTATATTTCCTCAAATATATCCAAAAATATGCTTTCGTTTTCAGGTAAACTAGTATTATACATTTTTTTTACACCAAAAATAATAGCAGATTTAAAATCAGCATCCCAAGAAACCCTAATATACTGAATATCATTGAAAACAAAAAATAATGATTTTTCCTAGTCTGGAAGAGAATAAACATTTGTAAGCGAAAAGGCAATGTAAAGTTTTGAAATTCAATACCTCCCCTTGAGATGATCCGATTTTTACATCATTGGCCTTTATTGACACTCTAAGTTTGGTTTGGATCGGGTAAATATTCTTTGAAATATGGCCGGATTCTTGAATCTTTAACAAAATCTTAAGGGTCCCCCTTAGCAAAATTTAAAATACATTTTTTTTTATTTTTGTAATATTCCCAAAATTTTAATTTAGGGGTTTTTCAATGTGCTAAAAACGAATCTGACATTCGTTTTTAAATCAAAAATTGTTTCATAATCGATAACTTTTTAAATGTAGGTTTATGGAATATTTGGGCATAATAATGACTTCTACAGAGTCGAGTATGTAAAACAATTTTGTATTTAAAAACGGATGTCAGATTCGTTTTTAGCACATTGAAAAACCCCTAAATTAAAATACCCATACTTAGAGGGTCAATAAAGGCCATAATGTGACATATTTCCGTCCAATCGGGGTCTTTCTACGTGTTCTGTAATTGACGTTATATGCAAAAAAGTTTACATTCTATTTTTATTTTGAAAACCATTTTTCGCAAGTACCTTTTGAGATAATACAATAGTCATTTATATGGTTAGAAAAAGGAGTCTTTCTTCTTTCGAAAGATTTCAATGATGTAAAAATCGGATTATCTCAAGGGGAGATATTGAATTTCAAAACGTTACATTACCTTTTCGCTTACAAATGTTTATTCTCTTCCAGACTAGGAAAAATCATTATTTTTTTTTTCAATGATATTCAGTATATTAGGGTTTCTTGGGGTGCTGATTTTGAATCTGCTATTATTTTTGGTTTAAAAAAAAGTATAATACTAGTTTACCTGAAAACGAAAGCATATTTTTGAATATATTTGAGGAAATATAAATTATTTTTTAACGATTATATTTTTCTTTCAATCTACTCTATAAAACAAATGAATTGGTGAAAGAATCATGTCGATATCATTTTCTAAACTCGATATAAAAAATAAAGCACTTTCAACCTATTATATTTTATTTCTCGGCTCCTGAGGCGGACACGTGTCAACTATTTTTCGATGTAGAACCACCAGAAAAAATTGGTCCAAATCGGTGACCCGATCGCTGTATACTCCCTTGTAAGTCTGAGATATTTACTTTCTGATTGTATTATCCAATACGCTTTTTTTTAAATGTTAGTATTTAAAGTGTAATGCCCGTATTGTCAGGGAATAAATTCAGTTCATAAAGCTAAACTCTTGAGGGCAATCTTCAACATTCAATTAACATAGAAACCACTCTATTTGATGAGACGCATAAAGTCCAAGAAACCAAAATCTTTTTAAGTTGGAAACGATCAAAGCTGTAACTCTTAGGAGATAATCAGAACAACTAAAATTTTCAATTATTCCCCACGTGAAGTTGTTTCCTGAGGCTATCGATATCATTCGTAATATTGTCTAGTTAATTCGGTAATTTACTTCACTTATCGGAATGACTTGTATGTCTACATGAGGGTTATGTTAGAGGGAGGGAGCTTTCCGATGCATCAAACATGCACTGATCATTCAAATCAGTCCAGTGAAAAGCCCTGAGGGATAGATACTGTACAGATATCTGTTTGGTATAGATACTGTACAGAAATCTGATTGATGGCCATTCGGCAAATAAGTAGGGCGGTGTTGGACTTTGATTACTGCTGCCTCATTTTCTCATTTTCACGTGTCCATTTATAGTTCCGATTTGGCAGTCCAATTACGTTCTTGATTAAATAAAAAGTGGTTCAAGGAAAGGTCGTCTAGTACATGAGTCCGCTTCTTTAACACTTCAGCCATGATTGGGTCTTATATTTTATTGAGAAAGTCTGATCAAACATTCGTACCTCATCACATTCGTTAAAACGAAATTTTATTGCAAAGTGCTCTTATTTAGGTATGATTTAAAACTATTTTAAAGAATTATGGAGACAGTTGGAGTGCCAATAAAAATCACTACACATATATAACTATATTTATGTTATATAACTTCCCTACAGGTTGTACACAGAAGTCTTGACCTATCCTTACTGGTTGAATGTTCTCCTCTTCAAATTGTATCTCTAAGCATGTATGTAATATTGTTACCCTGAAGAGGCATTGCAAGGGTGTAAAACGTGTAGGAAAGATAAACTTAAGTAAAATGTAATTAAATTATTAATTCCAATAATTTTTGCAGATACCGCATTCCAACCGCAAGAACGACAGAAAAAAATTGATAAGCGCACTAGATCCTGATACAATGTGATTCGATCTACCTTAAAAATTTAGTTACTCTTCGACTTGTGTTTTTGTACGCAAGAACATTGAGAATGCGATGTATAACCACTAAATGGTTGATGTACGTATCTTACTAACATGTACGTACCTGGACAAGCCAAATACAGCACTATAATAGATGTGCAAAGAAACACTTTTGATAGAGATAAATGGACAAGGAGGCAGATCTTCCGCGCTGATTGAAGTAAGGAGATGAAAAAAGATCACGGGAAATTATGTAATCATCGAATACAGAGGAAATTTAAATAATCAAAAATATGTCACCAATAACACAAAATTAAATAATGATTAAGAAAGTATATATTATTCGAAAGACGATGTCTGCTGCTGACGGATAAATTTAAAGGCAGCATAGAAACAGGATACGGGAAGTTGGGTTCTAGGGATGTCTTTGTGTATAATTTTTAGGCGGAGAGTAACTGAAAAAAACAAAAAAAAAACTGAAAATTCTTGGAATGTTATATCAATTTACACATGTAAGTTGGATACACCATTGTTAAAAGCACAGAATTTCAAGAAAAAATACACCGTTGAGATACCTTATTTATGACGTGGATAGTCCATGACGAAACTGTGTTGAAATTCTAGGAACAAGAATACAGGAAGTAGGTTTTTAATAAAAAGCCACTTTCGAAGAACCCTGGAAATGGTGAAATCCACTGAAAAACGTATTTATTTAACAAACATCGAGATGATACTGCACAACAGATATTGTGAGCACCATCATATTAACAGACTCACACACGCGCAAACATACACACATTAATCAATCAAACGATAAATCAATTTTATTTGCTTTTAAGTGACGACTTATAGTATCTCTGAAATAATAACATTAGTTGCTATCGGTAATATTAAATAATTCATTGGTGAGGTTACAAAACAAATAAAAAATAGTAATAAAAAATAATAAAACTTCATGTTTTGATTTAGACAATATATAAATAAAGAATGAAAAAGAATATATGTAGCGAAAACCAGACAGATATTGACACCCTTAAGACTACATTTCTGCGGCGAAATTAAAAAAACAAAAAAACTTTTCATTAAGGGATCAAACTGAAACTATAGCTATAGCTCCTCTTTATCTATCCTTTGAAAGACTCAAGTGGATTTTTGGTTCAAAAGTTCAATACATTTTAAAATGTGGCAATAATTATGGTAAAAAGTGCAAAATCTAGTTATTGACACCCTTTGGATGGGTTATTGACTCTACAGTTATTGGCACCCCTTGTACTCTTAACATTTTTTTTTTTCTTATGTTATAAGGAAATAATTTCACAAAAATATCATAAACTTTAATGTCATATAAAAAACAATTAAAATATTTCTTCTTTTTTTAACATTATGAATATAACCAGTAAAAAAAATTAAAAAAAAAAATAGGTAACAAATGCTGGTCCATATTATGTAACATGAAATAAAATAATTAATTTACATTTCATCATCTTCATTTATATCTTCATCAATCTCCAGGATGCAACACGGACAGACAAATTCATCAGACTCGTCACTTTCAGAGATATGTTCATATCCTTATAGCACTTTCCTCCGAAGGAAAGTAGCTATTGAGGTTGGACTCATGACGGAATTTTTGAAAAATTTCTTCAAATCTTTATCGATCCTACCTAGTAACACCGAAAATGACCCCCGTTAAAATTTATATATATCTATCTATATATATATATATATATATATATATATATATATATATATATATATATATATATATATATGTGTGTGTGTGTCTGTTAACACGATAGCGGCCAGAGTTTTAGCGCGGTTCCTCCCTCCCCCATAGGGAGGAACCCCGCTTATAGGGTTGATACAATGAAACAATCCGGAAGTGCCGACTAGAAAATTTCGCGTTTCAGAACCCCTAGAGACCGAAAATAACGGTGGTTCAAATTTGTATATATATATATATATATATATGTATATATATATATATATATATATATATATATATATATATATATATTTGTCTGTTCGCTCTCTAGATAGAAGACGAATGGTCCGATTTTGATGAAATTTGGTACAAAAATCCTTCGTCCAATTTGAAAGGTCAAGTTCGTTAACCAGCAAAATCCGCCTACTGGAAGATGGCGTTTGGGGCGAAATTCGCGCAAAAAAAAATCGTAACGCTTACGTTTTTGAGTTCATAAGCTTGTAAGTACTCGTTTTATATGATTCCTGGGCTAGGAAAACGAATGAAACCATTTTGAAGGCGATCGCTTTAACCGTTTTCGGGAAAATTGGAAAAATAGTTTTTGAATACCGTTTTTGGTTTGGGTACTTAGAATTACGGGATTCAGTTGAAACTTTATCTGCATGTTCTACTTTCATTAAAACTAATATGTTGAAAGTTTTGTTACGTTTGGAGCTAAGGAAGGGTTAGAATAAAATATTTTATGAACAGACATGAAAAGTTTTGGGAAGGTCGTATACTTTCATTAATATCTCGAACACGGTTGGGAAATCGTGGTAAGTGGATAGAAACTATTTGAAAGCTTACTAAATTCTCTACAAAAAAGATTCTAAAACTATTTTTGATTAGGTTGTGTCAATCGGAGAAATAAGTGCTTAAAACTTCAAATACGTCTGTTTTATTCTTATGAACGGGTTTTTGTCGTTCTTGTTGTAATTTTTGTCTCTTTCCCTTCGTTTTTTATTGCTTTTTATTTTTGTAATTTCTTATGTTGCGAAAATTTTGTGTGTAAAACAGGATATGAAAAATGAGGCCAATTTTCTGTTGCTAGAAATAATATAGATAGATAGATAGATAGATATTTATTTATTTGTGTAAGATATATCTTGTACAAATAATATCAATATTACACGCTTTGTTTCTTTCCATTTTGAGTCTGGTAAATCCTATAATACTATAACTATTTAACATCAAATCATCATGCTAGAAATAATATAAATTTTGGGAACTTTCATTAATATCTCGAAAACTGTTGAGAATTTTGGTAAACGGAAGAATACCATTAGAAAGCTTATTAAATGCTCTACATTAAAGGTTCTAATGAAAGTTTTGATTAGGCGATGTCAATCGGAGAAATAAGAGCTTAAAGCTTTAAAGTAATTGATTTCGCTTATTCGAAGTGTTCTTTTTGTCTGTATTTTATTCCTTGTTATTTTTTAATTTCTTATAGTTGGATAATGTATTCGAAAATAAAACAGGTTAAGTAAAATAACAAAAACAATTTATTGTTAGAAATATAGAGTTCCAAGATTCCAAGACCTTGTAACTAGCGGGACGGTTTCTAGTGTTGCCGACCCTTCCAGGTAAGATTGTAAATCCTACCTTTCAAGACTGGTGGAACCAAAATATAACTGTCAGGGTTCGGTCACTGCTACTTAATAAAACTACATTTTATCGAAAAAATGGTTTTATTGTGCCGACGTTTCGGCTTGAACTTCAAGCCTTCATCAGGGCTGTAAATACAAGTAGGAGATATTTAACACTAATATATGCACATATCTATGTAAATATACCTAACATATATATATATATATATATATATATATATATATATATATATATATATATACATATATAATATATATATATTTATATATATGCATATACACATACACATATACACGCACACATATGTACATATATATGCCCACATACATTCACATATAGGGTATGTATTATTAAGTAGCAGTGACCTAACCCGGACAATCCCTACCTTGCATCATCAACGGTCAACGATCTCCTCTCAACAAAATAATAACTGCTTCTATTTTAATCTTTCGAAATTAGACTAGGGATAAGAACGGAACCGCGCTAAGATGAGGCAGTTCCTGCGAGTCGGACTTTTTTGTTTTTTCGTCACGAAACTTGGTATATAGCATTCAATTAGCAAACGATTGAACGAGTTCGTTAACCACCAAAATCGGTCCTCCGAAAGGGGGGGGGGGGGGGGTTTAGCCCGAACCCAAAACACTAATTTGACCGTGCCAGCCGTAATATTTGCTTTATTACAACGAAACTTGGTATTCGTAGTGGTAATATAGAGAGAAAAGTGAGATACAAAAATGTACTAAATCGGTTCAATAGAAGGGGGGGTTTACTCCGGACCCACAATACCAATTCGCCACTACCAGCCGTGATTTTTGGTATATTTTGACCAAACTCGGTATTCGTAGTGGTAATCCACAGGTAAATATGTGTTGTAAAAATAAACTAAATCGGTTCATTAGGAGGGGGGGGGGGTTACTCCGTACCCACAATACCAATTCGCCACTACCAGCCGTGATTTTTGGTATATTTTGACGAAACTCGGTATTCGTAGTGGTAATCTACAGGTAAATATGTGTTGTAAAAATAAACTAAATCGGTTCATTAGAAGGGGGGGGGTTTACTCCGGACCCAAATTCCTAATATACACATACCGGTCGTAATTTCTGCTGTATTGTAACGAAACGCGGTATACGTCGTGGGTAACTCATGAGAAAGAAGTGTTGTAAAAATGAGATGAATCGGTCACTCGGAAAGCGGGGGTTTAATTTGTAATACATTTCAATTGAAAAGCCCGCCAGACGTAGGTTCACAAAGCCGCCGCAAAGGGCGCTTTCTACCACTAGAGTGACTGTATCCTGTTCCTGCGTTAGATCAAAATACGATAATATGAGGTTTTTTGTATTTATTACGTAGTTTAATAGGTACCATGTGTAAACATAACTCTGGAAGCAAATTAATGATTGATCAGTTACTCATTGCATATTTAAAAGAGAACTATTCATGTTTTTATTTTATTTATGTAGGATATTTTAAGCAAATTGTTCTGGAAAGCATTCTACACTACCCAAATTCTGAGGAAAGTGCTTAGTTATGCAGCTCCTGCGTGACGGACTTTTAATCTTAATGAACAATCAAATACTGCCACATTTGAAACATAGGGTTTGTTTGGTTTGTTTAATTTCCCTGTTAGGAATTTTACTGTTGTTTTCCCACTCCAACTTTTTTGCTTCCTTTTTTCTGAAATTTTTCTTTTTTTCTTCTATATTAGCTTCCAGCATTAGTTTTCATTATATACTTGTGACGAATGACATGTGATGTGAGAAATGAATAATTTGAATGCTTCTTTTCGGAGATTCTCACCAGTATAGCACTTCAGCCAAGGGCAGCCTTTCGTTGCCAGATGGCCCAAACTGATTTCCTTTGGATATCCAGGAGGAGTTGTTAATAATAAATATGTGGCAGGCATAGTTTAGGTGTAGTATGACTTTCAGTGCCTTCTTGAAGTCCTATGGTATCTTCATTTGGTTTTGAAATGACGATCTCTAACCACTTTCAAATATTAGCTTCAGAAGACATGCGCTGGCCCCAGTAACGGCTTCGGAAATCCTCTCTGTATAGAGGGGTGCCTCTGTAAGAAAGCCTTGTACCAGCCAACACCAGGAAAATTACCTTTAAAGGGAGGGCTCATATTTTTAAATTCAATAAATTCTTTTAGGGATTGCAAAATGTAATTTTTCTTCCTCAAGAATCCCTTTTTCGCACATTTTTCTATCCAAGCAACTAGAGTTAGTTTGTCTTTATCCGAAAGAATTTACCGTGATTCAATCAATGATTTTACAAATTTGTCGCTTAAATTGAAGTGCAGATTTGATTAAATCGTTTGGACGCCGATTTAATGGAGGGGCCCTCCTTTACAGCCTTCAAGGCTTCCTCTAAATCCTTCTGGCTATAACTGAGTTTCATAGAAATAATAACACCTGTTATAGACACAATAGAGACTTTATTATTAGGAACTGACAGTGTCAATAACTAGTCATTGAACCCAAAAACTAGTAATTGACACCCCATGTCAATAACTAGTTTCACTCGAATTAAAGTTAAAAAAAAACATTGCCGATTAATCAGAAAGATTGAATTATTAAAATTAAAACAAAGCCATCAATATTTTTAAAAAAAATCATAATTTAGTTACTGATATGGGGTGTCAATAAGAAAATACTTTGGAAAAAATTACCAGTTATTGTCACCCCTTTATAATAATATTTAAATTGATTATTTTAATTTAAAACCACTCAAGACACTTCGGTATATTTAAATTGATTATTTTAATTTAAAACCACTCAAGACACTTCAATTATACATTAACAAACAATATAAAGTACTTAACTTTATTGCAATAAATGTAGGAAGAGAGTAGGAACAAAAAAATTGAATGAAAATCCTTGAGGAAATCATAACCTTCTAGCCATTAACTGGCTCTCAACTCAAGTCTTGGAGGTATTAATTTTAAAACCTTCCCTGTGGTTAGTTTTTTAATCAGGTATATCATAGATGATTTAGAGGACCCTTCAAACATTAGTTTCCTGTATTTCTTAAAATAAAATTAGCACTAGTTCGCTTAATTCTTTAAGTTGAAGTTTGGGGTGTCAATCAGGTCTAAGTAGCCAAACTCTAGGAGGTGATTGTAGACATAATTTCCAACAAAAAAGTTCATTTCAAGTATGATCCGATTCCGAAAGGAAAAGGAGCTATGTCCAATTTTCTGTTTTTTTAACGTAGTCGTGTTTTTCAATGAATAAGAAAGAATTTCTCAAAAACTATTCAAGATAATTAAATTCTAATTTTCCTTTTTAATGGCCAAACTGTGGGTATCCATTGTCCAGCCCAGAAGCAATAAAAAGTAGCTGAAAGAAATGATTGGAAAAGTTTTTCATTTAGATCTGATATATTTTGTGTTTAACAAATTTTCATTGATTTATCTTTTACATGATGTTGTTGGCACTAAAATAGTTGCTAATATATTTCAAAATTTGCTAAATTTGCAATTGGACCTTTATGAACTTGGGCAGTGGATCCATCTAACAGCACTGCTGCCATGTTCAGGACAGCAATCCATCTGGAACCATTTATCTATCTGCTAGCGGATCTTCTTCCAATGCAATAGGTCGGCCGTATTTAAATCGTGTGGAGATTTAAAAATATGTTGAATCACACCTGTCAGGAACCACGATTGGCTGAAATGAATATTTGTTCTGAATTCTGTACCACACGTTAACTTGGAGCTGTTACTGATTGTGTGACCTTCACGGGGCATAAGAATTAACATGAAACCAAGTATGCGAATTGGGACTGATAAATATACTATTTCGTTAGAATGTGGCCTTGTATGTTCATAAAATGTTGCGGCCGAACTCAGGATTAACATTTTTCCTCCCGCCATGTTTTGCACAATTTTTAGTTTTATGTCAAATTGTACTTGAAAATATTTCAAATTATGTGTAAATTCTGGATTAAAATTATTCAACTACCCTAAAATCTTTTTGAATTCTCCGCTCAAAATTTCTAGTCAAAATAACATGACACACATAACCTGGGAAATACGGGGAATCCATGAAATGTACGAATTACATTATGAAAGTCAACTGCGACTATAAATAGGCTTTGTAGAATGGCAGTAAGTTGGTGAGCGGTAGGCTAAGCCAGATGGGATTTATGGGTTAAGCAGTTCCACGTGAACTATTCCCATCCGTCATGCAAGTTTTAGATTCATTTCAAGTCGGTCCTAGTGACTCTTGATTCCTAGCTACTAACTCGTTCTCAATATCTCCTGCTACCGTTCGGCGAACAGTTACAATCAAACATCTAGCAACCTAAAACAAGATCAGGACATGGCAAGGCAATGAAAATGTTATGTTTTTTTTTTTGTTGTAAAAGAAACTCTTACGTTGTTCACCTTTTTTAAATATTTATTTTAAAAATCTTTACTTTTTCAATCAATATTTTGTCACCATGGCTTTATTATACTTTTCTCTTTTTGATACGATACTCTTTCATTGGACGTTTTAGTATTGAAGCTTCAGTAGATTGACATTTGATGATAGTATCATCTGGAGTAACTAAGGAAATTTCTCAGCAATGTAGTTTGGGCCACAGTCCTGAAGACCGAATAAAATAATCTGTACAAATACAACGTAAAAAAGAATTTATTATCATAAATGGACTACTGACTTCCTTATTAATTAATTTTATTTTATTTTGTTTTGAAGTAAACCCATTCTAATGGATCTATTTTGATTTTCTGTTAACCCTTTCGTTGCTCTGAACGAGTTAACTCGTGTTCGACTTGCAGGGCCTCAGATGGTCCATATTCGTGTTCCACTGTCGATACCCCTGACGGAGTTAACTCGTGTTCGACTTGCAAGGCCTCAGATGGTCCATATTCGTGTTCCACTGTCGATACCCCTGACGGAGTTAACTCGTGTTCGAATTGCAAGGCCTCAGATGGTCCATATTCGTGTTCCACTGTCGGTACCCCTGACGGAGTTAACTCGTGTTCGACTTGCAGGGCCTCAGGTGGTCCATATTCGTGTTCCACTGTCGGTACCCCTGACGGAGTTAACTCGTGTTCGACTTGCAGGGCCTCAGGTGGTCCATATTCGTGTTCCACTGTCGATACCCCTGACGGAGTTAACTCGTGTTCGACTTGCAAGGCCTCAGATGGTCCATATTCGTGTTCCGCTGTCGGTACCCCTGACGGAGTTAACTAGAATTAGCCCCGTATGTAGCTTTTCTGGCATAGTACTATTAGCTCGTATAAAATCAGTTGGACATAGCGAGAATAAAGAGCGCTCTCAGCTTTGTTAAATCCACGTCAGATATCAATGTCTTATCCCTAATGCATCTAAATTTTGTTTTATTTTATTATAGTTTTACATCATGTTAAACTATAACTAATAATGGTGATCCAACTTATGCAATAATAAGACAAAAAATAAATAATAATAAATCTAAAGAAGTCATTACTTAACAATCCATGACATTTTCTGAGCATTTTTAGAATCTGTAAGACTATTAATTTTTTCTAAAGGTTAAAGTAACCGAAGCTTTATATCTCAATTATCTTTTAATTACTATTGGTGTTTATTTTATTATTTACGAATAAAGCTTCACCTCGTTCTTCAAATATATAATTTTCGATTTCATTAAATATTTTCCACATATTAATTGAAATTATGCAATTTACAAGTATATTAATATTTGAAAAAAAAAAAAAAAAAATAAAAGGGTCCTACATTCGACGTTGTAGTGGGAAATTGTTGAAGGTTGAAGCTCCTATTTGCAGGGTCGTACTGATATTTGTTTCTCAACCCATATTGAGCTTCACAAGAGCTTAGAAAATAACCAAACTAGAAAAAAATTTCAGGTAATAGAGAGAAAAATGAACACAAACATATAAGGTCCCCCTTCATTATTTAAGGTATACATTGTTGGCTTCCGCGAAACTGTTCAGTCTTGCGGGTCTAATTTGTATGCTAAATACATTTGCCTGTTTCTTGTTTAATGAATTTTATTTATTATTTAAAATACGGCGCTAATAGCCAAACAGTTGATGCGCCGTAAGAAAAAAAAAAAAAAAAAAAAAAAAAAAAAAAAAAAAAAAAAAAAAAAAAAAAATTATTTAAAATAGTATGATGGATATTAATTTATACGAGTGCTATCAGAATTTATAATAACGTGAATTCCAGAAATTATAAAAAGTTTCCGTAACCCTTTCCATTAGAGGTTATACGAAAGAAGACTTTTAAAGGAGTTGTTTTCTAATTTTCGAAATTCTTTTAACTATAAATTCTTTAGGTCTTGGTATTAATTAAGAGAGAGAGAGAGAGAGAGAGAGAGAGAGAGAGAGAGAGAGAGAGAGAGAGAGAGAGAGAGAGAGAGAGAGAGAGAGTAGATATAAAAGAGACAAAACTGCTTGTTACACTGGCCCTAATATCGTCCAGCGTGAGGGGGGACCTCCAATTTTCTAACTCGTAGCAACTCGAGGCTGCGGCCCCCCGCTAACTCACTTTCATTCCGAGCCAATATTGAGTTGGGTGGAGTGAGATGGCCGACCCCCGGCAAAAAACCAACCCAATCACACCTCATGATTTGATTTTCTCACTAATTACTACGTAAAAACGCCAGCTCCCACTCGACGATTGTAGTTCAGTAATGGATTGGGGCTGATCGACATTCATTTAAATTAGAAATTTTTTATGTCTGGATTTGACGTTAATTATACCACTATACTACATTAAGGCAGCAAAATGAGGAAAATTACTCAATATTCTATGGAATTACGACAGTAAAGTAATTTCATTAAAAACTGCTATATATTTAGCTATTTTAATCTCAAACATCTCATAATAATGTAATGTTATAGTCTAATTTTTTGGAACACCCCACTGTATTTTATTACTTGGAATTCGTGGTTGAATGAATCCAGTTTTGTACTTCGATTTATGTAGTACAGGATTCAACACAGGGATTGGTTTGACAAACAGTAGTCTTCATCAGATTCAGAGGCTAGCATGAAGGATAAAAAGAGTTTACAAGACGAATGCGTCCACCTTCTCGTATGTATTTGCGAAACAATATTTATTGGACACCAATATGTTTTTAACGATTCATATTAATATAAATCATGCTATACCAAGAACTGCCTATCAAGGCGCACGGTTGTGCGCCAGGCCAAGTTCCGGCCTAAGCATACTGTGTGTATATTACAGGAGGCCTTAAAGCCTATTTTTAACCTCTAATAACTTTCAACCAAGTAAAGATAAAGTTATGAAAGTTTACACAGGTATTATACTACTAGATGTGAGTAAAACTGGAAATTATCATAATTCTACATCAAATAGTTTCTGAGATATAAGCGATCGAAAACCGGGATTTATAGGACTCACTCACTCACTGACTCATCAAAATTATTAGGCACTTCCCATGATGCTAGAGACTTGAAATTTTGCATTATGATAGATATGATAGTTATTAAAGGAAAAAATCGAAAAATCTTGAAAAGTTGTGTTTGACTCCGCTTCCGTGGCGGGGGAGTGCCAGTTTTGTACTTCCTTCGGAAACCCGTCATTCCGTCCAAAACCCATGATGTGGGGTATCAAATGAATCGTATCGGTATGAAGAACCTATATTTGATGTTTTAAGAAACAATTAGACGCATATAGACTCGGTCAAAATCTTATACCAGCAACCTGTCTGTATGTTTGTTCCTTATACAAATCCTTACCGTTTGACCGATTTTGACCAAACATGGGTCACAGATGGGTCTTGATACAGGGAGAATCATAGGCTAGGTTAAATTGTCAATCAGCTGTCTGTCTGTTTGTTCCTTATACAAATACACACCGTTTGAACGATTTTGACAAAATTTGACACACATGTCTGTCTTGATCCGGGGAGTGTCATAGGCTAGTTCAAAATCGTCTATCAGGTGTTTGCCTAACTGTTTATTCCTTATACGAATCCACACGATTTGACCAATTTTGACCAAACATGGTACATAGGTAGGTCTTTATCTGGGTAGTATCATAGGCTAGGTCAAAATCGTCTATCAGCTGCCTGTCTGCAAGTTTGTTCCTTATACAAATTCACACCGTTTGGCCTATTTTGACCAAACTTGGCACGCAGGTAGGTCTTGATACGGGAGTGTCATATTACCTATGATGTTTTGTACTTTTTGTTCCATCGGAAAGCCATCATTCCTTCTGAAACCCATCATGTGGGGTATCAAATGAATCGTCTTATTAAGGAGAACCTATATTTGATGTTTTAAGAAACATTTCCACGCTTCTTAACAACAACAGTTGTGACTTCTTTCTTAAAGGTAGTAAATAAAGTCGTTAACTGCATAATATACTTGAAAGCAGATACTAAGTTTTTCAAAGTCGAGCCATCTAAATTACAAAGTTTAGGATCACAAACCAAAAATGTATCGTCTTTGTTCTTATCTTTTTCTTCTAGGCCTTCTACACTATCCCTATTGTGATCTTTATTCTCGGAATAAGGTTCCTGTGTTTTACAGTGTAATATTCTTAAACTTGGCAATGTTTTATTTGTGCCGTAATTATCTTTAGAGAGAAAACTAAACATTGCCAAGTTTAAGAATATACCTGGTCAAGGAAAGTGATATTTTAGTAACTGGATATTAGTATTTTTATTGTTGTTTTTAAAGGTCAGTTGAAGAGTCTTTACTGTTCTTAGTAAGTAACTATGAGGTCTTCCAAGTAATGAACTTAGACATTTCTTTCTTGTATCATCTCTAGTATTGGCAAATCTTTTTGGTTGAAAATATGCTGCACTTAATACACTAACTCATACTACGTTTTTGGAGGCGTTTTTGGGTGGTTTTAGGAGGGGATATTTTTGGGGAATGGAGTGTTTCTTTGTGGGGGAGAAACTTGGCCTCTATTTCACATTTATGTTTTCTTTTTTTGGGGATAGAGATCTCGTTAATGAACAAAAAGAAAATAGAACCTGTAATTGTTCGGGTAATAAAATCTTCTAGAAGCACCCTATTCCAAGAAGTGAATCAAAGAAAAAATTGTTGAATGTATATGGAGCATCCTCAGATCAATTTAAGGATTTATTGATAATAGAGTATTATTTAATTAAGAATGGTAAATAGTCATAAATCTTACATTATGTGTTAATGTAAGGATTACTGCCAGTTCAGACAGTTTTATATCTGTTAGGTTTATTGCTATTGATATGAACAGCCAGTTCAGACAGTCATACATCCTTCATTTTCAGTCAAAATGTATATTGTGTATAAAAAAAGCTACAAAGATTAATATTGTTAGTGCAAGGCTCACCCAATGCTATGCGTAACTGTTTGAAATAGTCAAAAAGTTAATAAAATTATATTTTTTTATTCCGCTTCCTCCCTCCCTCTTTTAAAGAATGAGGTTGACCTCATGACGGTCTTTTTTATATTTGGTTCAACCAAATGACCAAGCTTGCCTTAAAATAAGAAAATACCAGAACTTTCGTTGGAAGTAGCACTAGTGCCTGCCTTCTCGCCTCATCACATCCAGAGTGTTCCTATGGACTTAATTTGCTTATTTTACACATTTGTGCAGATTGTAAATTATCAATAATAAAACAAAAATATTTAACCCTTTGTTGCATCGTGATGCCTGCAGGCATCAAATTAGATTTAATTTCCCGTAAGCAGCAACGTGTGTCAAAGGGACTGGAAGATTTTGAACGTTATATTTTTTCATGATAAAAAAAAAATCATGTGTTAAAGGGTTAACAGAGTCTCCGAATATTATTTTTTTTTATATAATGTTTCGAACCCCTAATCGAGCATTAGGTTTTTGAGAGAACCATTATCCATCCTTTAGCGAATATAAATTAATACGTACATTAACAGGTTGCCTTCGGTACGGAAGGCAAAATAGCCCAACATACGATGACTGTAACTTCTAAAAAAAAAAAAAAAAAAAAAAAAAAAACTTTCTTTTTTTTTAATTCGTGATATTTAGAGGTTTACGAGACACATATGTCCCGTACGGCTCAGCAGTTAGAATCCCTACGGGATACATGTGTCCCGTACCGACCCTACGAAGAACCACTGAAAATGACAAGAGACTAAGAATACTGCCTGAAACGTATGACTAGTATGAGGATCGGTCTAACATTCTACCCGATAGTGCCATTGCACTAACAGTTGATCAGATTGCATTCAGCGAAAATTGAGCATAAATGACGATTTAAGGAGGACTTAAGAATACAAAGAGGGTGAAAATGTAGTTACTCCTTGACCCTCAGGTCTATAGAGGGACATCAGGTAGAGAGAGAGAAGTATTTCTGGATCTTTTCTCCAGGGCCTCCCGTTGTATAAAGAGCTCCATTTAACTGTTGAAGGTCCTAAAGGGAGGGGGGAAGACCCCCCTTTTGTCGTCGTCCCCATTTCTCCTCCCCCCGGTCCTTCTCCGACTCTAATCCTTATACTCTTGAGCATACCTCGAATCCTTCCTCCTCAGGCTCTGCCCTTTTTGACCTTAGGGAGTTTTAACATAAAACTTCACGTCTTTTAGCCCTTTGGGATTTTGTCGGAAGGGGGAGTGGGGGATAGCCCGGCATCGCGGAGCAGTCGTATTTACTTTTATGTGTGTGGGACAAATGAAGGGTTTCCACTTCCTCATATAAAATTCTGTGAGAAGTACATGTGTAATTTTGAAGTCATTCCTACATCACTATGTTGAGGAAATGTATTCCTCTAAAATGATAATAAATGAAATTGCGACAACCGAGAATCATAATACTGTCTCGGAGAACCTAATACACCTATTTCCACCCAATATTTTTAATTTTGTTCATGAATTCAATTTATCACATATGCATACATCAAGGGTGAGGAAAAGCAGAGGTCAGGAAGGAACGCAAACCCGTGTCAGCAGATTTGAACATCAGGAGTAAGAGACCTGCAGTGCTCTATAATTCCCACGATTCCCCAATCCTACCTGCCTATTTAGGCTGGGGAAAATCCTAGCCCCACACTACTCTCTACTAAAATCTACGAAGCTCCACGCTCCACACTCTCCACTCTTCTCTCATCAGAGGCCAGTTTTCCTATCAATATACGCTCTACTACTTTTACGCTGCATTTCATTCATAGCCCACGAATCTTCATCACACGAGTGACTGGCAATACACATACAACAAAGTATCAAAATAAAAGCCTAAAAAAACGAAACCTTATTGACAAGACTTCGCATTAACAATAATTATTTACCCACTACAACCGCATGTAAGGAAGAGAAATCATTATGCAGACTTTGCAACATTCTTGACAAGCTAACGACCTAAAAAAACTACTTGCAGAACTCGCTGACATGTGCTACACAACCAAAATATAGAAACAAAAAATTAAGGAACAAGTACACCTATATATAGAGTTAAAAAGTAATTATAAACTAGAGCCATCATTTTAACTGTTTATTTTATAGCTCTCAATTTTATCCCAGAATCACTTTACTTATTAATTTATTTTTGTTGCTTTCCCTTTGTTCTCGTTATCTCTATAAATTTCTGAAAATACTTTTGTAATTTATTGCCAACCTGTTTGTTTTTTAGTGCATTCTTACCTGTTAATATATTACATATGAGCGTCTTTCTGTAACAGGATGAAATTCGCCATTATAGTGGATAGACGGTGATCCACTAAATACTTATCTTTTGAGCCCTCACGTCGGATCATATTGACTACAGTGATATTTGTTTATTTGTTATTTTATTGTATTGGGAGTTTGAATTTTAGGCTTGTGTATATCTGTTTTCTCAGCAACTTTATTCAAATGGCATTACCTGACTCTCATATCTTATTCATAAGTAGGGTTTTTAGCCGTTTTGACCCGAGGTAACGACTTTTGCATGTAGGTTATAAGAGTTTTGACCCGAGGTAACGACTTTTGCATGTAGGTTATAAGAGTTTTGACCCGAGGTAACGACTTTTGCATATAGGTTATAAGAGTTTTGACCCGAGGTAACGACTTTTGCATGTAGGTTATAAGAGTTTTGACCCGAGGTAACGACTTTTGCATGTAGGTTATAAGAGTTTTGACCCGAGGTAACGACTCTTGCATGTAGGTTATAAGAGTTTTGACCCGAGTTAACGACTTTTGCATGTAGGTTATAAGAGTTTTGACCCGAGGTAACGACTTTTGCATGTAGGTTATAAGAGTTTTGACCCGAGGTAACGACTTTTGCATGTAGGTTATAAGAGTTTTGACCCGAGGTAACGACTTTTGCATGTAGGTTATAAGAGTTTTGACCCGAGGTGACGACATTTGTTTCATAGTTTTTGGCGCTTTTGAGAGAACGTCTTAAGTGAGTATATTTTTGGATTTAAATATTATTTTAGAATATTTGAGTTTATAATTAACAAATAGTAACAAAGATCAAGATCCCGCTGCAGATACTTTGACGATAATATGCACCAATAGAGGGTAAGTGGTAAATTTGTTGTTGAATAAAACCAGAGAATCATAAGAATCTGAGCATATTGGTTGGTTGGTTTTGGTTGTCTTTTGTGTCAAGACAACCACAATGTTCCAACGTTATTCTATTTTTATCATATCCGCATAAAATATGCTTTTAGATGGATGCAAGGGAATTAAGTGTTGTCTTTAATTTTCAATGATTATACCACGTCGACATTTCTTGTCAGCACTTCTGGATCACGTCATCAGCTCAGATGCATGTTTCCTTCATTAAATGTAGAAAGGAAACAAGCCAAGCTGGATAAAATCTAAACGACAGTCCTTAGAAAGGGCACAAGAGAAATAATCCTTAAGAAGAAAAATAAATCTGCTCCTATTAAGGAGTAAGTACAATGGACTTAATCTGTCAACCAGAATGCTCGTAGAACTGCGTGAATAAATTTCTAAGGACTCTCTAATGGGCTAAAACGAATTATTAATCTCTTTACTCCTGTAGCCTTTAGAGACTTTGCAAACTTGTTAATATGTAATTAATCTTCAGGTGTTAAAACGGCTTAGTGTAATTTAGAGGCCTTCTTTAAAATTACACTGTATATGGGGTGTTTCCATGGAAATGAGTAAGGCGATGCTTCATATTACACTTCAGCGACTTATTGTAATGCCTTCTTCTGAATTTTAAGTCACCTGAGATTTAACCCTCCAGTTGGCGCGCCCTGCTCTATTACAACGTTATGCGCGTTGGTTACAGGTGTAGTACTGAGCTAACATAATCACGTGACAAATGTCCAGCACGCAGGAACTATGCCATTTTAGGGCATTATTTCCTTTCTTATCCCTAGTGACATTTGCAAAGAATTAAAAACGTTCTTAGATTGTTTTGATTTTTCGCGAAAAATTACAAATACGTTTCCCATATTCTTTCCTTGTTTTACTAAAATATTAATTTTACCGTTTTTTTTGTTGTGTATGTGTGTTTAAAGGCGTATCAACACTTGGGCTATTACTGCCGGGCTATCTATAGGTTGCTACCCTTTTATAATGCCAACAGCATCTGGTCGGTCACCCATTCAGGTACCCAACGTTGCTTAACTACGGTGATAAACGGGAACCGGTGCCTATGGGCGTTTTTGTCATTTTATCGTTAAATGCAAATTTAAAAAAAAAAAAAAAAAAACTACTTACAAAAACTAAGAATTCAATAAAGGACAAACAGAGGAAAAAACACGTTCAATTGAACGAAACGGTGTACAGGATTGTAGTAGATTTCTGATCGGAAAGCTCTATTTCATACAACATAAAACTTGTGGAAACTATTTCAACTAAATCCATCCAGTCTAAGTACCTAAACAGAAAAGTTGTTTGAAAAACTAGATGTATCGAGTTTCTATAAAACGGTTACAGATATATTGCCTTTTAAATGGCTTCATTCACTTTCCTACGGCCAAGAACCTATAAAAAGTGATACTGGAAGCCTACAACCCAAAAGCCTATTAATTTCCTTTATGTTTATGATACTATTCAATGAAACATAAACGAAAACCTGGTCAAAAAGCACTTTGTTTTTACCAGGCTTCGAATCGGACACACCGCTATATAAAAACGATGAAAGAGATTAACTATAAATATAAGTTGTATTTCTAAATTAGGAGTAGGTGTTTACCCGGAAGGAAGTTATCAATGTTGTTTTTAGGTAAGGACACTCAGTACTCAGTCTTCAGTATATTTCAATAACAGAAGGACTACAATGACAAATCAGAAGAAAATTACAATATATTACAGTCATACGCGTCAATATGACACAGGCTAGTGTTCCAGGGTTAAACTTGAGTATTAATTAGGAGAGACTATGCCTCAACCACAAGTAACTAATTACACGTAAACATATGTTATGTATATACTAGTAACAAGTAAAATATTGTCTTGAAGAGGAAATTAAGGTGACAAGGCTACTGTAGAAGGGCAGAAGGAGAGAGAAGTCTACGGAAATTGATGGAGTTGGGACCCTCCAATACAAGAGGAAGAAGGGAGTATTAACGATGCTGTGTAAACTTGCTTCAAAAAATACCAATGAATCAAGAATATTATCAAGGGAGCATTTAGAGTAATCCTACTGGGGTAAAAAACATTGGTTTGACCTAGATAGTTCTCTCCAATTAAACTATACTTATTTCCTTTGATTTGTTTAATATAATATATTGTTGTATCTTTAAAAAATTAACTTAGGATTCTATTCGTACTACATAACCTTGTGAAATATGTGTCATAGTATTATTTCCCTTTAAAAAATGATCTGTATAAAACATAAGTTCATATCTCTAGTGCTATTAGTAAAAGTTGTTAGTGGGGCTTAACCTTTCGTAAAAAAATAAAAAAAAAATCTCGAAGAGAAAATAATTTTAAGGCGACAAAACAGGAAACTGAAGAGTATCATTGCGACTTCCCCTACCGTCTCAACGTTCGCTCTTGGACACACTATAACACTGTTTCACATTTTCTTACCTTTTTTTAGTAAAATTCTCATTTGCTGCTAAATTCAATTAAAATAAGCACCAACCTATTAAAACGTTAGGCAAAAAAATACAAAAAAGTAACTATTTCGAAGTTTCAAGTCCTTATCTCTCCGATTGACATTGACTCATAGAAAATTACTTAGGAATCTTTTTTTTTTTTTTTTTCTTTTTTTTTTATTTATTTATTTTTTTTTAAGACAATTTAATTAGCTTTCGAATGTTCACCTTTTACTCACCACAATTATCTATTTTTTTTTTTTTTTTTAGATATTTCAGAAAATATACGAAAATACCAAAACGTTTTATGCCTGTTAATGAAATAATTTATTTATAGTACTTCCTTAACTCCAAACGGACCCAAACCTTACCAATCATAGATTAGATGAATATCAAACGCCTGGAACAAGTTTCCGTTCTGTATGTACGTTTGTTTCTTTACGAATCCACACGGGTGTAGCATGGCACGCCGGGGAACAGCTAGTATGCAATAAAAGTCCGTCACGCAGGAGCTGCATAACTAAGCACTTTCCTCAGAATTTGGGTAGTGTAGACTGCTTTCCAGAACAATTTGCTTAAAATATCCTACATAAATAAAATAAAAACATGAATAGTTCTCTTTTAAATTTGTAATGACTAAC
Organism: Gonocerus acuteangulatus; assembly: GCA_946811695.1. Classification (NCBI taxonomy): domain Eukaryota; kingdom Metazoa; phylum Arthropoda; class Insecta; order Hemiptera; family Coreidae; genus Gonocerus; species Gonocerus acuteangulatus. The sequence continues at coordinate 84,195,108 of OX328125.1, forward strand.
TGATCAATTATTAATTTGCTTCCAGAGTTATGTTTACACATGGTACCTACTACACTACGTAATAAATACAAAAAAACTCATATTATCGTATTTTGATCTAACGCAGGAACAGGATACAGTCACTCTAGTGGTAGAAAGCGCTCCTTGCGGCGGCTTTGTGAACCTACGTTTGGCGGGCTTTTCTATTGAAATAGATTACAAATTAAACCCCCGCTTTACGATTGACCGATTCAGCTCATTTTTACAACACTTCTTTCTCATGAGTTACCCACGACGTATACCGCGTTTCGTTACAATACAGCAGAAATTTCGACCGGTATGAGTATATTAGGAATTTGGGTCCGGAGTAAACCCCCCCTTCTAATGAACCGATTTAGTTTATTTTTACAACAAATATTTAACTGTAGATTACCACTACGAATACCGAGTTTCGTCGAAATATACCAAAAATCACGGCTGGTAGTGGCGAATTGGTATTGTGGGTCCGGAGTAAACCCCCCCTCCTAATGAACCGATCTAGTTTATTTTTACAACACATATTCACCTGTGGATTGCCACTACGAATACCGAGTTTCGTCGAAATATACCAAAAATCACGGCTGGTAGTGGCGAATTGGTATTGTGGGTCAGGAGTAAACCCCCCCCTTCTAATGAACCGATTTAGTTCATTTTTATATCTCACTTTTCTGTCTATATTACCACTACGAATACCAAGTTTCGTTCAAATATAACAAATGTTACGGCTGACAAATTAGTGTTTCGGGTTCGGGGTAAACCCCCCCCCTTCCGGTGGACCGACTTTGGTGGTTAACGAACTCGTTCAATCGTTTGCTAATTGAATGCTATATACGAAGTTTCGTGACGAAAAAACAAAAATTCTGGCCGCTATCGTGTTAACAGACACATATATATATATATATATATATATATATATATATATATATATATATATATATATATATATATATATATATAAATTTTAACGGGGGTCATTTTCGGTGTCTACTAGGTAGGATCGATAAAGATTTGAAGCCATTTTTTAAAAATTCCGTCATGAGTCCAACCTCAATAGCTACTTTCCTTCGGAGGAAAGTGCTAAAATGAGATATGTAGTTAATCGTTAAGACAATAAGAAGTCGAAGAATGATTGGGATTCGGATAAGAGAAAACGCCAGATTTACATAAAAATAAGGAGAATGTTTCGGCATGCTCTTTGGTAGCTATCTTCGGCTAAAAATAAATAAAGATGTTCGGCACCAACCACTGACTTGTGGCAGCCAGTGACTTCCACTTTGCAAGCTTTTTTTTAATTTTAATTATTAAATTAGATATATCCCATTATACATACATATATATATATATATATATATATATATATATATATATATATATATATATCGCAATGTATTTTTATTATCTCTATTCTTGTTGCCTTGTTTCCATCTATTTTCCTTATAAGTAAGTATATATCGTTATGTTTTAAAATCTTATTGGCTCTTAAAGTCATCCCCGAACCAACATATTTCGATAAATTCCCCAGAAAAAATCAATGATATCTCTCATAAACAGTCTATTTGGACTAGAAATACTGTATTTATCAACTAGATCATTGCTATATGTTAAGATATTATAGTAACAGGCATCATTAACAGAATGTCTACGTTGCCAGACGTTGATCCCTTTGATGATTATTGAATTATTCCAAGATTTTAAACAGTAGAATTTAAAACTGAAAATGCTTGGAAGATAATTTTGAGAATACTCGAATTTATGAGGAAATCTTGTTGGAAGCACTCGAAGGAACTCAAGTGCTCTCGAGAATCGAAGCTTTTCAAGATTCTGAATAAATTCTAATCACCTTCTCCAAGCCTTTTTTTCTTCGACGATAACGATATCATTCGAATAGTCGTTCAGTAATTATAGATTAACCTTTACTTCTGAGTATAATTATTAAAGCGTGTACTCAATTTAAGTGCATCACTTAAGTTTTTACTACTTATTTTAAAACCAAATCAAATGGTTCCAGAAGAACCACTCGTGCTAATGTCATTAAGTCATTGGGTGTAGCATTTGAATTGGAGACAAGGTCGGAAAACCGTTGGTATTATGAAATCGTATAAATGAAGAACTGAATAGATCACATGAGACACATACATATACATGCACACACATGGAAATAATCTTGTAAGCAGTATTTGTAATTTATAAATTTGTAATCTGTCAGGGAAATAAATATATAACTATTCCCACTAGATAAATACCAATAGCCCTAAAGTTCTGCAAATGTGAACTTTTCCAACAAGTGATTAACAATGGGCTTTTATCGTACCTTTAAAAGAATAACTTTCCATCGGAATATCAATGGGCCCTCACATGTAGTCATTGAACAATGGTCCGCATTGGTGGATTGGAAAATGAAATTTTCATGCTTTAATTAACACCCAATGAATTATAGCTGTTTCATTCGACATTGAAGAAGCATTCTATACAGTACGGACCTGGAATATTGTATCAAAATTCTACGATTTGAAAATCCGTGGAAATCTTTTTAATTTAGTAAAACGTTATGTCAACCACAACGTTGAGAGTCGAAGTCCATTGACATTTGTGGAGCAAAACGCTCAACCACTTAATATCTTTCTCAGCACAACGACATTTATTACAGCAACTGCAACATCTGCAATGCGCTCCAAAAGTTCGTTATAGCCAGTATAATTATGACTTATTTATTTTTTACAAGAGAGCTCCACGTCAATATCCAGGCAGTGGTAAGCAACGTAAAAGTTCTAATTACTAAAAAGCCTCATTTTCATAGGAAATAAATACAACAGCAATTTCTTCGTTTTTTTTTTTATAATTTATTTATGAGCACCCCGTATTGACAGCGTTTCGCCCAGATACACACATAAAATGTAAATACTTAATAATTATTGATCCATAGTAATTAACATCTTATATAATGATTGTAAATCCATAATAATTAACATATTACATAATATTTATAAATCCAATTGCATTATAGTATGTATCAATCTAATTATATAATTAAGGTTGTGGATAACATACAGCTAAAAGTCAAAATAACTTGTAAAAACAATACATTTTTTTAAGAACAAGCATATAAAAATAAAGATAACGAAGAAAATAGTTCTTATGTACAATATGACTACACATAATCGCAACAGTTTCTTCGTTCTTGAATAAGAGACAAATTTTACGACTAGAACTTGTTCACTCAAACATAAAAATCTAAACAACATAAGTCCATTGTAGACTTACTTGCGTTACCCACTCGAATAAAGACGTTGACAAATCTAATAAACTATTACATTTATTGACCTACTTATTTTTCGATGATTTCCAGTACATTGATTAATTTAATAAATACCTAATGCATAACCATTTAGTCTGAAATATTTGAAAAAGACAAAGTAACAACAGTCATTCGATGAAATTGATTTTTCGGTAATTGATCCAACAAAAAGATTGGGTAAATGTTACTCAACATACAAAACATCCAACAAAAACACAAAAAAACTGTCAGAGGTTTTTCGTATTTACCAGAATAGAATTTTATTCCTAGTGATTTAAGGAGAAAGCAATAGTTTTATGACCAAAGTGTGAAAAACTAAAATAAAGTAAAAAAATGAAATAAAAAATAATTATTGACAATCCTTAAAAATACCCCGTGAGGGCTGACAGAAACTAATTCCTAACCATGTACAGATCGTAATAAGTAATGTATCCTGACACCAGAAAACTTCCATTTAAGTATACACTGATGCTACATTGTATACATATCTCACTGAAATCTAAATATTTTGAGTGTACATTATTCTGCTGCTAGTACCGCTGAAGAATGATAACAAAACGGTAGGCCAAATGTAGAGGCGCAGTAAAGTATAAACGTAAGCACTTCAGACATAACATCTAAATTTTTGAATTGTGTCTGAATTTCCACCGACCAGAATTTAGTCAAGTAATATTAATTGAACACTGAAAGACAACATACAATACGCCAGAAATGTCATTTATTATTCAAAGCTGTAACCCCAGGTATCTCACGAAAATAAAACAACTAATATATAGACATTTTTGCAATTGGTGGTTTCAATATTTTTGCATTGAAAATGGCAACTCTTTTGTCGTAAATATTAAAGAAGTGAATCGAATGAATGTACGTATCCTCTCCCTAATGAAATATTGTCACAATAGAAACTATCCACCGAAAATTGAAACAATAACACATGGAGTAAAAATTCTGCCAACCAAGTGAGCATCGTTATATAATAATACAAAGATCTTGTGTAGCTAAAAAGAAATATTTCGGAATATTCTTCGACATAGGTGAAGCTAATGTATGAAGAACATCCATTAAAAACAGCTTCATAAATTTGGGTTTTGTGGAAAACTATCCTTGTACTTAGAACGTTTTTTTACCACATGATCCATCTAGGTACAAATCGGAAATTACTTCTAAGAAAATCAAATTTCTACAAACGCAATCCCCCAGGAGGCGTTCTTATTAAAGGCAACTCAACCACACTGAACATTGTTGCCTATTTAATTTTATTGGATTGGACGATCAGAGAATACCACAAAACCTATTTTTCTACATAGGTACACACTGACATAAATATGCATACATACATATATATTTTTTAAACAAAAATATAACAACTGTAATTATAAAATGTATATTTTTACACACAACAAACACACAAATACACTATCAGTCGATACATTACATCTATTTTCGAATGGATGATAAGCACGCTGTGTATCTATCCCATTTTAATTATTTATTTTTTTAAGTAAATCCCTCTCGTTTATTATCTGATGGGTGATCAACGAGAATCGGTTTATTTATCGTGGAGGGGTCTCCCGTGGTCTAGTGGCTAGCGCCTTAGATTCATAAGCGGCAGATGGTGGGTTCAATCCCCACCGGCGCACAGTGTAACGAAGTAGTGGAGATTATGGACAAAATCATTAACCACTAGTTATTTTCAAATAAACATTTTTATTAATTGAAATCAACTCAAAACAAGGTAACAATAGTATAACAATGCATACTATACGGCTATAATAATATTAATTGTAATATTAATAGAAATAATATAGCAGGTAATAATATTATTAATGACAATAACATAAAATATAATATAACTGTAACATATAATGTAGTAATAAACTCTTTTTTATGTCTGTCTCTAAGGAAGCCACAAGGGCCATCAGAACGAAAATATTTTTTTTTCTTGATAAAAAATAATAACAATTTCTTTTAAGTTGATATATTGTTTCAACCAGTATTTATATAAGAGTTTTTTCTCTGCGGTGAACACGTTCCCACATTTTTTACATTTAATATAATACTAAACTGTCAGTCTTTTTAATATTGCTTAACATTTCTTTGGGAGCATCCTGCAGATCAAATTGAATCATTTGCCCGAAGATTTATACCGTTTTCTTGGATTCATCCACATTTTTTTCAAATTTAGAAGAAAAAATAAATCGGCAAATTTCGGCTAACTAAATTACTGCCAGTACATTATACTTGAGGTAAACTTTAAGCTCTAAAAAACTTGGGATGTTTTCAGACAAAGTTTTTTTGCTATGGTCAATCAAAATTTTGTACATAAGAAAAATGTCAAAAATTAATGAAGAATAATTCAGGATAAATAATAAGGGAGTAATTACCTGTAATCAATTATATAAGATAAAAAAGGAATAGTTTTGACTTAATTTCCTTCCGATGACTTAATAAAAACACGGTCCTATCGTGAACGAGAGAGGTTAAAACTAATTTTTGATATAAAGCAGATTTTGAAGACTTAGGGTACGTTCATGGTGAGGATTCATTCTGCGATGCTACGATAGCTACTCCCATGAGCGCTTCCCCGATGTATTCTACATCGATGGAGGGTGTTCATGCTGACTCACCATTGCATTGGTTCTTGCTTTCAGTAAAGTAACCTTCAACAGTGAATTAGCTTTTGTTTATGAAAAAGCTCTGCTTATGTTAGTGAGAAAAAATAAGCCTTTACAATTAGTTCGCGATGTTCCTGACAAAGAAAAAGGGATTGGTTTCTTACTCGGAAAAATTAATGGAATCCTATTAATTTTAGCGAGTTGGATAGACTAGAGTCGCTTAAATTAATATAATTCTATTAATTGCGAGTTGGATTGGCTAGAGTTTTCTTATATCTTCTTGAGCGAGTTAAGCGTAGCGTAGCGATCGGAAACGCATATCATTTATTGCTTAATAAATGTAAAAGATCCAAAAAAGAGAGAGAGAAAAGGAATAAAATATGTTTGTTTACAAATATCGTTGTTTGTTATCCTTCATAACCTGCAAAACAGTCAACTTTAATGCTTAATAACTTTTTTCATAGTTGAGAGAATTGATTTTGATCATATTAACGTTTTTATTAATAAATATTACTTGCCATTATCTAATATGAATTATAACCGTAGATAACGAGTCAAGTAGTAAAAGATAACCAGCAAAGAACCTGTAAGCTAATCAGTAAGCTTATCAGCGAGTACGAGTAACTGTTATAAATCACTTAACTAAATAAATACTTCAAAAGTAACTGGATGTAGTCTTCGCAAAAAGACCCAATTTTCTTTCATCTCGACAACGAAATAACCAAAAAAGAATAATCACACAAGATGAAGTAATGAGAGAGGGTAGGTGACCTGCGCACTAGAGTTCTTTTGAAGGAACCAATCACAGTCAGGCCCACATCGCGGCTTCCCTCCTCACTGCGAGGAGAAAACAAAATATTTGTTCTTCCCCGCGGTCACTGCGCGAGTGCGAGAATAGCATCGGGAGTAAGGATCCTCACTATGAACACTCCCACCTTAATACATGTGTTTGTTTTACATCGGGGCAGCGCTCATCGGAGTAGCTATCGTAGCATCGCAGAATGAATCCTCACCATGAACGTACCCTTAGGCTTGTTTATAATGCTGCTAAAGTGTTCGTTGATCAAAATAAAGCTAATATTTATTAGTTTTATACGATTTTAATTCCTTGAATAGTTTCTAAACTTAGCTAGAGGATTAAAAATTAAATATAAGAAAACAAAAATTCAGGTTTTTGTCCGTTACGTTACACTGTGCGGCGGCTGGAATTTTCTCATCTCAAGGCTCGCTGAGAAAATTCCTGGCTGCACCCTGGGTGTCGGCGCTAATGGCCCAGATTTGTTGATGCGCCGTTAAAAAAAAAAAAAAAAAAAAAAAAAAAAAGTTATCGTGGAAGCCATTGGCTACGTTGGCTTTTTATATCAAGTAACTTAATAATTATTGACTTTTCTAGAACAGCTAGGATTATTAAATTGACTTAATTTCCTACTTGATACTTGCACGAAAATTTCGGAATAGGCCTTCTTGCAGCAGAAGTTAACCGATTTATACTCAATTAGTACATATCTGAATTTAAGGTGCAACATAAATCAGGACTTATTAATTTACGTTATCATAATTGCAGGATAAAATAGGTTAGCCTAAAGATATGGTAATTCTTAATTCAGATATATTTATTTGAATTACAAAAATCTTAGGAGTTTTCTTTTATAGGCTGACTTGGAATAAGGTGAAGAACGAGATGGCCCTCGAAAAGTGTCCCTGGAGAAAAGTTGGGGCTCCTGGAATAATTTTTACATATAATGCCAATAAATAAAGAGGTAGAGAGGTGGAAGGACTAAGAGTTCTATTAAGTAGGAGTTTGTCTTGTGCAGACTCGCTATGTTCTCCAGGCACGGATAGTATACTTCCTTCCTTTCTCTAATTCCATCGATTCTACAGGACATTAAATAGACAAGAATCTATAAGTTAGATTTAAACCATATTCTTCAAGAGCAGCTGGTGATTATTTTGGATTAAATATGTAGTCAATGCATTGGGCTTGGAAATATCTACTAAAATAGCTGAATACCCGTGCTTCGTCACGGCAGGTAAGTAGTTATTTTATGGCATTAAATAATGTATCATCAAAATTAACGCTACTATATAATTTTGTTCAGTTTACTATAGCACGGTTCCCGACATTCTATACATTATTCACCAATTGACAAGTAATCAAAGTAAAATGTTTCTTGACACTGGCGCGCTACGGACCAGATAACCTAGAGATAGCCTGTTATCTATAGTTACCGGTAACAGTAGTTTAATCAGTACAGGTTAAAATTCGTTGTCAATAATAAATGAACATTAAAATTTAAAAATTGATGTAAATTGGAAACATCCACTATATTTGCAAGGCTGTGCAAGGGTTCGGGATATTAATACCTCGGATCGACCATCACCAGGTATAGCGTAAACTTCCCTATGAGAAAAAAAAAAAAATCTCAGTTTATTTCTAGTAGTTCGAGGTCTGCTATCGTTGTTGAAATGAACTCCAAATTAAATAATACAGTACGGTTGTACAGCTGAGCAGCTGTTCTCGTCATAGAATCGCATGCTGCCTAGGCGTGCATGCTCTCTTTAAAACAAACTAAACATTCAAACCCCTCTAATAATACTTAAAAATTTGAATGTTAAAAAAACCTTTCTTAGCGAGTGTTTATATCCTAAAGGAAGTGTCCATGCAAAATTTCAATTTTTTTTTGTCAAGTGGTTTGGGCTGATAGGTCAGAGTGAGTGACAAAAATTATTGGAGTAGTTCTACCAGTTGTTTAGGTAGAACAAATAGTGTGAAAACAAGCATAAAGCATAATATACTTTAAAATTCAACAATTTTATGAATTTTGGGAGTCAATTCAGACCCCATTTTCAGCTAAGAAAAAATATTTTTGATTAATTAAACCTTGTTTAATTAAAATTTAATTTGTAATGGAAATTTGATTAAAACATTTTCCAATCGATGTTCCGAAATGGGAACAATGCTCAGTAGACGCTTAAAGCAAAAATAATGAGAAAACTTAAAACTAATGATTATTTTCCTGCGGTAAAAAAATCGGGTAGATTTAAATAAACGTCCATAATGTCACAAACCCTAAATATCCTGCAGTCTCTTAAGGTTAACTATGTCAGATATATACGTAATGAAAGTCAGGATATGAGTGACTGACAGGCAATGTTCGCGTGTCTTAAAGCAATGAAATCTTTACATTGTCTAATATAAGTAATACGAGATCAAAAAGATAATTTATATTTTGATGGCAATATTTATTTTGCCATCTTTCTGCATTGTTTTTTTTTATTTAGAGTTTTTAGCCAACTATCATACTTTTTCCATTTAAGAAAATTTGATTTCAAATTCAGCAATTCATAGTTATAAGTTGGGGTCTTTAACGTGAATTTAACCGGTATTTTTTTAAAAATTTATTGTTCATAATTATTCTCTTTAATTTTATGCTAATTTATTTCTTTGACTCATCAAATTAAATCATTTAAATAACGGACCCATATTCGGTTTCATCACGTCAAAATGTAAGTAGGTGGATGTGATAATATGTACAAACCACAACTTCTGTTTGTAATTGCCGGTGTAATCTATATATATAAAAATCACGTGTTCTGTCTGTTTTTCTGTTTGTTTGTTCCTTATACAAATCCACATCGTTTGACTGATATTGACCAAACTTCGCACATAGATACGTCTTGATCCGGGAAATCTCGTAGCCTAGCTCAAAATCTTCTAGGATTCACAGTTTGGAAGTTACGAGTTCGAAACTGTCAAATATAGAAGAGTTTATAGTCAGAAATCGGCATTTTTGTTCCAGTGTTACCCCTTCTTCTAAGAAGAAGGGCAATACAAAACTTTTTTGCGAAAATTTTTCTTTTGCAAAATAACTTTTTAGTTTTAACCTTTGTTTGTTTATCTAAATAATAGGTTTATATTCTCATAGTTTGGACAAGGTCAATTTTCTTAATATCAGATCAATTTTCATCATATCAAATCAATTTTAATTTGATTGCCTAGAGCAACAATTGGGCTCTAACCAGAACTTGGAGTAAAATCATAAAAATGTTCTGTGTTTATCTAATCATAATTTGGACTAATATCATATAATTAAGTATTCATGTTTCTATTCAGAAGTTTAATAATTTCAATACTTTTGTTGAGAGGTAGTTTTTTATCTCTTTAGTAAAGAAGGAAGGTTGCAATGACGGTTATAATATAAAGTAAATGAATATGTTTGTACTGGTATTTGATGGAGAGGGTTGTAGTATGTGGAAAAACGCTTAACTTTGTTTTTGAAACTGATGAAGTGTGTAAATGTCATTGAAAAGAAAGGAGACCAAAGTTGGTGATATATAATTCAGAAATTTGATAGTTTACACCTATAGGAATCAACAGCATTGCAAATTGTATGTAGAAACTTCAGATTATGTTAAAAAAATAAAATTCAAACAACTGAAATGAAACATCAAGAAATGTGACAGTTTGCGGAGAACTTCAAGTGCATTTAAGGCAGTAAAGAATCAGTTTATCTGGACATGTTATAAATTTATAAAACTTGTATTGTAAACTGAATCGTGTCCCTTTTGAAAACAATAGGAGACTCAAAGGTGAAAAATATTTTGTTTCATTTATAGATGATTATAGTAAGATTGCTAGGATTTAAACTATTAAACCTAAAACAGAAGTTTTTCATTCCTTTGTTCAATAAGTAAATGAGGTTAAAAACTTAGGAAATAAGAGAATTGGTATTATGAGATGTGACATTGGTAAGGAATATTTAAATAAATAATCTAAGGGGTTAGGTCCGCCAGTAAATATACTGTTGTCATACCTGTCGGTGGAGACCGTCGTCACCAGTGTCGACGGTCTCCACCGACAGGTATGACAACAGAATATATAAATAGTAAGATTTATGACTAGCAAAAAAAAGGTATCAAAATTAATCCCTGCCCCATATATGTTCATGAACTAAATGGTGTGATTTACTAGAACAATTATGAATATATCTCATTGTTTACTAGCAGAAGCTATTCTAGAAAAAAAGTTGGCCAGAAATTGTCTGTGCTGCAACTTATTTGAAAAATCGCTCTTTAGGTAATACCATTGAGAATAAAATAACCTATGAAATATTTTTTAGAAAGAAACCAGATGTTTCTAACTTTAATTTATATGGTAGTAAAGATTTTGGGTCTTTTTGCGAAGACCACATCCAGTTACTTTTGAAGTAGCAGTAGTGATTGTATCAGTGATTTAGCGCATGCGCCTAACTCCTTTGCCTTCCTATTGGAGGATTGGATGACCAATTGCATTCGTTCTTGCTGGGAGTAAAGTAACCTTCAACAGTGAATTAGCTTTTGTTTATGAAAAAGCTCTGCTTATGTTTGTGAGAAAAATGAGTCTTTTACAATTAGTTCGCGATGTTCCTGACAAAGTAAAAGGGATTGGTTTCTTACTGGGAAAAATTAATGGAATCCTATTAATTTTAGCGAGTTGGATAGACTAGAGTCGCTACAATTAATATAATTCTATTAATTGGGAGTTGGATTGACTAGGGTTTTGATATTTTCTTGAGCGAGCGGAGCGTAGCGTAGCGAGCGGAAACGCATAGCATGTAATGCCTAATAAATGTAAAATATCCAAAAAAGAGAGAGAGAAAAGGAATAAAATATGTTTGTTTACAAATAACGTTGTTTGTTATCCTTCATAACCTGCAAAACAGTCAACTTTAAAGCTTAATTTTTGTTGTTTTTTTTTTTTTTTTTTTTTACAGCGCATCAACATCTAGGCCATTAGCGCCGATTTAAAGCTTAATAACTTATTTCATAGTTGAGAGAATTGATTTTGATCATATTAACCTTTTTATTAATAAATATTGCTTGCCATTATCTAATACGAATTATAACCGTAGATAACGAGTCAAGAAGTAGTAGATAACCTGCAAAGAACCTATAAGCTAATCAGTAAGCTTATCAGCGAGTACGAGTAACTGTTATTAATCACTACTGCTACTTCAAAAGTAACTGGATGTGGTCTTCGCAAAAAGACCCAAGATTTTGTTACGAAACCAGAACAAATAATAACTTCTAAATGGGATAAAATGGTGAATATGTGCATTTTAATCGGCTATAGTGAAGTGGGATATAAAGTACTTTTGAATAATAAAATCATTGTCGCTAGGCATTTTGATGTTATCCAAGAAAACATAAGCTGTATTGGATTGGCTGAAGGTGAATCTGATAAAGATCACGCGATTGTGATTTTTCGGTAAAAGCTTGGGATAGAGAAATAGATAGTTTGATACAAAAGAATGATGTCAAATGGGTCTGAATGTTGAACAGATGGATGTAGAGACTATATTCTTAAATGATCATTTAGAACGAAAATCCACCACTGATTTTCTTATTAGGTTATTTAGTCATGTATTATACTGGAAATCGAGAAAGCAAAAAGATGATACAGAAGAGTCTACATATGCAGAAAATGTAGCTTTATGTGAAGTTTAAAATTCCAAGACTCTCCAAAAAGATAGAGCTTTTTGTTCTATACATAAAGAACTCCAAAAACATAAAGATTTTTTTTTTTTTTTTGTTAAAAACTCCTTTGTAAACAATGTCATTTTTAAGGGACTTAAATTTATGAACTTAAAATTAATCCTCTTACATACATATGCAAGTTGTTATATTAACTTATTTTTTTATTTGCATATAGATAGATGTACATAATAAATTACATAAATGTTTATATTCATACAAATGAATGTATATAAATTAATTAATTTTCACCACATTTTGAAAAATTATTTTATTATTATTATTAATATTTCTTTTGTATGCTATTTTTTTTTTTTTTTTGCAGATAAATTAATGTATTAAAATATTATTTTTATAAGATGAGAAAGTCATGTGAATTGTGGTGTTTTAATAAATAAATAAGTAATTAAATTTTCCATGCAATTTTTTATTAATTTAATATCTATTATATTCTGACATATGCTTTCTTTTGTCTGAGATAGTTATATCCTCTGACTGTCACCATTTAGTCGGAGAGCTGGTAACGCAAATTTCATGAAGTATTTTATGAACCTTGGAATTTTGCTGTATTGCATTCGTGGGAAGGTAAGGCATATATGTGTTTCCTGTACCATAGGGGAAAAAATATGTCACAAGAATAGTATTTTATTCACAATCTTTAATGTATAGTTAAGGCAAGTTGCTTTATTTCTAGAACTACCACAACTGTCCTTTCGTTATGATTGGTGCTCTCACTCACTCTTACGGTTACACGCAGTGTATTGCAGTCTATAATCGGATAAATTTATTTTCATGTTTTCTGATTACTAAACCTCAGAAATAGTGTCTGCCTTTTTGTAATTATTTTGAATTATGGTGATCAAATAGCGGTGTGTAGAAAAAACTTCATTTAATATTACAAAAAACCCACTTCGGTTTTTTTTTTTTTTTTTTTATATATATATATATGTTATCCCCCTTAAAAGTGTCTGCCTTATATATTATTCATTATAGAATTGCCTTAATTTTACATTAAAGAATTATGGCTTCTGAATAAAACACTATTTTTGGCCCATAGTTTGTTACTGATTACCTGATTACCGTTTTATCTACCCTAGAGACCCACTATAGCAAAATTTCAAGGTGCATAAAACACTTGAAAAGTGTGTTACCAGCTCTTGAACTAAATGTTTAAATACGGTTGCAATTATGGTAAAAATATTGTTGCTCGCCAAATCAATGTCGTTATTGAAATTCCCAAATATCTTTAATTCATTGTTGTCCATAACTGCAAGAAGAATATCTTAAATTTGTTTTTCTTCTTATATGCCCCTATTTCCTATGACAGAATGACTATCCTTATAGAACAGCTCATGAACCATAAAATTTGAAACAGAAGCTTCAATAGAAAGGGAAAAAAATGAAAAAAAAAATATGTGAAAGTGTATTTGAAACAATATGTTAAAACTTTCCTTTTGGCAAAAATAACATAAACCCTGCACCACTTCATAAAAAAACCTTTTTCATTCATAAAAAAAAACTCAGTCACAGATTATTACATGAACAGGTAAACAATATAACATATTAATATTATATTTGCGCAAGGTTGAGGTTTTAGCTTTAGGTGCGAAGCCCTTAAAATAAAAAAAATATTATATTTAAAAAAAAAAAAAAAATCAATGAAAATAAAGAATATAGTTTCAGTTATAATTATTACATCTTATAACTAATCATAACCTTAATTAAATGCCTCAATTTTATTGTTATTTATTTATGGACCACACATTTTTTTTTATTTAAAAAAATTAAACACAGGGAGTTTGGTTTGGATTTTCTTTAAAACGGCATTGCAATTAAATGATTTGGAATCATTTAATTGTAATACCATTTTAAAATAAGGGTACTTTTTTAAATAAGTATACTTTTTAAAATAAGGGTACTTTTTAAAAATAGTATACTTTTTAAAATAAGGGTTAATTTATTTTCCACCCCACTTTCTCTGAAAACATTGGAAAATAATTTTTTCATCTGAGCTCTCAATTTATAATCTTACATTCTCATAATTTGGACAAATATCATATAATCAATCATTTTTTAAAATATATAATATAAAGTAGGCATACCATAGAAGCTGGGATACAACTATTTAATATGAAGCATGTGTAGCATGGCACGCCCCGGCTACAGATATTTAATATAAATTAGGTGTAGCATTGCACACCGGGTAACAGCTAGTTATTTATAATTTAAATGTATTGATTAGGAGAGTAATCTGTTTACAATTGAGGCAGGCATTAATAAAGGATGTAACCGCTATAATTGGGATTTAAAATATCCATTTGAATATAGTATATTACCCAAAATTGGTCCATCAAAGGGCATGTACATATCCTAGGTGCATCATTAATCAGATTCTGTGTGACGCTCTTTTCATAGAGAAACGTAAATTTTTACCTACACTTAAAAACATTATCACCAAAGTTTATTAATTAATTAATACATAAAATAATAAAAATCTGTTATTTGGAGAATTATCAGGAATTCAGCACCTATTATAATAAGTTGTTATTATTAATTAGTAAAAGCTTCTCCTCTAATTTACCATGCAATAAAAAAGAAAAAAAATTTGATATAAAATCATAACATTTTTTGACATTTAAAATCTAAAACTTATTTGAAAATGTTCATAGAGTTCAGGAAATTAACTCTTTGCAGTTTATATTATTCTGACAAGAATAACCAATATTGTGTTTAAATCTTAGTCTTATGTGATGAATCGCCATAGTTTATTTATTTACTTTTTTATTAAGAGTTCATAACGTGGTGAAATACTATTTAAGTCAATGTGCAAACTAAGCTAACTATTCTATACATCACCATATATACACGACATTCAAATATAAACAAGAAAAAGTGCACAATTTGGAAGATAATTTTTAAAATAGTAAAGTTTAGTTTTATAAAAACCGCCATAGTAGCGGCCTCACAAATCCATAAATAAACCACAAGATCGTTGATTATTGGTTTGCGAAAAGCGTTTTCCTGAAGGTAATCCAAAGCATTGAAGCAAAGTTGACGTGCACACGTGACCGGGTAAATCCAGCAACAGCGCTGCACGTGGCACACGCTGCGTGTACAGGCAAGGGAGGGTGCAGGCCGACGTCCGAAGCGAAACCTATTACTAAATGACACAGAAGGCCCATGAGATATTGTCCTGACGCCATCAGCTGGATAACTAAGATAAATGGTGGAAATGCTGGCACAATTAAGGTGCACGCCTTATACGGCCGAAGGTGCCCTTAAAGCCTTTTCTCCGCCACTTTGATGTCCTTCAAAAGCCTCACGCACATCCTTTCAGAAGGAGTTTTCTTTCAAATATATTTCTACAAAAGACTCCGAAGGCACCACATGTTTATTTTTTATCCGTACCCTTCTCTCTCCCAATTGCTGTATTTTTCTTTCCAAATCTCACTACCCCCTTCCTTTTATACACTTTTATATACATATAATTTTTTTTTTTTAATTTTTAACGGAAAAAGACCATCGTTCCCTCTCCTTTCCCCAATTTCGTCCCTCGTATCCTTCAACGCCAGCTGTGGGAAAGAAAAAGCATTTTTCATATCTCTTGACAGTTTCAAAAGCGAAAAGCCTCCCCACCCCAACTCACTTCAAAAATTTAACATTTGAATAGGAGTGAGGAGGAAAAGACCCGCATCAAAACCTGCTATCCCCATTCCCACAGAATTCAAGCATCGAAAAGAGAAAGTCGTATAATAGAAGCCCTGTGGAATTTATTCGTTTTAAGATGTTTTGAACTTTGAATGGAAACAGCGCGTACGGTCATCATTCTTGCTTTCTTGAGCCTATTCATGAAGTAGGTTTTAAACATTGATAATTATTATTTATCATGCTTTGACCTTAATGAGTTACATTTAATAAGCAGTGCGTCTTCTTAAATTAAAATATCATGAGGCTTTTCACTTCTTTTTGATCGTATATTTTTTTAAATTAATATTTGCAAAAAAATAAAGTAGTTATTTATTCCGTGTGTTTATTTTGTATGTTTCTTCTCAAAAGGTATTTTTTTTTTATTAATAAGGTCTTTGTTTTCAGTTGGTTACCTCCCTCCCACCACAGAAGGTAAAGGCTTTAATGGCGTCAACCCGATACAAGACAACAAACAAACTATTAGCTGTGTCCATTCTATTAATAGCCGATTAATAATTTTTTTTTTTTAACCTTAAAGCTTACAGTTTACATTTTTGTATCAGATAGTCGCACTTTTAGATAATGATGAGGCATTTGAAGACAAAGCTCTCGAGCCAGTTTCTTTTGCAGCCCCTCTATGATGAGAGGAGGTAATTCTATTAAATTATTTTTGCTATATAATCTCTCTGGAAAATCTGGAATATGTCATAACAACCAAAGTACGCCAGTATTGTCAAAACTGTTTGTTCAGACCGTGGGTTGTACTCAGAATTTTTGTCTTCATTTTCACGGAACTAATGTATAAAAAAAATAATTTTACATAATTTGATATATTACATAGGAATAGAGTAAAAAATGTTAATAGGCATTTATTCACAATTTTATACACTGGTGTGAGAAAGACACTTCGCCCTGTTTATGTAAAAGTTATTTTTATCATTTTCAATTGACAACAGGGCAGAGTGTGCTGCAGTACTTCATAAAAAAAATTATGGTTTATTACAATGTTTTGCTTTTTTTTATTATATTTGTTCGATTGAAGACTAAAGACTCTCAAAGAAGAGAACATTTTATAATGATTTTCATCTTTGTCTTGAAATGGGGTAACAATTTGAACAGGGGTACAGACAATTTGCCTTCCTCTAACCTTCTTTACAGGTTTACTCCACCGCCAGTTCTTTATTCATCCTTGCTGGAAAGGATTGCATTTGATGAGGTTTAGGTAAATGTAGTTAATTTGGAGACGATTTATATTACGAAGTACACAATGCAGTCCGACAACTGGAACTTAGTAAACCATACTTTTCATACTATTGTAAGCAACTCAAGCATAGATACTCCACTTTGATTTCTCTTCAAATTCGGGTCACGGAAAAGGCTTGAAGCAGTTAGATAAGTATTACAGAAGCTTTGGTGCGGGATAATCCTAAACCCCAGGCTTGGGGCCTCAGCCAGCTTTTCCTTAACAGGCAGAACTAGTGTCTCCACAATACCTTTATAAGGAGCCCTATCTTGTTTACGGCGCAATATAAGGCCAATAGGAGGGGAGTAGAAAAAACTGTTAGTGTTTCAATAGGAGCCCGCGATTTAAACATGTTACGTGACTCTGAAGGCCTAGAGGTTCATTTCGCTTGCTCCAAGGCTGTTCTTTCTTAGTGTCTCACTGCTTGGAACTGAGTCTTAGCTTAAGGTTAAATAGCCCAAAGTTTAGTATTCAGGACATCTTTACAAATATAATTAACCATGATTAATTATACACATTATTTTATCATTGTTTTATAGAGGTCTAAATTTCCCAAATATTTTAATAGCATAATGTTAATGAAATATAATTAACAACGTTAAATGTTTTATTAAAAGTAACTCTAATCTGTATCACAACATTCCTTGTGCCAAAAGAACCCACTGCACCAAACGTACTCCCGAAATATACAAATCTAAGCTTTCCCTTATAATTATAAAAAAGACCGACTCGCAGGAACTGCGTCATCTTAGCGCGGTTACGTACATCTCGAATAAATAGAATAGATTAGCATCACAAATCACAGGAAACTGACAGTAGCCAACTTACACTGAATAATACGGATAATTCTTAATCCTCATTCTTGAGGAAGGCTGAATAAGTCAATACAATTATGTACTGAAAACGTACTTACTCTTCGACTACTGCTCAGAAGGCTCTATTCTAAACAACCAAAAATTAATTGTCATTTTAAGTATCTTGTTTTACTAGCAAATTCGTTTTATTGTTATAATCAACTGTAAATTTGTGTTTTATGGTGAATAAAATTCAATTCTGTCGTGGGTTAAATCTTTCTATAAAATAAGAAATAACAATAACTTCAGTTGGAGGCTATGAGGAAGGTTATATAGACAGAATTCAAAACAAACTACGTCATCATGATTAGCCACAACCATCTTGATTACCACAGCCACTCCAAACTTATTATTACCAAAACCTTTCACCGCTTCTTAGCTTATTATACTACTATACTAATTTCACTGATAAATGCAATTTAAAACAAGAAACAACCAACTACAAAGTGAGATAAACAAAGAGAAAAACCGTTTCAATAGACTTTTTTAACACTTTTTAAGTTTTAAGCGCTTATATCTCTGATTGACGTTGCCCCATCGAATATTGCTTCAGAATATTTTTTGTAGAGAATTTAGTATGCATTCGAAAGGTCACCTTCCACTTACCACGATTTCTTAACCGTTATCCAGATATTTACGAAAAACGTATAAAGATCCGAAAACTTTTCATGTCTATTAATAAAAAAAATGTTTTCGCATACTTCCTTAACTCCAAATATAACCAACATTTAAATATATCGGGTGGAATTACTTTCCAAGATGTAGAAAATATTTCAACTGAATCCCGCGATTCTAAGTACCCACAAAAAAATAACGACTTACAAAAACATTGATTCCACTTTTCTCAGGAACGGTTAGAGATATCGCCTTGAAAATGGTTTCATTCGTTTTCCTATGTTAAGAGACATACAAAACAAGTACCTGCAAGCATATAAACTCAAAAACGTACTACAAAAACGAATATTTTCGTGATTTATAGGGTCTGAAACGAGAAAGTTTCTAGTCGGCACGTCCGGATCGCGTCATGAGGTCAACCTCATAAGCGGGTTCTCCCTATGGAGATAGGGAGTAACCGCGCTAAAAGGAAAGTATACAAAGTTATCAAAACTTTTCATGTCTGTTAATAAAATATTTTATTCTAACCCTTCCTTAACTCCAAACGTAACCAAAATTTCAACATATTGGTTTTGATGAAATTCGAACATGCAGAAAACGTTTCAACTGAATCCCATGATTCTAAGTACCCAAACCAAAAACGTTAATCAACAAATATTTTTCCAATTTTCTCGAAAATGGTTAAAGCTATCGCCTTAAAAATGGTTTCATTCGTTTTCTTATGCCATGAAGCCTATAAAACGAGTACTTGCAAGCATATGAAGTAAGCGGAACGATTATTGTCGCGCGAATTTCGCTCCAAAAACCATGTTCCGGTGGGCGGATTCTGCTGGTTAACGAACTTGACCTTTCAAATAAGACGACAGATTTTTTTACGAAATTTCATCCAAATCGGACCATTACTCGCTGACGTACGCCGCGAACAGAAATATATATATACATATATTCATATAATATATATATATATATATATATATATATATATATATATATATATATATATACAAATTTGAACCACCATCATTTTCGGTCTCAAGGGGTTCACAAACGCAAAATTTTCTAGTCGGCACTTTCGGATTGCGTCATGCGATCAACCTTATAAGCAGGGTTCCTTCCTATGGAGGGAGGGAGGAACCGCGCTAAAATACAAAAATACTAACCGACAAAAATGTATTTACACAGATTTAAAATCATGGAAGAAAATAAATGCAAATGTGACTATCGCATTGAATAGACTTTTGCTGTCATATTTTTGACTACAGACCACTTCACAAAGAAAGTATATATGAAGTCAGTTATATTAACAGTTATTGGCCGGTTTCTTAGAAGGCGAAATACTTTGATGAATTTCAAACATTTATTTGTACAATGAAGAACTTTAAACTATAAGCATCAATATTTCATCGCTTTATATAAACTTAAAATTTGGTTTCGACATTTTATTCTACCAATTATTTATTTTTACGGTATTATTTATTTAATATTATTTCATTTTTTTTTTATCTTTAACCTCACTAATATTATAGATTTTTACCTACCTTATGCTAATAATTATTTTCTTTCCACCCAACATATTTAATTAAAATGCATCTAACTTTAAAAAATGAAACGTTTAGTGAATAAATCCTCACATTGCAGGGCTACTATAATGTGAAACAAAACCTTTCTCTACAACGGTGAATTCAAAACTGAGGTTCAAAACGACGGTTGTACATAAACATATTTTAGTGTTTGCTTTCATCTAAAATAATGTCGGCACGTATTTTGTTAACGTTGCGAAAAGAATAAGTGTCACTAAAAATGAAGGTGTAGTTTTAATGGCGATATTTTGTTAAATATGCAAAAAAAAAAAAAAAAAAAAAAGACGTTAAAATAGTTGATGGTTATGAAGATTAATGATTTTTTTCGACGAGACGATCGCATGCAGAAAACGATAAATACTGATATGCACTCATAAAGACAGCATTAGATACTTATTTCAACATCATTAAAGAAAATTCCAAATAAATGTAATTGTCAATTTATTAAAATGGCCCTACAATTTCCAATTATTAGGTACTCATGTACAGGTAGAGTAGATGTACATCTTTCACTACAAGGTAAACGTCATACTCCAGTTATATACATAGAAAATAGTCAGCTGGTCTTTCAGATTTATCTTACAAACAAAGCATATTCACTAAATACTCACCATTCAATCTATACAGAATAAGAGCTATTCAATCCTCTCTCAATTCTTCGAATCTTCATTCACAAAATTCGCGTTGCCTAAAAAATTCTTGCTTTTCATTCCGGATTTCTTTTCAGTAAAGCAGTTGCACATTTCACGTATAATGCTGTTACGTTTTTATCATTGTGGAATGTACAAGGAGGCTCAAATTCTAAAGCGTAAACATAATTTGTACAATCATTTTTTTTTTCAAGCGAAATAGATAGTGCTAGTAAAAGGAAAGGAAGCTAGTCGGGTAAATAATGGCGAATTAATTTCACGAATTTCATTATGTAAGGAAGAAAAACCTCATGGTGGATCAAGTTGCACTTTCTATATTGAATATAAAATTATTTCCATCAATTTTATTTCAATGGACAATTCTATGGATAACGTCGATATTAATTGCTTGATTTTCATTAAACTACATTCCTAACTAAAAAAAGTCCGCCTCGCAGGAACTGCGTCATCTTAGCGCGGTTCCAGTTCATTTTTTTTTTTTTTTTTTTTTTTTTTTTTTTTACGGCTCATCTACATCTAACTCATTAGCGCCGACATCCAGGGTTTAGCGAGGAATTTTACCAGCGAGCCGTGGGATGATAAAATTCCTGCCGGAGGTTGGGAATCGAACCCACCATCTCCCGCTGCATAGAATAGTAACAGATAATATTTTCCTCGGCCTTTGTTCAAAGGGTTTTATGGCTCTACCTGGGGTCGGGTCCGCAAGAAACCTCTTCTACCGGTACTTCATTTCATACGTTTCAATGAATTGGAAAATATCAAAAATTTTCACATATTCCTGTGTTCTTTTACTATAGTAATAATTCTACAGATAAAATCAATTAAAAAATAAAATAAAAAAACCAACAGCATAAAGGCAATTGAAAATATTCAAAAGACGTCATCGAATCTTTTTCTCTTGGCAAGCTATATTTCTAACAATGAATTCTTTTTCTTATTTTGCCTAATCTGTTTTATTGTAAAATACATTATCAATCAGCAATTAAAAAATAACAAGGAATAAAAACAGACAAAAAGAACAGTTCGAATAAGCAAGATCAATTACTTTAATGTTTTAAGCACTTATTTCTCCGATTGGCATCGCCTAATCAAAACTTTCATCAGAACCTTTTTTTGTAGAGCATTTAGTAAGCTTTCTAATGGTATTCTTTCGTTTACCAAGATTCTCAACCTTTTTCGAGATATTAAGGAAAATATACAAAGTTACCAAAACTTTTTATGTCTGTTAATAAAATATTTTATTCTAACCCTTCCTTAACTCCAAACGTAACCAAAATTTCAACATATTAGTTTTAATGATAGTAAAACATGCTGAAAATGTTTCAACTGAATCCCATGATTCTAAGTACCCAAACCAAAAACGGTATTCAAAAAATATTATTCCAATTTTCTCATAAACAGTTAAAGATATCGCCTTGAAAATGGTTTCATTCGTTTTCCTAGCCAAAGGAGCCTATAAAACGAGTACTTACAAGCTTATGAACTCAAAAACGTAAGCGTTACGATTTTTTTTGCGCGAATTTCGCCCCAAACGCCATCTTCCAGTGGGCGGATTTTGCTGGTTAACGAACTTGACCTTTCAAATCGGGCGACAGATTTTTGTACCAAATTTCATCAAAATCGGACCATTAGGGAGGCCAGAAATCCGCGAACAGACAAATATATATATATATATATATATATATATATATATATACAAATTTGAACCACCGTTATTTTCGGTCTCTAGGGGTTCTGAAACGCGAAATTTTCTTGTCGGCACTTCCGGATTGTTTCATTGTATCAACCTTATAAGCGGGGTTCCTCCCTATGGGGGAGGGAGGAACCGCGCTAAAAACATGTTCCGGTAGAAGGATTATGCTATACCATTGTTGATCCTGTAAGGCTAATATATATAAATATATATATATATATATACAAATTTTAACCACCGTTATTTTCAATCTCTAGGGGTTCTGGACCATTAGGGAAGCCAGAAATGAGCGAACAGACAAATATATATATATATATATATATATATATATATATATATATATATATGTATGTATATATTTATTTATATATATATATATATATATATATATATATATATATATATATATGTATGTATATATTTATTTATATATATATATATATATATAAATAAATATTTACATACATATATATACGTGTATATATATATATATACTCGTATATATATATATATATATATATATATATATATATATATATATATATATATATATACAAATTTGAACCACCGTTATTTTCGGTCTCTAGGGGTTCTGAAACGCGAAATTTTCTAGTCGGCACTTCCGGATTGTTTCATTGTATCAACCTTATAAGCGGGGTTCCTCCCTATCGGGGAGGGAGGAACCGCGCTAAAAAACAACAAAAAAAAAACGTTTTACGAACGAGTCATTGAGTCAAGAAATTTAACACACACTTGGGTTTTAATTTCTTCATTATGAATTCGGGTACCTGGGTAATGGTTAATATTAATTAAAATTTTAGTCAACGATGTATTTTTTTTTTGCTATGTACAATTTTTCGACCTCATACAAATAGCGTTTAAATGCCATTCCTGTATAAAGACTCTGGTTTTGACGCGAACACGTCTTGTCAGTTCATTTAGTACATCCAGTATTGAATTTAACTCCCCCGTGAGAATAAATTGTGTAAGAAACGAACTTATTTTTTACTCTCCTGGGGCAATGTCAAGAGGGTTAACAAAATGCGTCATAACATACAGAAAACAAAAATCATTGAGTGTTTTTGGCGTTGATTGAGACGTAAGTGCTCTAGCATTGTCCGTAATCATAGTCTCAACCTAGTAAATCCTATCCCCAAAAAAAAACATAAATGTGAAATAGAGGCCAAGTTCCTGCCCCCACAAAGAAACACTCCCTTTCTCAAAAATATCCTCTGCTAAAACCCCCCAAAAACGCCTTACCATTCTACACTCCCAAAAAGTAGTATGAGTTGGTCTATTAATTCAATCAAAAATATTTGCCAATACAAGAGGTGATACAAGAAAGAAATGTCCAAGTTCATTACTTTGAAGACCTCATAGTTACTTACTAAGAACAGTAAAGACACTTCAACTGACCTTTAAAAATACTTATATCCAGTTACTAAAATAAACAAAAGTCGAAAATAATTCTAGCTACAAAACGACCTACTACATTGGTATACTCCATTTCAACAACAAAAGCACTTTTAGAATATAAAAAATCAAATATTACATTACAAGCTTATTTTACAACTAATATACTAGAACATATATTTCTACAAACTATGAAGAAAATCCCTCAAATTATTACAATTTGGACCTTGACGACATTTACGAGTAGTTGCTAAATACGGGGTGTTGGAACTGAATAAAAATTTCTTTGAGAATGGTTGAAGAATAAAGCTGCAGGGAAGCAAAGAGTTTCTACTCGCTCTAGAAAGTATTCCCTTCTAAAATAAAAAAAATAAAGAAGAAGTTTCCAAGCAGAACGAATTGGAAGTACTAAGTTCACAGATCGATTAGGGAGGATTTGAAAACATTTCAAGAATAAAAATGTTTTTTTCTCCGAAATAAATTTTATATTATTCTTTTGAGTATTTAAAGGACCAGAGGAAAACTGAATCATATCTGACGTATAATTTTCTTGACAAACTCATTTTACTGCTGAAATAAATTTATAAACTCCCAAGAAAAGAAAAGCTGGAAAACTCCTTAAATTTAACAAAACCTATACATTTAAATCTTTAATATCATATCAGTCTTTAGTTCAATCTAGGATTTATTAGAATATAAAAAAAATAGCTTCCTTTAATACATTATTTCGGAAAGGGCTAAATAATCAGGATTTAAAAACAAAAAAAACAAAAAAACAAAAAAGAAAACTGGTTGCTTGCATATAGGCGATAATCTTATTACTACCTCAACGCTTATACATAAGCCTGATTGCCATCCCAAGCCTTATATAAATAGGCCAAAATCTTATTAGAATCCCCAGTTTTATACATATGCCAGAATCTTCTTAAGACCCGAAAGCTTATACGTATGCCAGAATCTGATTACCATACGAATGCTTATACATTGGCCAGAATCTGATTACCATACCAAGGCTTACACATTGGTCAGAAACTTATTAGAATCCCAAGGCTATAGACCAGAATGCGTTCTTCTTTCTTAGTTGGTCGAATTATTTTATATATTAAGAGTTTCGCAACTTTTAGCTATTTACTCTATACAATAAATGATAATGAAGGTCGAATTAAGGCTTCCCTTTGTGTTCCTTTCTTTTTTATGCTCCTTAATTTGTTCTCTGTTACATTCAAGAATTCTATGCTTCACATATTAGGTCACTTTGAGGTAGGTACCGTAAATACCCCACGTATATATTCTTGTTTACGTTTAGATTTGGTGTTCATTATTTAAGTGTGTTTACTTTGTTATGTGTGAAATTTTACTTTTCTTGAAAAATCTTTCCTTGGACTGGCTTAGTACAACGATTGGAACCTTTAGAAACTTCCATATTGGAATCAATACTTGATAATGTACCTAGTCTCAATTTTTATGTTTGAGAAATTCATCAAACTAACATTTTTTTACACCAGTTACCATCCTTTAAACAAACAAGGAGGAAGGAGCCCCCTCAAATAAACGTTTCAATAAATTAACCCCACCTCTCCCCTTATTTCGTGAGTGAAATGCTCTCCATTCTTCTTGCAAGACGAGAGAAGTGACCTAAAAAGAATACATAATGGTTTGGAAGAGCTAGGTGTCAGAGATAAATCAAGAGACTCATAACGGGGCAAGACCTGCTCCTCAGTATTCTGGGCAGTCTTCTACCTAAAGCCCTTTCCTTACCCTACATTGCCACAGTTCGGCTAGGAGTTGTTTCTGCACATTCACCAATCTCTCAGGACTACTCTCTAAGGGGAATGAGGTAACTTCATTCAAAACCTTGAGCTTATCACGTGCATACTAAACGACATAAAACTTTTTTTTAACCTCATTGGGTTGCCTGAGCTGCCTACATTATTTTAGTGCATTAGAAAAATTAAATAGCTCGGAAGTCATAATTCACAAAAATAAGGCTGGTTATATATATATAGTGGTAGAGCACTCGATTCATGCCCTGAAAGACCTTTGTTCAAAAAGGTCAGGACTGTTTGATTTTTATATATTTTTTTTCTTTTTTTGGGGGGGGGGATCCAGAAGAGAAACTTAAAAGAACGTGATAAGTGTAGGGGTGGTACTATAAAAGTGAATCGACGAATGAATTATTTTACCTTTAGAGTGGTTTTAATATTACTTCAAAATTTGGAACACTGTAGGATATTGCTATTCTGGTAGATTTTTTATTTTAGGTTTTCATCTCTGTTTGTATGTAATGTAGTTTGGGGCAATCCATGCCATCCCGAATTTCATGTCCTATTGTTATTGATAATATGTCAATATAAGTTATACTGTTAATTAAACATTGAATTATCTAAGTATATGTCAATCCTGATATTTAATTTAATTTGCATGAGTTACGAATGCTGAGGTCGGGGCCTTATTTCTGGTTAGCTTTTCCCATAATGGATTTCCTCCCTGATTGACGATAATTAAAGCATTTATTGACGCTGGAAGCCGCCAATTTCTGACACTGACACTGGTGCCAAATAAGTCATTAGTTTCACGTTCAAAATTTAATTTGGCAAGAATGTCAGTCTCAATACTTCCTGGTGTGTCAAGGCTACACAATTAGTTGACATTATACACCAAAGCTATTACTTCGAATTATTTAAAATTCAATAAAAAGTCTTTATCGATCCTAACTAATAAATAACGGAAATTAATCACGTTAGTATATATATATACATATGAGCTGTTACCCGGCGTGCTATGCTACACCTACTTTCAGCATCTATAAAAGCAAAACTAATTAGAAACCAAATAATTAATATTAAAATCTTATAACCTAAATTTGTAACTATTTAGGTTCTTAATTTCAAACTCGTGATCTCCGAACTGTGAGTATTAGAAGATTTTAACCTAGCCTATGACTCTCCCAGTATCAAGATCTACCTGTATGCCCAGTTACGTAAAAATCGGTCAAACGGTGTGAATTTGTTTATATCTGTCTAGTGCTGTCTCGTGAAACAGCCAACAGAGGCCAGCACCACATCAATTCATAAAAAGTCTGTCACCCAGGAGCTGCATAACTAAGCACTTTCCTCAGAATTTGGGTAGTGTAGACTGCTTTCCAGAACAATTTGCTTAAAATATCCTACATAAATAAAATAAAAACATGAATAGTTTCTTTTAAATTTGTAATGAGTAACTGATCAATTATTAATTTGCTTCCAGAGTTATGTTTACACATGGTACCTATTACACTACGTAATAAATACAAAAAACCTCATATTATCGTATTTTGATCAAACGCAGGAACAGGATACAGTCACTCTAGTGGTAGAAAGCGCTCCTTGCGGCGGCTTTGTGAACCTACGTCTGGCGGGCTTTTCTATTGAAATATATAACAAATTAAACCCCCGCTTTCCGACTGACCGATTCAGCTCATTTTTACAACACTTCTTTCTCATGAGTTACCCACGACGTATACCGCGTTTCGTTACAATACAGCAGAAATTACGACCGGTATGAGTATATTAGGAATGTGGGTCCGGAGTAAACCCCCCCCCCCCCTTCTAATGAACCGATTTAGTTTATTTTTACAACACATATTTACCTGTAGATTACCACTACGAATACCGAGTTTCGTCGAAATATACCAAAAATCACGGCTGGTAGTGGCGAATTGGTATTGTGTGTCCGGAGTAAACCCCCCCCCCCCTTCTAATGAACCGATTTAGTTCATTTTTATATCTCAATTTTCTCTCTATATTACCACTACGAATACCAAGTTTCGTTGAAATATAACAAATATTACGGCTGACATAGTCAAATTAGTGTTTTGGGTTCGGGGTAAACCCCTCCTTTCGGTGGACAGACTTTGGTGGTTAACGAACTCGTTCAATCGTTTGCTAATTGAATGCTATATACCAAGTTTCGTGACGAAAAAACAAAAACTCTGGCCGCTATCGTGTTAACAGGCACATATATATATATATATATATATATATATATATATATATATATATATATATATATATATATATATAGATATATATGTATATATATATATATATATATATATATATGTATATATATATATATATATATATATATATATATATATAGATATATATATATAAATTTTAACGGGGGTCATTTTCGGTTTCTACTAGGTAGGATCGATAAAGATTTGAAGAAATTTTTCAAAAATTCCGTCATGAGTCCAACCTCAATAGCTACGTTCCTTCGGAGGAAAGTGCTAAAAATCCGACAGAGGCCAGCACCAAAGCCTGCGAGTAGATATGTCTTATCAAAGGAAGGCCAGTGCTCGTTATTTAGACAGTGCTGTTGATATAAAAGTGAAATAAACTCCATTACAAGAGTATAACGTCGATACAAATGCAAACTAACGAATATGAAAAAAATGCATCTTTCATTGTCCATCTTTAATAATTTCTGCTGGACTTATTTACGGCAAATTCTTCAATCTGACTTCACTCTATTAAATGGAAAGTATTCCACTATCAAAAGGTCAAATCTGCCGAATATTTGACTGTCCAAAAAAAAGTTATGAATAAATACTTTTCCACTCTGAATAGTGGTGATTTTCATATTCGTTAGTTTGCTTTTGTATCGACGATTTAATGATATAAAGTCATCAAGTAGTTCGAGTTATTCTAATTATCATGAACATCAACAAATAAATTTAATATATTATTTAAAATGGCTATTGATTCAAAATGGCCGTCAGAATCTGAATGGTTCAGCGTAGCCAATTTTTCTTGAACAAAACTTTTGACCTTCTGACCAAATTTTGAAACTTGACTAATTTGGCCTAGCCTAGATTTCCTGTATCAAGACCTACCTTTGTGCCAAGTTTGGTCAAAATCGGTCAAACAGTGTAGATTTGTGTAAGGAACAAACAGACATACGGACAAACACACAGATTTATATATATATATATATATATATATATATATATATATATATATTATATATATATATATATATATATATATATATATATATATATATATATATATGTGTGTGTGCGAGTGTGTATGAATATATTTGTGTGTGTGTGTGCGCGCACGCGTGCTTGCGTGTGTTAGTAAATGTCTGCTGATATGATACTCACCAGAAATGTTTATATTTCGCTCAATCCGCGGCTTATAGCATTGCCCTAACAAATGATTGAATGAATTTGCTAATCACCAAAATCAGTCGATCTGGGGGAAACTGTCAACTTTAAAATAACCTTTTTATATAGTATACTTCAGGAGTTTTACAAAGTATATTTTTACTTACAAGTAAACGCATTTCGACGTAGATAAGTCTCCATCTACGTAAATCTTTTAAGAAAATATCTATTTTCCTCATATAAAACATTTTAATGAGAACTAATGCCATTGCTCACCCACAGGTAGTAAACCATTACTCTACCAACAAGTAGTGTGATAATGAGGGAATGCCCTACAGCCCCGACGAGAATACAGGAGTACCCAGATGAATAGACGCTGATAATGAGTTGCGTGCGGAAGTGCGTGAGGAATTGAAGGAGCCCTAAGCTAGAAAAACAGGTGACAGTACACATCCATCAGTTCTTATCTACCCTTCTAAAGGGTTCCGCTCCCAGCTCCTACTAGACTCAGCTATCAACTAGATTCCTGTTCCCCACTCCGAATAACATTGGACTGTAAATATTAGGAAAAAAAAATATTAAGACTATTCAAAATTAATGAAATGATTATTCACATGGCAAACACATCAATAAAACACTACGAATCTACAAAGATAAGTCGACTTAAGGCAACTTCATGTTTTCAATTGATGCTGGGTGGGGTCTTCCATGCTTTAACTGTCGATTTTATTTCTCTTAATTTGTTGTTTTCTGTTATTTGCCATGTAGATTGCCAGTTTTGCCAGACTATTTCCTTCGGGTAATTAATGATATCGTTCTTTGGAACCCTATGATAGGGAATGCCTTCGTTTACAGCTCTTTTCGCTAAGGCATTGGCCACCTCATTCTCTTTTATTCCGCAGTGACCGGGTACCCATACGAAAAGAACTGTTTCACTATTTCTTTGAAGATCTGCTATGGTTTCATGAGTGAGTGTGATCAGTGGATGGTTTGAGAATGGATTCCTCAGAGCAAGAAGTGCAGACAAAGAATCCGTAAAAATTACTTTATAGTTAGAGTTAGTTGTTATATTTAAGGCCTTTGCTATGGCCAACAGTTCGGCAGTGAAGATGCTACACATTTTACTGAGGGCGAACATATTGTTCATAGTGTTGGAGTGTCTTGCAGCAACAACTCCATCGTTGTCCTTAGAACCGTCAGTGAAAATGTGAATAGCTTGAGGAAATTAATTTCTTATTTTGAGAAATTCCTGTTGATATATATATACGGGCTGGTATCTTTTTTAACGAATTCTGATAATTTGAAGTTGATATTGGGAAAGGGTAGAGACCACGGTTCCCTGGAGGGCACAGCACTATGAAAAATATACGGTAGGGCGATGTTGAATTTAAATAATAGCTCTGATATCCGGAGAGGGAAAGGCTTTCTTGGAGTTCTTCGTCTAGGGATGTTTACTGGGTCCTGGATGTATACGTTAAGGGGGTGATTATTGGAGGATAATATAGTAATGTAGAAGTTAAGCGTTAAAAATTCTCTACGGAGTTCTAAAGGCAGTTCTCCTGCATCAACGCATAGGCTGTTTGTTGGGCTGGATCGGAATGCTCTGGTTGCTACTCTGATGCCAGCATGGTGAATACTATCAAGCATTTTGAGAGTTGTGGGTGCAGCTGTACCATAGGCCATGCAGCCATAATCCATCTTGGCTCTCACCAGGCTGCGATATAACATCAACATGCTGACCTTGTCTCCTCCCCATTTAGTACAAGACAACATTTTGAGGATATTTAGAGTCTTGAAGCAATTTGCTCGCGTAATTGTTTAGTGATTTTTCCAATTAAGGTTTTATCAAAAGTAAGTCCCAGGAATTTAATATTATCTACAAACTTTATGGGAGCTCCACTTACAAACAATGGGGTTGGGTTGTCAACTTTCTTTTTAGAGAAAAATATGCATTCAGTTTTAATATTAGATACAGTGAAACCATGATTTTTTAACCAGTGATTAATTTTGTTTAGAGACAGTTGTATGTTCTCGTGCACATTTTCAATTACTTTTCCGTTACAATAAATGACTATATCATCAGCGTACAGCATTGCCTTGACAGGTTCTTCTATGTGATTAAGTAAATCATTTATTGCAATGGAAAACAGAAAGGCACTAATTACACTTCCCTGCGGGACGCCATTTTCTTGTACTGATTCTAATGAGAGCTGAGTACCATTTTGAATACAAAATTTTCTATTCGTCAAAAAATTTTGAATAAAATTAAATATATGACCATTTACTCCCATTTGTATGAGTTTGTCAAGTATAAGCCTCCTCCAGACACAGTCGAATGCATTTTTTATGTCAATAAATACGGCTAAAACCTTTTCATTTGAGTTAAAAGCAGATTTAACATCTGTCTCTAACCTTACTAAATTATCTCTAGTACTACGTCCTGGCCTAAATCCACTCTGCCAATTAGTGTAAAGATCATTTTTCTCCATGTACCAATGTAGCCTTTTCATTATCATCCTTTCCATTAATTTACAGAGTGAACAGGTCAGGGAGATGATTCGATAACTTGCAGTTTCATCTTGTGGTTTGCCAGTTTTAAGTATAGGTATGCGGGTCAGCTCAGTGGTAGAGCACTGGACTAATAAGTTGGAGGTCCTGAGTTCAAATCCCGAGCAAGCACTAAAGATTTGTTCTTCTAGTGTCTTCGTTCATGGGTTGAATTCGGCCTCCCTGACCGTCCCTAGGCCAACCCAGCCTTTAATTAATTTAATAATGGGTACCTTGGGTGCTAATGACTCTAGCAGTCGAAGCAGCCAAGGGGAAAATCAGGCGGCTGGAGCATAGTACTGACCACACTATCTCCCTAGTGTGCCGTATGGTCGTGAATCCCTCTATAGTATCTGCCCCTCAGGGCCCTCGTGGCCTGTTACGGGACTGATTTTTTTTTTTTTTTAAGTAAAGGAATGCACACCGATTTTCTCCAAATGTTAGGGAAACGAGAAGAGATAAAAATATTGTTGAATATCTTTAAGAGGATTTGTTTATTATCTGTTGAAAGATTTTTTATCATTGAAATAGTAATGTTGTCTGGACCAGGAGAGGTGTCCTTGCGAGATTCCAGAGCTAGAGTTAATTCTAAGTATGTAAATGGTAAATTTAGTGGATTAATGGGATCTCTATTTATTTCTATTGGTTGTGATTCTACTAGATGTTTCGTTACTAAGAATTCAGGGCAGTAGTTAGAGTTAGATGACATGTTTTTAAAATGTTCTGCAAGAAGATTTGCAACATCTACAGGGCTCGTAATTACTGATGGTCCAGATTTAAGTAGATTTATAGTGTTTGTTCCTTTACGGCCTATAATTTTCTTTACAATATGCCATATATCGCTTGCAGGAGTATGGCAGTTGATTTGACTTGACTATAATTTCTTTACACAAGATATTTGGAAGTAACAGAACTCTATTCCACATTTTTTGACAAATCGTTCAACCTATCCCTCAATAAACGCCTACTTCATTTGCAGAGAATTAAACCAATGAATCAGAGGTTTTTCTTGATTTTTTCCCTTATTTCACTAACGGACTACAGGAAACCTTCTACATTTAGTTACTAAATGTAGTAGGTTTCCTGTTGTCCGTTAGTGGGATAAGGAAAAAAATCAAGAAAACCCTCCGATTCATCGGGGAAAAAACTAAGTGCGTTATCAGACGTCCAGAAAGTATGTTTTATCAATAGGTTTAGTAACTTAAATAACTGTTTTCTTAAAGGAAATTTTGTCTGTTTTTTGATGGCATGATTAGAATTTAATTATCTTGAACAGTTTTTGAGTTATTTTTTCTTATTCAATGAAAAATACGCCAACGGTTAAAAAAAAAAAAAAAAAAAAAAAAAAAAAAAAAAAAAAAAAAAAAAAAAAAAAATCCGGATTTCCCTTTCCGTTCGAAATCGGACCATACTTCAAAAAAACTTTTTAGTTTAAAATTATGTCTAGAATCACCTCCTTGGCTACTTAGACCTGAATCACCTTTTATATATAAGCATACCTTACAGTTTCTATCAGAATCTATTATTGCATCCTCCATATTAATGTCGTTACCAAACCCCATACTCATATTTGCTATTCAAAGTCTCCAATTCATTCCTTAGGAATTCAGACGTTTGTTTTTTTGATCTCAGGAATCCATGCGATATTTTTCGTGTCCATTTCTCATTCCGTTTATTACTACCTCCACACTCTTCCAAGCACTTGATGAAGTATCCAGGTATTCTATTGAGGATTTTATCTTATTCAATTTATTGCCTACAATATGATAACACATTGTCGAACAATTTTATGTTATCAGATTGAAAAGTTCTTTTGCAGGCTGTGAAGGGGGCGTAGTAACGGACTAGGTGAGGGCTGGGTATAAAGAACTCACCGATAAAAGGAAGTGGACGAAGTAGACAGGAATAGATTGATACTAGTAAGACGAACTAAAAATATCCAATGGAGCCATGGGAAGTCTATTCAGGATGAGGATTTGCAACATCTCTATTCAAAACGACGGGAAATCAGTAGTCAAGAATGTTTGAACACAGTGATCTGAAGCAAGGTAGGTAGAAAATATCTATCTATTTAGGCCTATTTTTAGTCCTGACTCAATATACACACAAATAGAACTCTATACTATTGTATTCAATAAGCATCTACTAGTCATTTTTACATGTTTTCAGCCCGGTTTCTCCCTCCGTCCATAGGTAAGTACCCCGCTTATGAGGTTGACCTCATGAGGCCATCCGGATGTACCGATTTGAAAATTTTACGTTTCAGATCCCATATATTACGAACAATTTCGGAGCGAGGTCCATCCATACTCCAGGCTCTAAGTATCTCCATAGAGAGATCAGAATATCAGATCGTGTGATGTCAAGCCTATCTTGGCTTATTCTTATTTTATGAACAGCTATTTATTATTATTTATTTATCAACTGACATTCTTATTATATCTTATTTATTAATCACAATTATATTTTATTAACTCAAGAGGAATAACTTATTTTATTTATATTAATTAGTGAGCACGATTTTTAATTATTGACTGTTGGGACCTTATGTTCAATATACGGACAATATATATATATATATATATATATATATATATATATATATATATATATATATATACATAACCCCCACATTTTTAAATATTCTTCCACGAGTGCTGCTTACTTCTTACCTACATTCCTTCGGACAGTTGTCAAAAATAGGATCACGGATTGGGTAGCCTGAACATATATTGGATGTAATGTACAATGAACAACAATAATATTATACTGTAGAAGATGACATGTAGGTTATTTTATTTATTGTTTTTTTTTTTTTTTTTTGGTTGAGTTATTTATTGTTTGTTCTTGCTGACGTCCAGCCCGTGTATTCGGATCAAATAATACTGCAATATCATTTTCAAAACCCAATTATTTATTTAGTAAATGATTCCTAGGTCTAGATAAATACATAATGAGTAACTGACATTTGGCGGGAAGAGGGATCGTAGCTTGTTACCAGTTAGCGATAAGGAGCCTGTGAGACCTGGGTAGCCAGACAGGCCTGTAGAGCAGAGCGAGATAACGGCTGACGGATGGGGCTGGTCCTCGTCCAACTTACAATGGAACATGATTTAATTCTGGATAAAGTTAATATTAACTAGTACTACTATGAATACAATATTTAAATTTACACACTATCTAAAACATATCGTCCCTGCCATGTCAAACTATCGAATACGCAAATCGGTACTTATCAGGAGAGCAAGATAAAGCTTTAATAGTGATTCCAAAATCAGCGCCTTTACAAAAGGACAATTTTACATATTTTTGCTATGTATATTGTTAATCATTTTAAGGTGATATTATAAACAATCTGTTTACTGTTTTTTTAATTACCAAAAAATCATATTCGTGAGTTTGCATATTGGTGCTAATAATTGATTTCTCTTGGATCACCGTTTCAAATTGACGAATGTGGCATTTTCGATAGTTTGTTTGTTTATAGGTTTAACACTTTCATATTCGTCAAGAAAAGAAGGATATTATTATTGGTTATTCCTTTATATAAACGTTTATTAATGTAAACAAAACTTTATAATATATAATAATAATGTAATAATGGTTATTAAAGTCATTAGGATTATACAATATTTCAAAAATTATTCAAGGCTAACTAGCAAATTAAAATATACAAAAGTTAAAAATAGATGAAATACTAAACTTTTAGATAGCTTTTGTACTCATGGATTGTTTGTAACTGTGGAAATTAATAAGTAAATTAATAAGTTTTGAGTATTTTTATTCATTTTCGTCTTGACTGGGATGAGGCTCTGACAGACAATCTCTCATGTCACTAGATGCAGGTAGAGATTCATAGTATTGGTGGTATGACCTTGGAATCAAATTGTGTGTACATAATGATAACAGGTTTTTTTCTTTACATCGGTTATTGGTAGTCTCTCTTTGTATGCCTTAACGGGGTTCTTATTTTGTTTGCCTCTTCTTTGCGAAGCAAAGATTCGTTATAAATGTTATAAAGTTTCCGTCAATGCGCGTTTTCATAAAAATTTTGTTATTTTCGTTTTTCTGGTACTGAAACCACACACCATCACTATATTTATAATTCGTATCTACATACCTTCCTTGCTCTACACGTATTTCATTTTCTTCCTCAAATTTTCTTTGCTTTTTATTTTGTTTTATTTATTTTCAATAGTAAATATCGTAGTTCTTCGATTAAAATTTATATGAATTAGGCCTTATCCGTGCCAATCTTATTGTTTGGGTCCAGCCCTCGAGAGTGTACACACTGAAGAGGGGAACCTTTTGATTTTGCTTCGATTTTTGAATGCACACAGTCGCACTCCATGTGACTGTGACCTGGCTCGAAATAGCCTTGATCAATTGTTTTTAAATTTGGGTGACGGCTAACGGCATATAGCAGAAAAACTAAAGTTTTTCTGCTGTCCTCCGCAACTGTCTGACATCATTTTGACATGTTCTATGTTAGGGTGGGACATAATGTACTTTAGTATACACGTTGAAATTTCGGTACTCCCCCGTTTCCCCTCAGTTTCATCCCATATGGCACGCTAGAGTCCCCTAAATTATAGATATCGTCGATACAAAAGCAAACTAACGAATATGAAAAAATGCATCTTTCATTGTCCATCTTTAATCATTTCTGCTGGACTTATTTACGGCAAATTCTTCAATCTGACTTCACTCCATTAAAGGGAAAGTATTCCACTATCAAAAGGTCAAATCTGCCGAATATTTGACTGTCCAAAAAAAAGTTATGAATAAATACTTTTCCACTCTGAATAGTGGTGATTTTCATATTCGTTAGTTTGCTTTTGTATCGACGATATATAGTCATATTTTAGATAGCCAGATTTCTTATTTAATAAAAAAGGTATTTGTCATAGGCCTCGCGGTTTAAAGTTTTTTCAACCTTTGAACTACCTTCAAAAGAGACACAGACTTTACAAAGATCTTATTTTGGCTAATGAAAGTTCAATTTATATATTTTAAAATAATTTCCTTTACGTTTCGTAGCAACTTTCTGAGAAGCAAACCAGCGAACAAACATATTCGATAATTTGACATAGTAATATATTGAAAATTAGTCATATTTGACAGTTTATTTGAGGTATTTCTGGCTATTCTAAAGGTGTTAGAGTTTCAACAATTAGCCACAAGCCGTATCGTCCACAATGCATTTGTAAAATACCAAATATGAAAAACGAGATTTTGCATATTCGATAGTTTGACATGGTAGGGACGATATATCTAGTAATAAGTAATGGTAATATAGTGTGTTTAAATTAATTTTAGCATTATTTCTTTCTTCCTATTTTGAGTAGGGTATGTTAATGCATAATGGGTAGAACGCCTCGACACAAGCTGTGTACCAATTTGTTTTTTTTGTTTTTTTTTAATTCCGCAAATGTAACCTTTTCAGGGGTTACAATACCTAAACGTCATTGATAACTTGTCCGATGAATTTGTTCTAGTATTTGTATGATATGTGGTTTTAAGTCGTAAAGGTACAAAATTTGTACGTCCTTGTAACGGAACTCGGTAGATATCAGGCTTAAATTTATATCATATTTATATATAAAGTACAAAATTTGGTTTAATTTCTGAGGTGTTTGAGGTTATGCAGCTCCTGCGGGTCTGACTGAAATTATTTCATATTTACGACTTAATGAATAATTGGGCTGAACAACATTCCCAGGACAGGTAGACGAGATGCGATTCTACGAACTGACTCGTTGAGCACTCTATAAGCATTAGCAGACTGATACTACTTGCATCCAATAATAATAGACATTTTCAAAACTTGTAACTCACATAATAAGCTCAGTACTGGCTGGCAAGTCATCAAGGTTTCGGAGAGCAGATCATCATATGCAAAACTTAATACTAAACAATATGAGCTCAACTGATGAATCACAAACCAAGACTCGACCAATGCAATTAAACAAAATATTATACATTTTTAGCAAGACAGCTAGATTCGACATATTCCATTGAGTTACCTAAAATGAGAAATACAACTTAGGATCCAGCTACTGTGATAACAGACGAAACAAAATTGCACTAGCTGACTTCGAATGGACCACACAAGACTAACACACGAATATCTCATGGCAGGACTTAACGAGCCAACCTGTCATATATGCAATACAGACTTTACCGTAAATCCCCTCCTTTCGGAATGCAGGAGACGAGATAAAATAAATATCCCACATGACATGAACGAATTGTTGAGGGACAGCAGCCAGTACATAAACACAATAATCTCCTACTTGCACAACAATAAACTATACAATCTCATTTGAAGAAATCTGCTGAATAACCATTGGCTTTCTGGCATATTACAGATATTTACATACCTCTGTTTATAACTGAATAAATTTCTAATCACGATGCTGGTTCATTGGAAAATACAGGTACCACCTGGAATAAGTGAAGTCGCTGTAGTTGCCATCACTTATTAATATACATACAGGGTGTCCCGCATTGAGCTGTCTTAATTTTAAGGGTTTATACTGCACCTCATTTGTAGTTCAGGGACGCAGAAATGAGCGTCCTATCTCAACATGTAGCAGAGCTATTCAAACATTTGTCTATTTTCAAAACTATTAGGTTTTCTTATGAAAAATTGTTTTTTCCGGATTTCTGGTTTATGTATCGTAAATGACGACCACATTTTAAGAATCTACATTAAATTTCCAATTAGAAACGCCAGTTATTGAAATGTTGTCATGTAAATTAGGAGCTACACTAAGAGCCATATAGATGTGAACTATTGTTATTAGTGTTTTCTTAACTCATTCAATATTTTTTTAATTAGCTATTTGAAGACTTAGAGGTTTGCCTCCGCCTCAAAAGTTGCCTTATTTAATAAACTTTGAAATGGTTCCTCGTTGTTTTTGAAAAAAAAAATTATTTAAGTCTATTTTTTTCTGATTTCTAAGTCAAAACCAAAAAATTTGCTTTATCCAGGAAAGGTAGGTCTTGATCCGGGAAGTCTCGTAGGATAGGCCAAAAACGTCTACCAGCTGTCTGTGTGTTCGTTAGTTACTTATACAAATCCACACCTTTTGTCCAATTGTGACCAAAATTGGCACACTGGTAGATCTTGATCCGGGGAGTGTCGTAGACTAGGTATAAAACGTCTACCAGCTGTCTGTCTGTATGTTTATTCTTTAAACAATCCACACAGTTAGAGCGATTTTGATCAAACTTGGCACATATGTAGGTCTTGATTCGGGGAG
Organism: Gonocerus acuteangulatus; assembly: GCA_946811695.1. NCBI lineage: Eukaryota > Metazoa > Arthropoda > Insecta > Hemiptera > Coreidae > Gonocerus > Gonocerus acuteangulatus. The sequence goes on from OX328125.1 coordinate 84,234,254, forward strand.
ATTCATAGGCTAGGTTTAAATCGTCTAGGGTTCACATTTCGGAGGTCACGGGCTCGAAACTATGAACCCAAATACTTACAGATTTGAGTTATTAGATTTTAATATTACTTTTTTGGTTTCTCATTTATTTTTGCATTTCTACATGCAGAAAGTAGGTCTAGCATGGCACGCCGGGTAACAGCTAGTAATAATAATAATAATCTTCACTATCCTATCCATTAAATTTGGGTTTAGAAAAATGTAGGTATTTTCTTTAGCTCCAATAGTAGATATATCGGGTTAAATACTGTCCATTCATGTGTTGCTCGATCCGGACTATCTATGGTCTGAATGTGGGGAAATGGATCGGGAAGCATTGAGGAGAGCTGATTGGGCTGGGAAGAAGTATAAAAGCACCCCGACATTGGTAATGGAGCATTCAGTTAGCTGAATCGCTGGTAATCCTTCCAGTTCGCCTCTATAATAGACACAATTATACCTTCCTCTTCTGATTACAGCATTTTTTCTCTTTAATTTCAGACATATTTCTTGTTCTCAGACGACCATATATACACTAATTATTCTCGTACCAATCAATGTGCATGGTAATATTTTATAAATCATTGATTGACTCGCACGACGCAACACCATAAACTGTGAGACTAAAGCGCCATAAATTCACTTAATATACAAATACCAGAAAAGAATTATCACCGGAATAAACCTATAATCAAAGGCAAGGCGACTTTAAAGAAAATAAAGGAGTCCACAAAATTTCCAAAATTGCAAGAATACATTACAAGTACATATCAAATATGACATGCAAGATATGCAAGTAGAACCCAAAACTTTTTCCGTTATGGAAAAGTTACCAAGACCATGGTTAATCACGATGGAGGCCCGGTAGCGGTGAGTGTTAAGGCGTGAGCACTTAACACTCTGTGCCTAAGGGTCGGTGGTTAGATTCCCAATAGGGGTGGTGGCTTTTCTTTTGAAAAAAGAAAAGGCATCAGCCCTATCCCGGCTAGAAAAGGGTGGTAACCTATAGATAACCCGTCTTAAAATTCCCAGTTAATAATAAATAATCACGTTGGACAACAAACCAAAATAATTTAAACATACGGTCGAAGAAGAGGTTACTAATAGAGAAGAAGTTGTCTTATATCACTTGTGAATGTGCCATTCACGGTTCACGAACTTAGATCTTATTACAAGCCAGCTCATACGGGTATATGGATAAGTAACACTCCTTTAACTAAATTTATTTATGTTTTATTTTTTACAACGATTTAACAACTCTGATCACTTTTTTTCTTGATGTTTCACCTCTATGTTAACTACCAATATGTAAATTTCTTATGTACGATCTTTCTTTAAATTAAATCAAATCACCTTCGTTGCGAAGCTCATGAAATAAATTAATAAATAAACAACTTGGCTGTTAGCGACAGGATATCTACAGGTTGCCACCCTAATGCCTATTCAGGTACTGTTCACCCCTGACGTTGCTTAACCTGGGTAACATGGCTACCGCCCCTATAACTAAACAACACATATTGACCGAATTTTTACTGAAAAAAACCTGTTACATACTGGATAGCATGAACTTCTCACCTTTATGCACAAAAATTTACGATTACTAGAACTACCTAATTTAAAATATATATTACGAATATACAGATAATTCATATATCCTGTATGGATCAAATGCTAATGAAGATGTATATCACATAATGCAGCAATATCTAGGCGCACGGTAGTGCGCCATGCCAAGTTCCGGCCTAAGCATACTGTGTGTATATTACAGGAGGTCTTAGAGCCGATTTTTACCCTCTCATAACTTTCAACCAGGTAAAGATAAAGTTATGAAATTATACACAGGTATTATACTACTAGATGTGAGTAGAACTAGAAATTTTCATAATTCTACATCGAATAGTTTATGAGATATAAGTGATCAAAAGTCGGGATTTATAGGACTCACTCACTGACTCATCAAAATTATTAGGCACTTCCCATGATGCTAGAGACTTGAAATTTTGCAGGATGATAGATATGAGGGTGTTATTAAAGGAAAAAATCGAAAAATTCTGAAAAGTTGTGTTTGACTCCGATTCCGGGGCGAGGGGGGGGGGTGCCAGTTTTGTACTTCCTTCGGAAACCCATCATTCCGCCCGAAACCCATGAAGTGAGGTATCAAATGAATCGTCTCGGTATGAGGAACCTATTTCTTTTTCTTTCCTTTTTAAGGCGTTTCAACCTTTTAGGATATTAACGCCACAGATGTTAAATAAAGTTTAGAATTTTATTTTATAAATGTATGCTTGTAATAGTTGTTATTAAGCCATTAAGTGTTCAATTATTGTCTTCAAAATAATATATTATTGAATATTAGAATTTTTATGCTAAATTTAAGTATTAGTTGATAGTTAATTTAAAGCAATGAGTTCTGTTTGTTGCACATAGCCACCACATGCCACAAGAATCATAGTTTTTTTACAAGTTGTGTGTATGCTAAAAAATTAAATACATTTTTGATCTTATTCGGGGCATCACCCATATCTTCACTCAAATTACCCGTGAGCCCAAACCTATATTTGATGTTTTATGAAACATTTAGACGCATCTTAACAACAACAGGTGTGACTTCTTTCTTAAATGTTGTAAATAAAGGTTAACTGCATAATATACTTGAAAGCAGATACTATGTTTTTCAGCCAACGGCCATAGCCACGTTGAGTGCACCGGTTCCCGTAGATCACCGAAGTTAAGCAACGTCGGGCGTGGTCAGTACCTGAATGGGTGACCGACCATGTGCTGTTGGCATTAGAAAAGGGTGGCAACCTCTAGATAGCCCGGCGCTAATGGCCAAGATGTAGATGCGCCGTTAAAAAAAAAATAAATAAATAAAAACTATGTTTTTCAAAGACGAGTCAAGTTCGAGAATCGTCCATCACTACAATGAATCGACCTAATTAAGTCGATTTGAGTACTTGATAATATGAAAAACATATCAGTAACCTAAAATTAGAAAAAAGTAAGACTATTTTCTTTCAAAAATAATGCAGAATGAACTACTACAGTTACATCCATATTAAAATCTATGGGTATAATTACATACATTTTTTCATCGAACGAAAAAAAATAGAATAAAATAATAATAATAGAGTTTTACAAATTAATAATAATGAAAATAGTTATACAAATTAAGAGCACATTTTTATTAAATTAACTTCCCTCTAGTTGGCGAAACTGAAGGCATTGAGTCGTTGTTATTTTAAAAGTATTTTAATTGAATTAGGACTCTGTTCTATAAATTTTTCCTTCCGTTGAATAAGAGATGATTTATAACGTGAGGTGAGATTAAGTATTAGAATATATGAAAAAAAAATATTAAAAAAAAAACACTTTATTTTACTATATCGACCGTCAGAGATCGATAGAAAAAGAACCAGCCCATGAAGATCGATTCTTTAAAAGATGGCCGAATTAAAAGATCGAAATATCGTGTTAAAAGGGTCGATGTTTTAAAAGATCGATTAAAATCGCCAATCTCATATGTAAGTATAATACACTAGCTGATTACCCGTGCTTCACCACGGCCGATAAGTAGTTTTTATATTGCGCCAAATAAGGTATGATCAAAATTAACGCTACTACATAAGTTTGTACAGCTTATTATTGCACGGACTTTAGAGTTACCCAGGAAACACCATGTGGAGGTAACCGTGCTTGTTTCCATAGGGGAGTAAAGAAATAAAAATACAACAACCACTTAAAAAGTTAGGTAAACAGAGACAAATAGGCGTTGAAAAGAATAAAACTAACTTCAAAGTTTTAAGCACTTATCTCTTCGATTGACATCGCCCCACCGAACATTACAACAGAATCTCAAAAATGGTCCGATTTTGATGAAATTCGGTACAAAAATCTTTCTTCTCATTTGAAAGGTCATGTTCATTAACCAGCCGAATGCTTTTACTGGAACATGGTTTTTTTGAGCAAAATTTGCGTGAAAAAATTTGAACGCTTAAATTTACGACTCCATTTACTTGCAAGTACTCGTTATATAGGTTCTTAACGTAGCAAAACGAATGAAACCATTTTTAAAGCGATTTCTGTAACCGCTTACGAGAAAAATTCATAGAAATACTTTTCCAAATTATTTTTCTATTTGGGTATTCAGAAACGATGATTGGTTCACTTGAAACTTGTACCAGGTATTTGACATTCATCTAATCTAAGATATTTAAACTTTGATATCATTTGGATGTAATAAGTATTTGAATGAAAATTGTATTAATGGTGACACAAAGTTTTCGGATCTCCGTATATTTTCTAAAATATCTAGAAAACGGTTGGGAAATCGTAATAAGTGGAAGGCGGCTATTCGAAAGGTTACTAAATTCTCTAGAAAAAAGATTCTGTTGTAATTTTCGGTGGGGCGGTATCAATCGAAGAGATAAGTGCTCAAAACTTCAAAGTTGTTAGTTTTATTCTTTTCAACGTGTATTTGTCTCTGTTTACCTAACTTTTTAAGTGGTTGTTGTATTTTTTTTTTTTTTCTACTCCCCAACGGAAACAAGCACGTTTATCTCCACATATGGCGTTTCCTAGGTAAGTTTAAAGTCCGAGCAATAATAAGCTGTACAGAAAAATGTAGTAGCGTTAATATTGATCATACCTTATTTAACGCAATATAAAAACTACTTATCGGCCGTGGTGAAGCATGGGTAGTCAGCTAGTCTATTATATAGCATAATTTATCTATACAAGATAATGAATGTGTGTAAAATATTTGTGAGTAGTAAAAAAATTATAATATTTCAAGTTGGGTTCCCGTCCTGAGAAATTCTGTGAGACGTACAAATAGAAACTGTGTTTTGGTACATTCTTAGATTAATTTTCGTACATCTCGAAGAAATGGAATAGATTAGAATCACAAATCACAGGAAACTGACAGTAGCCAACTTACACAGAAGCGGATAATTCTAAATCGTCATTCTTGAGGAAGGCTGAATAAGTCAATACAATTATATACTGAAAACGTACTCACACTTTGACTACTCCACAGAAGACTCTATTCCAAACAACCAAATATTCGTTGTCATTTCAAGTTTCTTGTTGTACTATCAAATTCATTTTACTGTTATTATCAACTGTAAATATGTGCTTCATGGCAAATAAAATTCCATTTTCTCGTGGGTTACATCATTCTATAAAATAAGAAATAACGATATCTTCAGTTGTAGGCTTTGAGGAAGGTTATATAGATAGGAGAATTCAAAACAAACCGATGTATACACCATCATGATTAGCCACAGCCATCTTGATTACCACAGCCACTCCAAACTTATTACCAATAACTTTTATAGTTTCTTGGCTTATTTTACCAAAATACTAATTCTACTGATAAACGCAATTTAAAACAAAAACAACCAATTAAAAAGTGAGTTAAACGAAGACAAAAACCGGTTAAAAAGAACAAAACAAACACTTTTCAAATTTTAAGCGCTTATATTTCTGATTGACATTGCCCCGCCGAATATTGCTTCAGAATCTTTATTGTAGAGAATTTAGCAAGCATTCGAGTCATCACCTTCCACTTACCACGATATACGAACCGTTTTCGAGATATTTACGAAACATTTACGAAGATCCGAAAACTTTTCAAGTCTATTAATAAATTTTTTTTTGCATACTTCCTTAACCTTTAATTAGTGGCGTCGGGTCATATTGACCCGAATGCATTTGTTTTTCGACCTTTGAAATCTTTGTATTTCAATAAATATTATTGTTTATTATTATTTATTTAAATAACTTTACCCAAAAAAAAATCAATTTAAAGTTTGTTTCACTGGGGCCCCGACACCATTAGTTATGGAAGAAAAAGCACGCCATTAATTAAGGGTTAACTCCAAATATAACCAAAATTTAATCATCTTAGTTGAGATGAATTTCCAAGATGCAGAAAATATTTCAATTGAATCCCGCATTTCTAAGTACCCACAAACAGTTATAGATATCGCATTAAAAAATTTTTCATTCGTTTTCTTATGTTAAGGAACCTATAAAACAAGTATTTGCAAACATATGAACTTAAAAAACGTAAGCGTTACGATTTTTTTTGCGCGAATTTCGCCCCAAACACCATCTTCCAGTGTGCGGATTTTGCTGGTTAATGAACTTGACCTTTGAAATTAGACAGATTTTTGTAACAAATTTCATCCAAATCGGACCATTACTCGCTGACGTATGCCGCGAACAGAAATATATATATATATATATATATATATATATATATATATATATATATACATATATATATATATATATATATATATATACAAATTTGAACCACCACCATTTTCGGTCTCAAGGGGTTCACAAACGCAAAATTTTCTAGTCGGCACTTCCGGATTGCGTCATGCGATCAACCTTATAAGCGGGGTTCCTCCCTATGGAGGTAGGGAGAAACCGCGATAAAAGTCAAACTCTCAGGAACTGCGTTATTCAATTTCAGGAAGTGCGATTCGTTCAATTTTCTTAGTGAAATTCGGAATAGAAACAGTAGGTACCAAAAACATTTCAATAAAAACCAAAGTTGAAGCGCCACAATGCACAGGTACTAACAAGGCAGGTAACTTGCTACCGCAACTGAAAGCTACCAGCTTACAAGCTTTTTTTTTCTTGAATAGCATTTAACAGTTAGATGATTATTTCAGTAAAACAAGGTTACAAAATAAGAAACATGTTGGTTAATGTGTTTCCAAGAGCGAACAATGAGATTGATGTCATTTCCGTTTATGGTACTATCAGATACCTTTGTTGCATAAATCCTATTTTTCCTGGAGATTTCATTTTATATTTTTCACAAAAGGTCAAAAACTATCAATATATATATATATATATATATATATATATATATATATATATGCTTTTAATCATATACTAATGGCACTAGGGATATAAACACGCTACTCATTTACTTATCTTGTTTTTATGAAAAAATTACAAATAAGAACAAAATCCAAAAAAACTTAGGAAAACAGAGACAAAACGCCGTTCAATAGAACGAAATCGACGCTTTCGGTTTTTAAGCCCCGATTTATCTGAATGAGATCGCTTTATCAAAAATTGCATAAGGACCGTTTTTCTGTTACATTCACGTACTGTTTCTTCTAGTAATATAATGTTACTGTTAAATGCAATTAAAACAACAATAACCTAAACAAAATTGAGAAAACAATAGACCAAACACTGTCCAATGGAAAGATTCTTCTATTTTTGAATTTTAACCCTCCAGTTCCCAAGGTCCCCTACAGGGGACCACTTTTTCACATTGGTTTAAAAGTTTTCCAAGTAGTTGGGGTCTAGGAGTTTTACTTCTATGGTTCAATAAGGGATTGATTTACATTACTGAAAATTTATAACACTCCAGTGTTACAGACAACAACGATAATTGGATTTGAAGTTACTGTAACAATCAGAATAAGAACCTTTATTGCATTTTCTATTGTTATGGCTAAAAAATGGTTAAGTTTTATACTTCTTTCTGTATAAATCATTTACTGACCATTTTTTTTTTATTAAATAAATTAAAGTTTGAGGGAATTTGATTAAATCTATGTTCATAAGTATGCTTTGAATTCTGTGGTCCCCCTTAGGGGATCTTGGGCACTGGGACTATATCAATCTAATTTGTTTATTGGTGCCAATAAAATATCTACTTTCAAATATTATTTGAAATAATTGACAATACTTCACGAAAAAATGCGATAACGTGAAATTATCAAATTAATTATAATAATTACATGTTTTAAACGATATAAATAAAGAACAAAGAATCAACAAAGAAATCACGACCAGAAAAAAAAAATACGTCCACTAAATCTCGAGTAACTAAAGGTACACAAAAGGAAGGTAAATTTTAAATAGAGCTGGGAAAGGAAATTCTAGAGAAAGATTATTTAGAAATTGAAGTAACTTATCTTCAATTAGATGTTTTGATTTCGTTGTAAGAATTGTTTTTTAACAAAATGTTGATGCTGTTGGATCATCCCAGGAATCTATAAATGAAAGCAAGGGCCCCTACTATGAATGCAAGAGCTGTAAGCAGCACCTCCCCATGGCAAGCTCATAAGGTTTGGTCATAAAATTTTGTCTTGTGGACCTCGACAAGGCTACTTGCAACTTTTGAGCCTTATTAGGGCGGCTACAATGCCCTTCCAGAATAGTTACGGCTTGGTGGATCTGTAGTTCTTGAGTTGTCTTCCCGGTTACCCCAAGGATTGTGGCCTTACAGCCTTTACGCGGGCATTTTTTTCCGTAATATAGACCTCTTTCAAGAATTAAATATATTAAACACTGGCTGCACCGAAACTATTCAAGAAAATCACATTGTAAGAAAATTAAAAAATAGTCAAGACTCATGAGTGAGTGCTGCAATATAGGGCTGGCTTTATTCGCACTGTTATTTCGATTTTCACAGTATAAATAATTTTTTCTAAAACCAATATTTATCATAGATATCTAATCGTGTACTTATGCATTTTATTATTATTTACTTGCAGTAAAATAAAGATTTGTTCATGAAATGTAGTGAATTTTTAAAAGACACCAGATTTTGATACTTGTAAACCCAGTGCCCAAGGTCCCCTCTGGGGGACCATATGTTATTTTACATATTGACTGTTTTCTAACAAAAAATTCTTAAAAGTTACTTCAATTGACTTCATATTAACCCATTTAAGCAAAAAACAATTTAGAAAAATAAATAGAATAGTCATGGGCATTGGAGGGTTAAGCTACGACTTCTCTGACTGAAATCGCTTTATCGAAAATTTTATATGTAAAATGAAATTTATTTATTTACCTTTAAAATGTTTACTTTTCATCTATCACGATTTCCCAATCTTTTTTGAGATATATATGATGATAAGAAAGCAGCTCATGTTTGTAGAAAAACATTTTTTTTATAATACTTTTACAAAACCAAACGTTATCGAAATCTCTATGTATTCGTTAGTATGAATGTCAAATGTCAGGAAAATTGTGCAACTCAATCCGCCCTGTTGAATTAATTAAAACGGAAATTCCAATTGTTTGTACTATTTTCGAAATCAGGTATTTTTGATAACTATTTCTTAATAAGTATCTTTGAATATAATTTCATTCCCTTTACTTCCCTCTAGTTGGCGAAACTGAAGGCATTGAGTCGTTGTTATTTTAAAAGTATTTTAATTGAATTAGGACTCTGTTCTATAAATTTTTCCTTCCGTTGAATAAGAGATGATTTATAACGTGAGGTGAGATTAAGTATTAGAATATATGAAAAAAAAATATTTAAAAAAAACACTTTATTTTACTATATCGACCGTCAGAGATCGATAGAAAAAGAACCAGCCCATGAAGATCGATTCTTTAAAAGATGGCCGAATTAAAAGATCGAAATATCGTGTTAAAAGGGTCGATCTTTTAAAAGATCGATTAAAATCGCCAATCTCATATGTAAGTATAATACACTAGCTGATTACCCGTGCTTCACCACGGCCGATAAGTAGTTTTTATATTGCGCCAAATAAGGTATGATCAAAATTAACGCTACTACATAAGTTTGTACAGCTTATTATTGCACGGACTTTAGAGTTACCCAGGAAACACCATGTGGAGGTAACCGTGCTTGTTTCCGTAGGGGAGTAAAGAAATAAAAATACAACAACCACTTAAAAAGTTGGGTAAACAGAGACAAATAGGCGTTGAAAAGAATAAAACTAACTTCAAAGTTTTAAGCACTTATCTCTTCGATTGACATCGCCCCACCGAACATTACAACAGAATCTCAAAAATGGTCCGATTTTGATGAAATTCGGTACAAAAATCTTTCTTCTCATTTGAAAGGTCATGTTCATTAACCAGCCGAATGCTTTTACTGGAACAAGGTTTTTTTGAGCAAAATTTCCGTGAAAAAATTTGAACGCTTAAATTTACGACTCCATTTACTTGCAAGTACTCGTTATATAGGTTCTTAACGTAGCAAAACGAATGAAACCATTTTTAAAGCGATTTCTGTAACCGCTTACGAGAAAAATTCATAGAAATACTTTTCCAAATTATTTTTCTATTTGGGTATTCAGAAACGATGATTGGTTCACTTGAAACTTGTACCAGGTATTTGACATTCATCTAATCTAAGATATTTAAACTTTGATATCATTTGGATGTAATAAGTATTTGAATGAAAATTGTATTAATGGTGACACAAAGTTTTCGGATCTCCGTATATTTTCTAAAATATCTAGAAAACGGTTGGGAAATCGTAATAAGTGGAAGGCGGCTATTCGAAAGGTTACTAAATTCTCTACAAAAAAGATTCTGTTGTAATTTTCGGTGGGGCGGTATCAATCGAATAGATAAGTGCTCAAAACTTCAAAGTTGTTAGTTTTATTCTTTTCAACGTGTATTTGTCTCTGTTTACCTAACTTTTTAAGTGGTTGTTGTATTTTTTTTTTTTTTTTTTTTTTTTTTTTTACTCCCCAACGGAAACAAGCACGTTTATCTCCACACATGGTGTTTCCTAGGTAAGTTTAATGTCCGAGCAATAATAAGCTGTACAGAAAAATGTAGTAGCGTTAATTTTGATCATACCTTATTTAACGCAATATAAAAACTACTTATCAGCCGTGGTGAAGCATGGGTAGTCAGCTAGTCTATTATATAGCATAATTTATCTATACAAGATAATGAATGTGTGTAAAATATTTGTGAGTAGTAAAAAAATTATAATATTTCAAGTTGGGTTCCCGTCCTGAGAAATTCTGTGAGACGTACAAATAGAAACTGTGTTTTGGTACATTCTTAGATTAATTTTCTCCTCGAAAAGAGCCTGATCCGATTCGTATAAGTTTGAATCCATAAGATAGTATCGGAGAAGAGGGTTCGACTCGGATAAGGGTGTGACAGGCCGGCCTTAGCATCCGTATAACTCCCCATTTACATTTACATGAGAGAAGACTGTAGCCTTTCTTCGATAGTCATGTTATATTCATTATCTATACACTACCTGTCCTTACCTTGTCTTACACCTTATCTTCAGTATTAGGGATTTCACTTACATGTGGGGACGAATTAGTTTGGAAAATTCTATTCACGTTTCCGTAAGTTATCCAGCCATTTTTGAGTAAAATTAAATATTCAAAAACTGTGCTAAACTAAAAAATAAAAAAAAGTCCGACTCACAGGAACTTCGTCATGTTCGCGCGGTTCCGTACATCTCGAAGAAATGGAATAGATTAGAATCACAAATCACAGGAAACTGACAGTAGCCAACTTACACAGAAGCGGATAATTCTAAATCGTGATTCTTGAGGAAGGCTGAATAAGTCAATACAATTATATACTGAAAACGTACTCACACTTTGACTACTCCACAGAAGACTCTATTCCAAACAACCAAATATTCGTTGTCATTTCAAGTTTCTTGTTGTACTATCAAATTCATTTTACTGTTATTATCAACTGTAAATATGTGCTTCATGGCAAATAAAATTCCATTTTCTCGTGGGTCACATCATTCTATAAAATAAGAAATAACGATATCTTCAGTTGTAGGCTTTGAGGAAGGTTATATAGATAGGAGAATTCAAAACAAACCGATGTATACACCATCATGATTAGCCACAGCCATCTTGATTACCACAGCCACTCCAAACTTATTACCAATAACTTTTATAGTTTCTTGGCTTATTTTACCAAAATACTAATTCTACTGATAAATGCAATTTAAAACAAAAACAACCAATTAAAAAGTGAGTTAAACGAAGACAAAAACCGGTTAAAAAGAACAAAACAAACACTTTTCAAGTTTTAAGCGCTTATATTTCTGATTGACATTGCCCCGCCGAATATTGCTTCAGAATCTTTATTGTAGAGAATTTAGCAAGCATTCGAGTCATCACCTTCCACTTACCACGATTTACGAACCGTTTTCGAGATATTTACGAAGATCCGAAAACTTTTCAAGTCTATTAATAAATTTTTTTTTGCATACTTCCTTAACCTTTAATTAGTGGCGTCGGGTCATATTGACCCGAATGCATTTGTTTTTCGACCTTTGAAATCTTTGTATTTCAATAAATATTATTGTTTATTATTATTTATTTAAATAACTTTACCCAAAAAAAAATCAATTTAAAGTTTGTTTCACTGGGGCCCCGACACCATTAGTTATGGAAGAAAAAGCACGCCATTAATTAAGGGTTAACTCCAAATATAACCAAAATTTAATCATCTTAGTTGAGATGAATTTCCAAGATGCAGAAAATATTTCAATTGAATCCCGCATTTCTAAGTACCCACAAACAGTTACAGATATCGCATTAAAAATTGTTTCATTCGTTTTCTTATGTTAAGGAACCTATAAAACAAGTACTTGCAAACATATGAACTTAAAAAACGTAAGCGTTACGATTTTTTTTGCGCGAATTTCGCCCCACACACCATCTTCCAGTGTGCGGATTCTGCTGGTTAATGAACTTGACCTTTGAAATTAGACGACAGATTTTTGTAACAAATTTCATCCAAATCGGACCATTACTCGCTGACGTATGCCGCGAACAGAAATATATATATATATATATATATATATATATATATATATATATATATATATATATACAAATTTGAACCACCATCATTTTCGGTCTCAAGGGGTTCACAAACGCAAAATTTTCTAGTCGGCACTTCCGGATTGCGTCATGCGATCAACCTTATAAGCGGGGTTCCTCCCGATGGAGGTAGGGACGAACCGCGATAAAAGTCAAACTCTCAGGAACTGCGTTATTCTAGTGCGATTCGTTTAATTTTCTAAGTGAAATTCGGAATAGAAACAGTAGGTACCAAAAACATTTCAATAAAAACCAAAGTAGAAGCGCCTCAATGCACAGGTACTAACAAGGCAGGTAACTTGCTACCGCAACTGAAAGCTACCAGCTTACAAGCGTTTTTTTTTCTTGAATAGCATTTAACAGTTAGATGATTATTTCAGTAAAATAAGGTTACAAAATAAGAAACATGTTGGTTAATGTGTTTCCAAGAGCGAACAATGAGACTGATGTCATTTCCGTTTATGGTACTATCAGATACCTTTGTTGCATAAATCCTATTTTTCCTGGAGATTTTATTTTATATTTTTCACAAAAGGTCAAAAACTATCTATATATATATGTATGCTTTTAATCATATACTAATGGAACTAGGGATATAAACACGCTTCTCATTTACTTATCTTGTTTTTATGAAAAAATTACAAATAAGAACAAAATCCAAAAAAACTTAGGAAAACAGAGACAAAACGCCGTTCAATAGAACGAAATCGACGCTTTCGGTTTTTAAGCCCCGATTTATCTGAATGAGATCGCTTTATCAAAAATTGCATAAGGACCGTTTTTCTATTACATTCACGTACTGTTTCTTCTAGCAATATAATGCTACTGTTAAATGCAATTAAAACAACAATAACCTAAAAAAATTGAGAAAACAATAGACCAAACACTGTCTAATGGAAAGATTCCTCTATTTTTGAATTTTCACCCTCCAGTTCCCAAGGTCCCCTACGGGGGACCACTTTTTCACATTGGTTTAAAAGTTTTCCAAGTAGTTGGGGTCTAGGATTTTTACTTCTATGGTTCAATAAGGGATTGATTTACATTACTGAAAATTTATAACACTCCAGTGTTACAGATAACAACGATAATTGGATTTGAAGTTACTGTAACAATCAGAATAAGAACCAAGAATCTTTATTGCATTTTCTATTGTTATGGCTAAAAAATGGTTAAGTTTTATACTTCTTTCTGTATAAATCATTTACTGACCATTTTTTTTATTAAATAAATTAAAGTTTGAGGGAATTTGATTAAATCTATGTTCATAAGTATGCTTTGAATTCTGTGGTCCCCCTTAGGGGATCTTGGGCACTGGGACTATATCAATCTAATTTGTTTATTGGTGCCAATAAAATATCTACTTTCAAATATTATTTGAAATAATTGACAATACTTCACGAAAAAATGCGATAACGTGAAATTATCAAATTAATTATAATAATTACATGTTTTAAACGATATAAATAAAGAACAATGAATCAACAAAGAAATCACGACCAGAAAAAAAAAATACGTCCACTAAATCTCGAGTAACTAAAGGTACACAAAAGGAAGGTAAATTTTAAATAGAGCTGGGAAAGGAAATTCTAGAGAAAGATTATTTAGAAATTGAAGTAACTTATCTTCAATTAGATGTTTTGATTTCGTTGTAAGAATTGTTTTTTAACAAAATGCTGATGCTGTTGGATCATCCCAGGAATCTATAAATGAAAGCAAGGGCCCCTACTATGAATGCAAGAGCTGTAAGCAGCACCTCCCCATGGCAAGCTCATAAGGTTTGGTCATAAAATTTTGTCTTGTGGACCTCGACAAGGCTACTTGCAACTTTTGAGCCTTATTAGGGCGGCTACAATGCCCTTCCAGAATAGTTACGGCTTGGTGGATCTGTAGTTCTTGAGTTGTCTTCCCGGTTACCCCAAGGATTGTGGCCTTACAGCCTTTACGCGGGCTCTTTCAAGAATTAAATATACTAAACACTGGCTGCACCGAAACTATTCAATAAAATCACATTGTAAGAATATTAAAAAACAGTCAAGACTCATGAGTGAGTGCTGCAATATAGGGCTGGCTTTATTCGCATTGTTATTTCGATTTTCACAGTATAAATATTTTTTTTCTAAAACCAATATTTATCATAGATATCTAATCGTGTACTTATGCATTTTATTATTATTTACTTGCAGTAAAATAAAGATTTGTTCATGAAATGTAGTGAATTTTTAAAAGACACCAGATTTTGATACTTGTACACCCAGTGCCCAAGTTCCCCTCTGGGGCACCATATGTTATTTTACATATTGACTGTTTTCTAACAAAAAATTCTTAAAAGTTACTTCAATTGACTTCATATTAACCCATTTAAGCAAAAAACAATTTAGAAAAATAAATAGAATAGTCATGGGCATTGGAGGGTTAAGCAACGACTTCTCTGACTGAAATCGCTTTATCGAAAATTTTATATGTAAAATGAAATTTATTTATTTACCTTTAAAATGTTTACTTTTCATCTATCACGATTTCCCAATCTTTTTTGAGATATATATGATGATAAGAAAGCAGCTCATGTTTGTAGAAAAACATTTTTTTTATAATACTTTTACAAAACCAAACGTTATCGAAATCTCTATGTATTCGTTAGTATGAATGTCAAATGTCAGGAAAATTGTGCAACTCAATCCGCCCTGTTGAATTAATTAAAACGGAAATTCCAATTGTTTGTACTATTTTCGAAATCAGGTATTTTTGATAACTATTTCTTAATAAGTATGCTTTGAATCTAATTTCATTCCCTTTACCAGACTAAAGTACCTGTAAAAGTATAAATGGAATCCTATAGATTGCAAAGCTAAGATATCAGCGATTTTTTCTTAAGTTTGAGAAGAAATATCTTCGTGCGAGAATTCATCGATATGAGAAGGCCGAAAAGACAAACACGTACATATGTACATAACGTTTCATAATATACATAAAACATTTCCAAAAGAAGTTCTTCCTTTTTTTTCTTTAAGCAAAATATAAAACCATTAAAAATGTATTAGATAAATAAAATCAATTATCGTACATAAATTTTTGTGTACCTTCTATGTCAAGTCCATATTTCAAAACGAAGATTATGGATATAATTTGTAAAACCTACTTCAAACATGCGTATTATTGATTTTGTTTGTTCTTTCCATTTGAGAAAAAAGGTTACTATTTCCATACGAGTTACAATTTAATTACTTTGCCGAGTGTTAAATTAAAAGTACTTGATCCTAATCAAAGTTAGACTAATGAGTAAGTCAAGGATTGAGGAGACTGGGGCGAGATTGAAAGGAAGACTTATAGCCTCACCTAACTCCAACATACAAGATTGGCTTCTTAATCATTCGGACGGACCACAATTCCAGACAGATCGAGATGTTACCAAGGACTACTCTCTTGTATCTAATTGGGTCTTTTTCAACGTCACTCCATCCAGTGAGGACTACTATTGGTTAGGGTCTTGTGTCTTTCAGCGCCGATAAGTAATATTTCAAAAATTCCACCACAGCAGTCTTGAAATTATATGGCGAAAGATTTCTCCGGTTTAAATGAAAAAGTTCGTTGTCATACCTGAGTCCGCCGACCAGTAAACCTTTTTGGTGATTTTTCGTAAAAAAACGTGTAAGCAGTTTTTTTGCTCGGAAGTTGCCAAAATGACAGACTTACAGTCGGCGGATTCAGCTAGGTTAACAAACGTTTTCTTTTAAACGGGACGAATTTGTTGCTACCCAATGTACGCACTTACGGCTTCGTGTTTAACCCATTTTCTGCTACTAACACAGATCTGAACACTTGGCCGGCGTGCCCCCAGTGCTACTAACACAGGTCTGTGCACTTAGCCGGCGTGCCCCCAGTGCTACTAAAACAGATCTGTGCACTTAGCCGGCGTGCCCCTAGTGCTACTAACACAGATCTGTGCACTTATCCGGCGTGTCCCTAGTGCTACTAACACAGATCTGTGCACTTAGCCGGCGTGCCCCCAGTGCTACTAACACAGATCTGTGCACTTATCCGGCGTGCCCCTAGTGCTACTAACACAGATCTGTGCACTTATCCGGCGTGCCCCTTGCCACCTTTACAACAGTTTGCCCCCAGACATTTTCAAACCGCTTTTAGAACTCAGCACTGTGCGGTTGTTGAGGCGCCAGCCCTGTACCACTAAGTCATGGTCAATTCTTGCTCTGCTCAGCAGCAATTCAGTTGAGTTGTTTTCAGATACTATTTATGGATATATTGGCAAGGGGAATCGAATGAAACCATGTTTATAGCTAACTGATAAAATTTTTTCATTTTTATTTTTCGTTTTAATGGTTTATTTTTCAAAAGGACGGGTTGACATTCATGGCAACTACGATATAAAAATGTTGGTAAAGCTTGAATTACAGAACTTACTAGAAAAAAATATTGTTCCAATATTTTCTAACAAGTTGAGATTTTCTTAAATATTACATAAGTAACGTCATAAGTAGATTATAACCGTTGGAAAGCGTTCTTTTTAATAAATACGTAAAATTTTCGATAGGGCGGGGAATTACAAAACACAAAATTCATCAAAGAAGACAGCTTCGTTTTTTGATTTGTTTGGTTTTGTAAATCATGATTTTATTTCTTGTCAGTTTTCTTATTCTATAGTTTTTAATCAACTTGGTTGTCTATAACTGAAAGTCAATTTATTTGAGTAATATATGAGCATAATAAATACTTCTTTATTTTTCATTATTTATCTAAAATTTTAGCATTAGATTCTAGTATTAGAAGCCAATGGTAATGGTTGGAAGCGAAGTCCTGACGGACAAGGAATATCTTGAAACAGTTCTTCTAGTCCGAGAGCCAGTAACCCCACGTTTCATGAAGTGTTTTATGCACCTTGAAATTTTGCTATAATGTACCTCGTGGTTAGATAAGAAGGTATATAGGATTTCCAAGACAGATTCAGAATTTTCCATACCAAATTAAGAGTTTTCCAAACCAAATTGAGAATTTTCCCAACTCAAATAAGAATTTTCCAAAACGATTTCAGAATTTTTCATTTCAAATTAAGACTTTTCCATTTAAAATTCAGAATGTAATTAATTTTCTCAAACATACTATCTTGACAATATTTTCAATTGAAAGAAGGCTTGAATGAACCAGTTGATCGTAAATAAAAATAAACTTAGTTCTTCAAAACAGCATTGTAAACAACAGTATAGCAAGTAAACACAAATAAGATAAGAGGGATTTAATATTAGATTTAGGAATTAGGATCAAATGTTCGAATCTGTTTACTTGATATATCAGTATATTTGTTAGTTTCTCATGAGTAAATCTAATATGAGTGACCCTAGTTCCAGTTCTCACGGTTCACCAATTCGGACTGAGGGTACAGAATCTGTACCTGCGCTTCCACAGCAGAATCCTAGAAGAGGAAATTATAATAAATATTCTAATGATAAAAAGGAAATGTTAATCGGACTTTATGACGATGGACGTAGTTTAAAGGAGGCGGCCCCAGTTTCAGGATTGAAACTGAAAACCTCCAAAGCTGCATCCAGCAGAGAAGGCTTTCTCTAAAATTAAAATGTTTGTACGGAACAGGCTTTCCAATGTAGAGGAGGAACATATCCTCACCAATGTTATCTAGGAGGGTGTAGCGTCCATAGAACCCACCGACTCCTTAAACTGGGTGATGGACATGATGGTGAAGTTCCCGAAACCAGCTCCTGGCATAGCTCTCCACTAAGTTGAAAATCGTTTTTCAAATAATTAATGTTTTTATTAATTTTAGTTTCATGCATATACATATTTTGAAAAAGCTAATTATTACATATTATAAATATTTCAAATCAAAATATTTTACATTTTTAATTACCTACCTACCTACAAAACAAAAAAAGTAAGAAAGTTGGCCCAAAATTACGTATAAGAAAATAACAACTGAATTCTGAATTTGAATTGGAAAATTCTGAATTTGTTTTAGAAGATTCTGAATGTAGTTTGGAAAATTCTGAATTTGTTTCGGAAAATTCTGAATATAGTTTGGAAAATGCTGAATCTGTCTTGGAAATCCTATATATGTGTTTCCTGGACACACCTTGGAACACCAGGTACTGCGCATTGGGGGAAGGTGCAAAAAAATAGTTCCCAAAAATAGAGTTTTTTCAGAAGCCAACTATCTTCAATGTAAAATTAGGACAATTTTACAATGAATAATAAATAAGGCAGACACTTTTAAGGCGTATAACATGTAAAAAAAACGTAATTGTTTTTATTCTAATATTAAATGAGAGTTTTATTCACGCTGCCATTTAAACCGGGACAGCTGTTCAAGATCATATGAGCAAGAACCAATGAGAGTGCAGGGAAGAACCGCAACTGCGCGGTGCTCTCATTCACTCATACAGAGGCAGTGCATTGCAGTCTTCATAGGCCACATTTATTTGTATGTTTCCTGATAATCAAACCCCACAAAAGTGTTGTCCTTTTGTAATTCTTTTCAAATATGTTTATTGAAGGTGGTGTTTAAATCGAAGCGTAAAAAAAACACTTCATTTATTATTAAAAATAAAAACTTGGTACTTTGTTTTTTTTTTTTTTTATTTACATTTTAACTCCCTTAAAAGTGTCTGCCTTACTTATTATTTATTGTAAAATTTCCTTAATTTGCAATTATTTTACATTAATGATAGTTGGCTTCCGACTATATTACTATTTTTGGTCAATATTGCTTTGCACCTTTCCCCAATGCGCAGTACCTGGTGTTCCAAGGTAAGTCCAGTGATCACACATATATACCTTCTTTTCAACCCAAGAGGTACATTATAGAAAAATATCATGGTGCATAAAACACTTCATGAAAAGTGCGTTACCAGCTCTCCGACTATTCTATTATTAACCTTATTACGGTTTCCATATGTTTAATTTGCAATAGAAGAAGGAGGATAACGTTTCTACGATATTCCTGTGAGTTTTTTCAAGACAAAATATTATGTGTTTAGTAAACTCAATCCGCCAGAGAAGAGAGATTGGGGGAGGAAAAAGTTCAGCTTTTAAAATTGAATGAATACAAACAAAAAAAAAAACTCCAGGAAAAAATAACAACAGATTGAATATTAAATATTTTATCATTTTTTTGCCCTGTTGGAAAATATTTTTCACTACACTGCCCTCCGTCGAAGCTAAATTTCGATTACGCCCCGAACGAGTTATAATCATAGAGCTTAGGTTGATCAGAGTATTGGGAGGATGTAGAAGAGGGAAATAATAGCCCGAGGGAGTATATGGGGGTTGTGGAAGGGATTACTGGTATTAAAAGGATTCTACTGGGATTTTGGGAAAACCATTAGGGCAGTAAGTCGGTAATGATGGTCATCGCAGGATTATTTCATTATCCTAATCAGGCATGCCATCACATCTTCTGTATTCATGCATTTTCCTTCAATATGCAAGAAAGTATTCTACAGCATGTTGTAAGGATACGAAAATTAAAATTGTAATGTATATGCTTAAATATTCGTACTTATTGATTTTTTTTTTGCAGCGTTGCTCAAAAAAATTACGAAAAAAATTGAAACAACTGAAGGATATCAATTAAAAACAAAATAAAAATAGTATACATGTCATTATATTGATTTAGGGTTTTAACAGAATTTATGTAGGTATGTCCATGCAATCAGAATATTAAGTGCTTCATTTACAAAATTATTATTATTTTTAGTGTGATTTACCTCTTTTTCTTTTCTTTTTTTTTTTTTTACTAATAATTTATTAGTAAATAATTTAATTGTTATAACTATTAATTTATGATTTATTTATAGTAAACATACACATAAATTCACATACATCTTTTATATGTACGTGAAATATTTTAAATATTATAATTAGCATGAATGCTAATTATGGATGTAACTATTTCTCAATCAGGCAATTTTCTTTCCTTAGATTCTTCATAATTTCTAAAGCTTACTAATTTCTCTGAAATGTACCGCTTGTACAGTAATACCAGAGATTTAAAATACCTTAACACTTTGACTGCGGAAACGGCCAGTCCCAAATCGTTCAAAAATTGTATTTTTTTTATTATTTTATTTTATGATTTAATTTGTTTTGTTAATGTGAAAAAATAACGTACTCATTGGAAATTCTGCATAATTACCTTCAGAAACATGTTTTTGCTATGACGAGCAATTGGCGTAGAAACTCCTGTAAAAATTCACAAGAAGGTCTGAGCCTGTAACGATTCCAGAATAAGGCACTCGAAACACTCTCTGAGACGACGGAGGATTAATAAACCAGCCTGGAGGTATGTAGCCGATCCCTAAAACATTTTAACTTTTTCTCCCTTCTCGCCATGTTGCTCCCATGACGCACATGCAGCGTCATGCCGCCACAGCGGGGTGGTTAGTGATGACGCACATCCGGCGTCATATTGCAGTAAAGTGTTCAGTCAAAAACAAAAGAGGGTGCCTATATTTACAATTTTTCCTATAATAATTTTATTTTATTTTTTATTTCAACTATTTCCAAAAAGAAAAGGCGTCAGCCCTATCCTGGCTAGAAAAGGGGGTTACCTATAAATAACCCTTCCCAAAACTCCGTCTTAATTATAATGGGCGTTAAAATTTAATGAAATTAATAATAATCGTCTTATTTAAAAATAATGTTTCCAATTTGCGAATAGTCTTCGTTGCATAAAATAGGGTACCGAAATAAAAATAAACATTTTTGCTTACATAAAGAATGCTCATGCTAAAAATACGAGCATTATAAATGTATAAAGCATTGAAGAGCAATAAAGTTGTCATTAGTGGAAGGAGATATTGTTGTCGGGCAGGTAGGTTGCCGATATTGGCTTCCATCTATACAGAGCTCGGGAGTAAAACGATTGGATGAAATTGCTTGTCCCTGTGCAAGGGTTTATTGGATAATCTATCGGCTTTAATATCGTACTGCACCCGATAAAATCCATCCTCAAGTGGATACCAATATGAATGCCCTCATCGGGGTGACTGTGTAAAAGTCTATTAAATTTCGCATCACGCTTGGATAAATTCTGCCAGCTTTTCACGGTTCGATGAACGGAGAAACAATATGGAAATTGTTTTGATTAGTCTGCAACGGAATAGAGGCGCATTGTAGATAAATGATTGCATGCACAAACCATTCAATCCAGAATAGAACTATTATTTACTGTAAAATAAGCGAATGAAATTTTACATAAATATTAGGCGTGGGTGAAGTTAACTTTTGCCCAATTGAGACTAGAAATAACCATAGGTGGCTCTAGACAAACATTTCTATGGGGGGGGGGAATTTAGGATGGACTTACCGCGGTGCATGGGGGTTTATTTTATAGCCATGCCCCTCAAAATCATTAAGGAGGTATTTGATAAACTAACAACATACATTAAGTAGAATTTATTACTATTAATTTCCCTAAACAATTTATTTTTCTAATTTAACCAAAAAATATTGTGAATTTTAATTCTAGGGGGCCTAACCCTCCCTTATTTAGCTACCACTGGAAATAACAAATCTGTCTCATTCTTGTGTGGAAAGAACCCCGCTCGGAACAAGAGTAGCCGCAATTGTTGACGGCAATACTTGACCGACGAAACGGCTGCATGTAAACAGCTTAAATGGACGAAATACTGTTAGCACTAACAAACATTCAAGACAGAAGACTCTATATATAAAAGATTTACACTACACATTAAATTATCAATAACATATTCTCACAAATAAATGCACTGTAAAAAAAAAAATAAAGAAAAAATAATTGCATCCTTATAGATTCCTGTACACAAAGATATCAAAATCAGTACTGCTTACAAGCAAGTATATTCACAAGCAAAACTAGCCACTAAAAGACCCCAAATTGGCTTAAATGCTGTTAACTCACCGGGACACAGAAAACATTACAAACTCAGGAGTATGAATGAGAAAGTGACTGGTTAAATGCAGAAACCAAAGAAACTAAAAATATACCGGAAGCCTGGTCAAATGAACTAGATGATGTTATTTTAACCAGGTTTCGAAATGAGCACACCCTACATATTCAGCTGTACTTATTATAAATACAGGACGGACCAAGTTGTAAATACTGCAATGAGACCCTGACCGTTAAAAACGTACTTTCAAACTGCAGACGACTCATAAAATTAAATATTCCCTACGACTTACTGACAGAAGGTAGATTACAAATCGATACGCTACTCAAATATTTTAAAAGCACACCATCTTCTTTTTCAAGTTTTTGTAGGGCCTTAAGTTGTTAATTTATTTATTTATATTTTTTGATTCAAGAAATTGGAAGGGCTTACAAGAGTTGGAGTAGCTTTAATGAAGGAAACAGTGTAGAAGAGGGGGTTTGGGCAACTACGCAGAATGAGCGAAGACCGAGATCCACGGAAGTTCTTCGCGGTCCGGACTACTGGACCACGAAGGACGACCATATTTCAAGGCTTGGATTGCAGAAGGGAGTGATATGAACTTCATAAGACACTTGCTCGGGATTGTGAAGCTCGGTGGTCTTGGACCGAGGCCCTTCAACACTGAAAGGCACTCAGGAGGATGAAAAAGAAGAAGAATATTTCTCTTAACTGAAAAAACAGTCGGCAATGTTTCGGAACTCAATAAATTAATGAATAACTACCGTCATGTGGTTTTATCTTGTTTCGAGAATTATACTCTATTATACACTTTTTCTCTTCACGATGTACATCTCTACGCGTCATCATCAAGTACATTCGTTACCAATTATCCACATGTAAGACGCTTTAATTATCCTACATCGATAGTACAAAATGCTGTGCTGTCTAATACAGAAAGAGTGCTGCAACAGGTCTATTTTTAACCTTTCTAACTACGTTGATGCCATAGGGCATTTAGCACAAATTGCAGGCTTTGATGTGTATGCATAATTCAGACGTCTAATTCCTGGCACGCATATTGAATGCAAATTAGGCACGCGGAAACTCTGGTAAATTGTATTTCGCCAGCATCCCGTTGGGATCTTGGCTCGGGCCATCCGTCTCTTCTTTATACCTTTTAGTACTTTAGTCGAGGAACGTTACCAATAATGCACTCAACAAACCAGACGATTCACAAAAATACGATGGAGTGTAAAGTGTTTAAAGAGGGAGAGAAGGGAATTTAAACTGTAGTTTCTTGCATAGAGTTCAAAATATAAAAATATTTTCATTTTTGATTGCATTTGTAGCCAGGGCTCGCCCTGGCGGTTTCTCTCTGTAAATAAGAATATGAAAACATCTGATTATGTTCATGATAAACAAGTGTATTGGAGCCGGATGATGGTCACTAACTTATCCATGAAAACACTGATATTTCCCTCTTGATCTATCACAAGTGATAAAAGGTGAAACCGGGACCTTAAGAAATTTTTCATTGGCCTTCAACCTTTCCATTTCGCGCATAGGTAGCTATTCTACGTGCAAAACTTTTCATATAAGTTTGAGCAGGGTACTACCGGGCGTGAATTCCTGTTTTTCTTGGTTCGTTTTGAAATTCAGTTGTTTACACCCAGTTAGTTGGTTACTTTTAATTACTTAATAATAAAGTGTATTAAGTGTAGGTGTTGTGAAAAAAAAATGGTTTTTAATTTTACCTTTAACTTTGTTTATTCATATCTTTTATATATATATATATATATATATATATATATATATATATATATATATATATTAGATATTTTATTATTTATACATATATATATATATATATATATATATATATATATATATATATATATATATATATATTAAATAAAAATGAATCGCTAAATGTGTTGGTAAGCACAAATCTCGAGAACAACTGAACCGGTTTCGCTAATTCTTTTTTTATAATATTCCTTGAACAACGAGGATGTTTCTTACGGGGAGAAAAATTAAAAAAATTGTCTGAAAAAATCTAAAAACAACACTTTTTGGGTCTTTTTTACTTCGTTAACGCCAATTCATTTTTAAATAAAAGCATATATTCTCAATTATAATATTTTTAACAGTTAACGTATTAGGTTATTTGTGTATAAGCAAAAAAAATAAGAACAAGTAATCACTAGGTGACAGAATCACATGTTAATAATGCAATTTAAATTAATTTATATATATATATATATATATATATATATATATATATATAGGGAAAAGTGTTGAACCTCTGACCGTCTTGTACCTTTGACCACCGAGGCTGTCGCGGCACGTAGCAACATTTCATAAATTTTGGTGTAATTAGTGTTTAGCTCCTTCACTAAAGGGCTTGTGTAACCTACTTTGGATTATTCAAGTCAAAGAGGATTCTTGCAAAAATTACTTATCCATTTCTATCATAAAAATATAAGTTATTTATTGATGATGTTTTGCCTCATAATATTTTTTGTATTATGTCTTTTTAGATGTAAATCATTTCACAAAGTATTTACTACAATAAGAAACATGGTTGTAACGTCTGAAATTGATTTATCTTAATCCTAAAATTTTTAGCATGCATTTTAATTTACACTACCAGGGTGTTATACCTCTGACCACGACTAGTTGTTGTACCTTTGACCAGGTCAAGGGTACAAAACACCTATGTAATTTTTACAGAATTCAACTTTTATGTTCTTCAGGTACAATTTTTTTTTTTTTTTTAAATTAATATTGGTTTCTTCAATTGTTCGAAGAATTAAAAAAATACCTAATAAATTAAATACGTTCAAACTGACTTTATTAATCCTCAGTGTAGCAGTTCGAACCTATCGCCCCTTATCGTTCCACTTGAAGCTGTAAGAGTTCATCGAAAAGCGGAGGCGAGGAAATTATCAAATAGGGGCCGGCCTAAAGGGAAACCTCGTATCCTGACAGATATTCCTGAAAAGCTAATTATTGAAGGTAAAAAAAAAAACAAAAACGAAAGCACCACCTTAAACGTAAGATACCACATACAAATAAACCCCTTCCTAAAAAAGTGGTAAATAAAAAGAAAATTATTCTAATGACAGTTCAGAATCTGGTACTGACACGGAAATTTCTTCAGGAGAAAGTGAAGTTGATCTGTCTGATAAATGTCGTGAGTTAAGTCGATAAACAGCAACAATTTTAAAAATATGATTTGGAAAAAGGAAATTTTGTACTTGTTAAAAATAATAGTAAAAAGACTATTACATATTTAGTCGCAGAGATCTGTGGTATGAAATTTCCAATGTTTAAGATCCAATATTTGAAAAAACAAACTTTAATTGACAAGTTTACGAGAAGATGAAAATTTGTTTGATATTGATGTTGAAGAGATTGTGGATAAACTTCCATACCCTACTATTCCTACTGGATCTGCTTGACAGTTAAAACGTTTATCGATTTGACTGGATTTTTCAGCATATTGATCATAACATAATATCAATAATAGCCTTTTATTATGCTTATATCCATGTCCTGTATTTATTAAACTTACAATTAATTATAATATTACTCAATACAATTTTTTTTCTGCACTGCTGTGTTGTTTTTACGTGGTCAGAGGTACAACACCCCATGGTCAAAGGTACAACACGTTGTACCTTTGACCACTGTACGATTATTTTTTTTTAAAGATTATTAAAAAATATTACATGTAAAGTTAGAACCTTGAAAAAATTAAATATGATAAACAATAGAATACTAATTACAATGAAATAAAATAAATGAATATAGCCTTAATATTCAAGCTAAAAAAAATTCAATTGTGCAAAGTGGTCAAAGGTACAACCCTATATATATATATATATATATATATATATATATATATATATATATATATATATATATATAT
>OX328125.1:84260906-84397696 GCA_946811695.1 Gonocerus acuteangulatus
ATCACTAATTTCACGCCCGTTGTCGAAAATCAGCTAGCACGTTTTGACGTGGACACTTGAAGACGGACTAGACCTAAAAGCTGCCTTAGAATTGCTGACTTCTGTAATTTTTATTCTTGCCTTTTTGACAGGTGATAATGCTAAACATCCAAAGTCTAGTAATGACCTGATAAAATCCGAATTAAATGTAAGCATTGGTGACCTATAAGCACTACGTTTTGTATTCTAAGAAGACGTGCATACAACGAGCATCGTACAGTTTGTAGATTAATTATTTCATTTTCGGCGTCGTAAAAAAGGCAGTTTATTTTTTTCGTTTATTAAAATAACAAACATTCATAAAAAAATACGAAGGAAATGTCAGTAAAAAAAAGATGAAGGAAGAGGTGAGAAGCTAATACAAGAAAAAATAAATTGATAAAAATCAATCTGTTATTCTGTTCATTTAAACATATCAATATATATATATATATATATATATATATATATATATATATATATATATATATATATATATATATATATATATAAATAATGATAAATAAAAATAATATAAAGAAATTACATAAAGCGAATAATATAAAATAAATACAGCAGAGCAGCCATCACTATGAGTTTCTGAATTTATTTGTATTTTAAAGATCCTTACACATAACCGTATAATATTTATCGCTATTGAAGTATAATAAATATTATTTGAGAAACCGTGGATATGTTTGGAGAATATAGTCGTATAACTGATATTCATAGCTATAATGAAGAAAAAAGAAAATATTTTAAGACCCAGAATGCCTCCTTGAAGAACTCCGTTCAACGTTATGATAAAATTGGTCAAATCTAAACCTAGACTTCCTATAAATGGTTGATTGGAGTGATACTTTTCTCGGGAACACAATACACCTCCATGGATACTCGACTTACCTCATTCATGGATGACCAATCTTCTCCATATTATATCAAATGCATTTTCTTCATCTACTGATACATCGTGGTTTCAAAAAGGCATTTAAACCCTACATTTTGTGACTAGCTTTATCATATATACCATTGAATTAGTTGTTCACAGACTACTCTCGACGTCTTCTTTTTTAGACAACAAAACATTCACTCATTCTGCTTAAGACTCAAACCCGTTTTCCTGAGACAACTGAACAAGGAAATCACTCTATAACTTGTATTAGATATTTAATCTTTACCTGACTTTATTGGATTAATATCAATTGATGCTTTCTAATAGTTAATTAAAACTCATAAGAGGAAGTCATTATACCCCCTCCTGTTGATTTGAATAACTAAATTTTTCATGAACAAAGTAATACTAAAAAGCACGTATCTGTAAAATATATATACAGAGAGTTCAAAACTCGATTGACACCCCCTCTTTTTCCCACAATTTTTGAAATTTTAAAAAGAAACTTTGTGGGTCTTAACGTGGTCGATTGAACAATCATTGAACCTAATGTACGACTTCTCAACTCTCCCCAGTTCTTCTCCAGAGACCCTAACTCTGGAATCTGCAATGGAAAGGGGTTATTTTTATGACGGATTATTGTAGAAAATTGAATTTTATGTCATTTTTTCGTTAAAGCGCACCAGTGAGTAATAAATTGCCAAACACAAAGAAAAAACCCTTATTTTTTGTCACGTTTCTGCCAAAACACCCTATGTATATATATATATATATATATATATATATATATATATATATATATATATATACAAACATCTGTTTGCATTATGAATGATAAATACCGGCTAAAATTAGTATTCCTCTCCGTTATATAGGACATTCCTGACTGAGCCCCTCGACCTCGGAAATTACACGTTCCATTAAACGACCAATTTAACTAGATGGAAAGGAGAAAATGAATTTGGCATTTGGAGGGAGCCGAAACGGGAGCCGAAGCGTAGGCGAGTGTTGCCCATTTGTCGGAATAAATCAAACCAGCGGCGTAGAGGAGAGATGTAATCTCTGAATGATATTTTAACAAGGGTTCCTCCACTTGGACGTGGCTCGTCCTGCGAGCGTAGATCATCGCCTATCTTATCTAGAAGCTGCGCCCAACAATTACTTCTCCCTTATCTTCAAAACCCCATCCTCTCTGTGCCTACTGTCCAGAATATTCGCACACTCCTGTCCCCAACGGTTGGACTATATTTTTTTTGGGCGTATATGTACATATAAAAGATAAATAGACTTGCATTTAAGGGCGAATACCACCTTGCAACGTTTAGCATAAATATGCTTTAGCGATGACTAAACTGAAAAAAAAAAAAAACGTTACAAAAAGCGTTACAAAAAAGGGTCACAAAAAAGTGTCGACTGGCTTTCGCGCTTGCGCGTTGCCCATGTACGAAAACGAAGACTGTATTTTATACAGTACATTAGATAGGTTTGTTGGATGGACCTAAAGCATATTTATGTTCCTGAATTTGAGCAGAAGGCTCTAAAAGAATTTTTTTTTTGTTTTTAACATTTTTTATGGGCTAAACTTCTTCCTTAAGTTATCAAAAGTAATATCCAAGAGTGTAAATCTTCGATTGGTCCCTTTATCATTGTTAAGTTTTTTTGTTTTTTTTTTTTTGGTCCTCCTACAATACATTTAAAAATTAAAAGGCATTGTTTTATCTTTATTACAAGAAAGTATGAAAAAAAAAAACATTTCAGAACATTAAACTTTAAAGTTGTTTTCTCAAAACTATGTTTTTGAAATTGCGCGATACTCTGGCGTCTTCAATTTTTGCCCGAATAACTTCGAAATTTAACTGCAGCTTCCTAATGACGTTTGATAGTAAAGTGCATAGGATTTTTTTCGATTCATTGAATTAAAACGATTTTATGGCC
This sequence comes from Gonocerus acuteangulatus, assembly GCA_946811695.1. Taxonomy (NCBI): domain Eukaryota; kingdom Metazoa; phylum Arthropoda; class Insecta; order Hemiptera; family Coreidae; genus Gonocerus; species Gonocerus acuteangulatus. The sequence continues at coordinate 84,263,752 of OX328125.1, forward strand.
GATTTTTGATGGATTTTTTTATAGAAAATGAATAATTGTTCAAAATTTTAGAAAAAATTAATATTTCGTAAAAATCCTACGTACTTTTTTAGATTTAATCTTCTTCTTTCTAAATAATATTAGTTTTTCCTTCTAGATTTAAAATTGCCGCCTGCAGATTATTGCCCGTAAAAAAAGAGGGTTTCCGATCGTCAGACACAGCGCCGATGATAAAAAATGTTCCTTCCGGCATATTACGTAAAAATGTAATCACTACGATTTCCATTATAATCCCCTGGATCAGTGGACGGATTTAGATGGTTAACGGAATAGACCTTTTCAAATTAGATAAAATATGTGTGTGACAAATTTCATAACAACTAGAACATTGTTGGGGTGGCTAAGGAGAAAATATAAACAAATTTAACCCGTAATTTTTGTGATCTGTGGTTTCAAACGGGAAATTTTCAAGTCAGCATTTCCGGATTGCGGAAAAGAGAAAAGGAAACGTGCTTGAAGTTTTTGTATCCTCTACAATCGCGTACAGTTTAGGATGAAGTGTCAACTCTTTCTAATGACGAGAAAATTTCTTAGAAGAAATTTAATTATTTTTATTATTAAACTCCTTTCAAGATAAATGTTATTAATAAAACAGGTGTAAATGCCGTTCTGTTAATTTATCTACTATATATTTGTCAAATACCACTCACTCACTCACTCACCTATCATCGCCCAGCCCAAACCGCTTGACAGAAAATTTTGAAATTTTGCATGGACGATCCCTATAGAACGTAGACGGGTTTAAAGTTTTAGTTGGTTAGAGCAGGCAAGCCTAGGCAGCATGCGTTGCTAGGACGATAAAGAACAGCTGTTATTGTACATTATCTATTTCATAGTATTATTTTTAATTGAGGTTAATTTCCACTATGATGGCACTCCTTGAATTACTGGAAATAAACTGTGATTTTGTCGCTCTTAGGATTTAAGCCCTGTTGATGGTCCATCCGAGGTAATAATATCCCCAACCACTTGGCACAAAATTTTGAAATTTTGTACGGGCAATCCGTTTAGAATGTAAACACTCGCTAAGAAAGGTTTTTTTGGTATTCAAATGTTTAAGTACTTTTCAGGGGGTTTGAATAATTAAGAAGTTCCTCATCGGCTCAAAAACGGTTCGATTTTGATGACATTTGGTACAAAAATCTTTCTTCTCATTTAAAACGTCAAGTTCATTAACCAGATGAATTCGTTTACTGGAACATGGTTTTTGGATCGAAATTTGTGCGAAAGATTCCTTAACGTAGGAAAACGAATGAAACCATTTTTTAAGCGAGTTCTGTTTACCAGAAAAATTGATAGAAATAGTTTTCAAAACTAATTTTCTGTTTGGGTATTCAGAAACGAAGTATATGGGGAACTAAATTGTATGAATGGTGATTCAAAGTTTTCGTATATCAGTATATTTCCTAAAATTTCTCGAAAACGGTTGGGAACTCGTAGTAAGTGGAAGGCGGTTATTCGAAAGGTTACTAAATTCTCTACAATAAGATTCTGTTGTAATGTTCGGTGGGGGATGTCAATCGAAGAGATAAGTGCTTAAAACTTCAATTTTTTTAGTTTTATGCTTTTCAACGTGTATTTGTCTCTGTTTACCTAACTTTTTAAGCGGTTGTTGTATTTTTTTTTTTTTTTTTACCCTCCAACGGAAACAAGCACGGCTACCTCCACATGGTGTTTCCTGGGAACTTTAAAGTCCGTGCAATAATAAGCTGTCCAAAATTATGTCGTAGCGTTAATTTTGATCATATCTTATTTAACTCAATATAAAAAATACTTATCGGCCGTGGTGAAGCACGGGTATTCAGCTAGTTATTAATATAAAGAACAAAGGCGAAACATAATATACTCAATCAATTCATTTTCAATTATTTATCAAATATTTAAAAAGGTAGACGGTTTTAGTTTCATTTTACTTTTAGAAAATATTAATTATTATTCAGAAGTTTGATATAATATTCCAATTATTAAATTATTTTTTTTATTTATTTACTTATTTTCAAATAACTTAGTAATGAAAGTTATTAATAAAATGCTATATTACTTTTAGATTAACGCCCACTAAGAATTCAGAAGCTAGAAAGCCCCCACCCACCTCCCTTCGAACAATCCCGGAGCTGACTTAAAATTTAATTCTTATCTAAAAACTAATTAATCTTCAAAGAAAGGCAGAGCCACTTCATTTTAGAAGGAGATTACTTCTTCTGAGCGCCAACTTTATGAAGGACTCCTCAGGAACGTATTTAGCGTTTGTAGAGTAGAATTCGACAATTTAGATTTTACCTTTATAAAACTCGATAGTTTGGTTTGTTTTTTTTTCGGGTGCTTCGACTACCTAGGCCATTAGCACCATTGAACGTTGTCTCATTTTAGCACTTTCCTCCGAAGGAAAGTAGCTATTGAGGTTGCACTCATGACGGAATTTTTGAAAAATTTCTACAAATCTTTATCGATCCTACCTGGTAGACACCGAAAATGACCGTTAAAATTTATATATACATATATATCTGTTAACACGATAGCGGCCAGAGTTTTCGTTTTTTCGTCATGAAACTTGGTATATAGTATTCAATTAGCAAACGATTGAACGAGTTCGTTAACACCCAAAATCGGTCCACCGGAGGGGGGGGGGGTTATCCCGAACCCAAAACACTAATTTGACCTTGCCAGCCGTAATATTTGTTATATTTCAACGAAACTTGGTATTCGTAGTGTTAATCTGGAGAGAAAAGTGAGATGTAAAAAATTAACTAAATCGGTTCATTAGAAGGGGGGGGGGGGTTACTTCGGACCCACAATACCAATTCGCCACTACCAGCCGTGAGTTTTGTTATATTTCGACAAAACTCGGTATTTGTAGTGGTAATCTACAGGTACAAATGTGTTGTAAAAATAAACTAAATCGATTCATTAGGAGGGGGGTTTACTCCGAACCGAAATTACTAATATACGGGTCAGTCCATTTCAAACCATCCAGCTAAATAGTGAAATGAAACCCATGTCCTCAGAATTGCCTGAAACTTTCTTTATTTGTTGAACTGGTCATTCTAATGATTCATACCAAATTTCAGTTAGATATCTTGAACAATTTTTAAGTTATGAATTTTTAAATTTGTCAATAAAACTTGTTTTTGGTGTTACCGACGATTTAAGTCAAAGCGAGTTTCATTTACTAAAAAAAATCATTACTCTGTTAATGTTAATGATATCTCAATGGGATTTTCACCAAAATGGTCAAAATAATATTTTGAATATAGAAAAAATATATTTACTAGGTATCTGTTATCTTTCTGGTTGCTAAGTATATTTATTTAAAAATAAAAATTGTAATTTAAAATTAATTAAAAACATAAAAATTTCAAAAATCGATAAAAATAAAAGGCGCTCCATAAAATCAAGTTCTTTTTTCATGGATGCATTCTTAAAAGTATAAACTATTAGATTTTAAAAGAAAAACTCTGGGATTTTGCTGTTATTCTTAAATCAATAAAATAATATTTATTTATTTAATGAGCTTAGCAACGAAGGCAATTTGCTCAAATTTAAACAAAGATCTTACATAGCAAATTTACATATTGATATTTGACATAAAACATAGTTAAATATAAAGAAGTATGAACAAAAATTAAAGAAAACAAAAAAACAAAAAAAAAAAAAAAAGATTTTACGTACATAGTATGTATAACAAGCATTGACAGCTGAGTTATTTTTTTACCCTTTTGTTCCTATAATAAAAATATCTAATCTCAGCAATTAGAAAACTGTACAATCTATAGAAAGAAAACCGTTTCTACTTATTCTTGAATTGTTCTTGTTTTGCTTTGGGTTTCAAAGGTTCTTTTTTCCCCGTAGCAGGTATTTTTGGAGTTGTCCGAAGTCCACTTGTGCATGTACTGTTCCTTTTCTGTTATTTTGCAGCTTTCAGAGAAGTCACTAATGCCTCAGCATCGTGTTCTTCTCTTCCTTCTGTTCCTATCTTCCATTCTTCAATACTCGGATTAGCTTTACTTGGAGTCTCAAGTTCAGCTGCTCCGTCAATATGGAAATCGGAAATTGTAGACAAAGCCTTCTCTAGATTTTCCATCCTTTTATATAAATTTTCTGCAGAGTTCAATAAATCGCTCAAATCATCTTCTTTTCGTATATCACCTTTACTTTTATTTTCGTTTTCCTCTGGCACCTGTTTCACTATTCCAGGAAGGAAATTTTGACGTCGGTTTTCTACGAATATTAGATTTTGCTCGGTTGTTGAACTGTGAGAAATATTTATCAATTCTTCAGGTTTTTGAGTCAGAACGGGGGATTTGTTAATAGAAGTATTCTTCTTTTCGAAAGCTTGGTGTTTTTCAGACTTACCATGGTCTAGTGAATTATCCGACTTAGTTTTATGTGCTTCAGGACATGCATTTGCTAAATGATGACCTTTGCATATAAAACAGCTGACTTTTTTCAGAACTAAAGAATATTTTCCAAGGTTTTCCTTCAACTGTGATAACCATTGATGAAGGTAGCTTTTCAACGCTATCAGGATTGATAAAGAACTGCCTCCTATGACTGAGTACATGAGCTAACCGTGGATCACGGAGGCCAGCTTTTAAACATATGACGGGCGACACTACTTCAATTCCTAACTCCTTCAAAGCTTCTTCGATGGCTTCATTAGAGATTGCTAGGAAAGCATTGGATACAATTATTCCCTTTCCTGGCTCCAAGAAACGCCTCAATAGAATATCTTGTCCGCGAATATTTATATGCCTCTGTTCGTTGACTAGTTTGTCTACTACAATGTTACTATCAAAATGTAAACAAAACCTGCCTCCTGAAATATAGGAAGCAAATTTAATAGTTTTAGCATCAACTATATCTGCGAACCTTGATACGTATTCTTCTTGTTTTATCCCCTTTATAGCATTAAAGACTACAGCGTGATCACTAGTGCATAAAGGATGATCTTGTAACTCTGCTACATTGGAGGTTATGTTTACAGTCGATTTCATAGCTTTTATTTTTGTTAGATATTGTATCACTATTTTATTGAAAATGTTTACTCACTGAACTTTTGTTAATGATGCACGTTTTGTAAAAAGATTCTTTCACTTAGACTTCACTTTCTTGAAGAAAAATAATAAAATTTTTCTTTAATAAACTATAGACTTGTACTTTTTACACCCGCGCACCATAAAACAATATAATATAATATAACGTGCATCATTAACAAAAGTTCAGTGAGTAAACATTTTCAATAATCTAACAAAAATAAAAGCTATGAAATCCACTGTAAATATAACCTCCAATGTAGCAGAGTTACAAGATCATCCTTTATATAAAAAAAAAAAAAAAAAAAAAAAAAAAAATTAGCTACTTAATGATTAATACAAGTGTACTGAAGCTATATTTACAATTTTTTAGGTTAGTATTAATATACACTTATGTAAATAAACTATTTTTAATGTTTACTATAAACTACATTAAGTAGGTAATATTTTTTTTTTTTTTTTTTTTTACGGCGCAACAACTATTTGCCTCTTAGCGCCGGGCTATCTACAGGTCGCCACCCTTTTATAATGCCAACAGCACATAGTCGGTCACCCATTCAGGTACTGACCACGCCCGACGTTTAAGTAGGTAATTATTAAAAAAAGGAATTTATATTATTTTATTGATTTAAGAATACTTAACAGCAAAATCCCAGAGTTTTTCTTTTAAAATCTAATAGTTTATACTTTTAAGAATGTATCCATGAAAAAAGAACTTGATTTTATGGAGCGCCTTTTATTTGTATCGATTTTTGAAATTTTTATGTTTTTAATTTATTTTAAATTCAAATTTTGTTTTTAAATAAATATACTTAGCAACCAGAAAGATAACAGATGGTAAATATATTTTTTCCATATTCAAAATATTATTGTGACCATTTTGGTGAAAATCCCATTGAGATATCGTTAAGATTAACAGAGTAATGATTTTTTTTAATAAATGAAAGTCGCTTTGACTCGTCAGTAAAAGCAAAAACAAGTTTTATAGACAACTTTAAAAATTCATATCTCAAAAAGTATTGAAGATATCTAACTAAAATTTGGAATATATCATTAGAATGACCAGTTTCATCATCAGAAGACATGGGTTTCATGGCCTGGATGATCTGATATGGACTGACCCATACTCATACTGGTCGTAATTTCTGCTGTATTGTAACGAAACGCGGTATACGCCGTGGGTAACTCATGGGAAAGAAGTGTTGTAAAAATGAGCTAAATCGGTCAATCAGAAAGGGGGGGTTACTTTGTAATATATTTCAATAGAATAGCCCGCCAGACGTAGGTTCGCAAGGCCGCCGCAAGGAGCGCTATCTCCCACTGAGGGCCTGCATCCTGTTCCTGCGTCAGATCAAAAGACGAAAATATGAAGTTTTTTGTATTTATTAAGTAGTGTAGTAGGTACCATGTGTAAACATAACTCTGGAAGCAAATTAATAATTTATCAGTTACTCATTACAAAATTAAAAGAGAACTATTCATGTTTTTATTTTATTTATGTAGGATATTTTAAGCAAATCGATCTGGAAACCAGTCTACACAACCCAAATTCTGAGGAAAGTGCTTAGTTATGCGTGACGGACTTTATTTTTTAACATATGATGAAACAAGTTCTATAATTACTTGATATTCTAAATGGTTTGTTACCATGACTATCAACAGTTTTTTGGGGACTATTATTTAATTGGTGGGTAAATTATCCCCTTCAAGTCCGAATTTTTATTTCTTGATAAAAAAAAAAATTATTTTCCTGCCATAGTTGTGTATTGCTCTTATGAAGATTCCTGATTTTTTTGCGAATTGTATGGTTTACCTGACATGAGTTATGTAATGTCCAGTATACTGGACATTGGTTCTCAAGTAATGCGATTTGTGGATGACAACCGAAATTCAAAATTTCGAAATAAAAAAAAAATAATTAAAGCAGTAATTTATTAACAATTTAAAAGAAATTAATTCCAAAAAAATAAATTAAAAAAATTATTGTAAAATCTCAAATATAATAAGGCATTGTAAAAATAGATTAGAATTTTAGACATGAAATCGTTGTCTGCGCACAGTAATAATGAAAATTAATGAAATTGAAATATTTACAGTCTATTCTCAAAAAGAGATAATTGATTATTTAAAAAAATAAATAAAAAAAATAAAACTAATAAGAATATATTTTTTGAAAATCATGTGAACGGACAGATGATATTTTTGAATGGTTTGGGCGCCTTTTAGCCCATACCATTCAGAAAAAGGCATTGTTTATTATGGTACTAAAAAAAACAATTCTGACAACATAAAAACAAAATATAACAGTAAATGTTTACAAAATAGATAAAAAATATTGTTACATCAAATATGAGGGTTGACTTCCCAAGTACAGTATACTGGACATGGATTTTCAAAAATTTGTAGACACCTTATTATAAATTTTATTCATAAAATTGAACTTCCAACCTTTAAAAGGATCATGTACATTAAATTCGGAGGAGTTTTATTCATTAAAAAGAAACCACTTGGACTAAATATGTAAAGAAAAGTCATTAACTTTTAGAATCCATGACTGCCCGTGGTGGAGCAGAGAAGATTTTACACATAACCTTTCAAAATCGAATGGAATCATTTTATATTAGATGTCAAGTGGAAGACAAATACATAGAGCTTCAAACCGATTTGGTAGTAAACATCTATCGACCATAGGCAGTGTGATACAAAGTAAAGAAGTTATGTCCAGTCGGCTGGACAAGGGAATCGAAGGGGTTAAGCACTATGTAAATCTAAAAATGCTATCTACAAATTGTGTTAGACCCTTTTAACAAATATCGGATCTAACCTTAAACCTAGATCTAAACCTAAAATTCTATTTACATATTGATAATTACACACTCACACACAAACATAAAAAAAAAAACACTCACAACCACGCAAAATAAATACACTCAAACATAATAAATACACATACACCGCACTCATACAATAAATACACTCACACTAAACATACACCGCACTCGTACAATAAATAAACTCACACTAAACATACACCGCACTCATACAATAAAAACGTTCTCTCTTTTCAGAATATATAGAGGAGAAGGTGGTAATATGAGCCCCCAATTTGTTTTTCCCTTTTTTTGTAATTGCCTATGAAGTTTTTTTAGAATATTCTTTCAGAGCATTAACTACAATTATTTGTGAACATACTTATAAAATAAGAAATTTTTCGGTAGCTTTAAGTATATGAAAAAAACGAAATTTTACGAATGTCAATTTATTATTAAATCTTTTCGTGCTGGGAATATGGGCCCCTAAGAAAGAGAAATAAAATTACTTATGTATGATATTTTCATTTATTACAAAATCTTCAAACTGCATTACAAAGTAGAAAATAATTTATAAAGTAATTTGGAAAGCTTTATTAAGGAACCATTTAATTGCTTTATGACTTTCTTTTCTATTTGCAAAAATCACAAACGTAAACATTCTTGTCACATCCAGGCCAGTCATTGTATGCCCACACTTCGCAGATTATGCGTTGCACACACAGTTCTCCGAGGTTATCTGATGAAAATAGGCCCATGTTTTTCCGGGGGAAAATCAAGAACGGAGGTACAAAGGTACTTTACGCTCAATCCAATGATTCGCGGGATTTTACTTTGAAGTACTGATATTCCAGTCTCGTCCACATTTAACACCCTATCAGCTGGATAGTTGTGTTTGGCGTACTCGGCTTCCTGGATAGCTTAGAAATTGTCGACTGCTTCATTGCCTAATCCATTAGGGTTTGAAAACGATGGTGCATCTGGTTTAAAAACAGACAAAACATTCTTGTGGCGATTCATGAAGTGGCCGAACCCAGCCCTTCGAACTAACCATCTCCTGTGAATGGGTGCTAAATTCAATTTCTTTCACACAGTTGGTAAGCCACTCTGTGAAAATTACGGAGGCCTTAAGTTCGGGGGCTCATATTACAACCCTTGCCATGTTGGGATTCGAACACGCGAAACGATACATTTTTAATTGATAAATTACATTGTATCTACACAGAAATAATCTCTGAAATGTCCTCTACACTAGTCAATAAGGAACCGGATTGATTTTGAATGGACATATACTGTAATTATAAGCTAATTACTTACTTCTCAAAGGGTTTTAGATCCAGGAAACAAATAAACCATTTTCCGCACAAACTATCAGCTGCAACTCCAGCTGATAGGAGGCTCCAGTGGCAAGAGCCTTTAATGAACTATTATTAAAAATTATCACCGCCGCAGTGTATGAGCGCACTGTATGAGTAGATATTGAGGGGGCTCATAATACATGCAGGGCTTATAATACCACCTTTACCTCAACACAAATAAATTTAGAAACTTTTAAACATTAAATATACACTCTATTTAAATTTTAACGTCCATTTATTATTAACTACGAATTTTAGGACGGGTTATCTATAGGTTACCACCCTTTTCTAGCCAGGATAGGGGTGATGCTTTTTCTTTTTTCGAAAGAAAAGCGACCATCCCTAGTGGGAATCGAACCCACGACCTTTGGCAAATATACACTCTATAATTAGGCTCTATAATTACACTTATAACAGGTCATAAATTCTAAGGTATTTTAGGTATGCTATTAATTTTTCCACGGAGGCTTCTTTTTTGGACAAGAGATCCTTAAGGGTAATCGGAAGGTGATGCCGCTCTCTGGCAGCTTGGAATGCTGGGCAGTCCACTAGGATATGCTTAACATCGAGAATGCTGTCACAGTGCTCGCATTGACGCCGGCGTTGTCCTACCAGATGGTGCCCATGCGTAAGACGGGTATGACCGATCCGCAATCGGGTTTATTACCACGTCCTCGCGCCTGTGCATACTAGCAGTATTAGTCGTAATAGAACCCTCGATGTTCGCAAGAAATGTTTCTTTACTACTGCATTCTTCTTGTCATTTTCTCTTAGCCAGGTGTCTTAGGAACAGTTTATAGTCGCCGATATGTATTGAAGAGCCAGGATCAACTGCTAGGGACGATGCCCGCCTCGCCAACACGTCAGCTTTTTCATTTCCTGAAACTCGATAATTCAGTCATTTTTGATTGACTATTTTTTTTTCAAGAATACATCAATTATCACGAATATATCCTTCAAACAAAATTAATCACACTTTTCCCTACTCTGATTAGGACTCACTCACTCACTGTTGGGCGCTACAGTCCTTGTAGGACCTGGGCCTCTGCCACCATCCTGCTCCATTCCACACGGCTTGCTGCTAGGTTCCTCCAATTTCGGACTAGGACTAATCTCACTAATTAGTAAAGGGTCGAAAAGAAATACGAAATAGGTTGTGTGAAGCTTGCACTGGCCAATGAATTCCGCGTGAGAAGCACAATGTTTTGTATTGCATGTTGCGTTCAAAACGTTAATATTTTATTAGAGAGTAATTATACAGGTTTTAGCTAATAGAAGGGTTGTATTTTGCAGGCTTTCCTTACACATAAGCAGACATGTTGCTTTTCAATGGTTCTTAGTTTATAATATTATAGGGATAAACGCAAAGTCTATGCCATTAGGAAGGAAGTGCAATCCTGATGGAGCTACCGATCCTAAATGAATTCTCTGGATTCATTTGGGGTTTAAAGTAATCAATCCTCATGAATATACTTGGCAAATAATAATCTAATGGAGATATTATCGTTTTCGAGGGATTTATGTAAAAAATTTATATTTCCAAGCTAAGGTGGTGTATAATGTAATATATATTATGCTATGATTTAATAAATTTCAAACTTAGCAGTTATTCCTATTCCATAGCCAAATGAGAAACGCTCCTAAGCTGCTCTATTTTGCCAGATAAGTTGTAATCGCACAATTGCTCATAACAACTCTTGACGGATCAATATGGCGAGACATCAGTTAGGGGTATGGTTTATCAACCTCTTATCCTGGTATTACATCGTCCACAAATAATCTCCTTTATTCTCATTTATAGGTTATTTGTTATAATTAGTTGTTGTTTTTTTTCATAGAACGGTTAAAGCTTTTTAAAAACCAAGAGTAGGAAGCTTTTCTTTAATTTTTGAACGTTTCCTCTCTCCTTTCATAAGGAGTAGTATATGTATATATACATATTTTATGTTGCCAAACAAGCTGACTCAAAGATGGATCAATTTTAATTGAATATGGCCTAAGAATACTTTATATGTTTCGAAAGGTCATATACTCGTTTTATAAGTAATATAACGCGGGTATTCCATTTTAACTATTTCTAAAGGTCATATTTACCGCCCTTTTGAGGAAATTAGAAGGTTTTTTTCTAGTGAGTTTTCGATGTATCGTTATATATCTCGAAACAGGTCGGGAAATCGTAGTGAATGTAAAACGTGTATTCGAAAGCTTAACAAAGTTTCAACAAATATAGTTCTTATGTGGATTTGGAAAATATAATATCATTCGGAGTTTTGATAATTGGGATCTAATGGAGCGTTTAGACCTCAGGCTGGAAAGTGATAAAGAAATTACACTCTTGATGTTGGCAGAAGTTGCTGAAAGCTCTAAGAGCTCCTAACAACATTTTATACCTGAATACTTTCAATTATTTTGAAAATAACAGCCCGTAACCACGTGCCTTGAAAATAGGAGAAAAGTATGTAGTTTATAGTTTTATAATTTAGGGCCTTAATTGTACAGCATGTTTCAAAGAGCCATCTCACACGTTATAAACGGCGGAGAACAACTAAAAACCACCGACGTCTTTCTTCTTGTGAACAGTGTACTTTTTTTGGTTCAGAAAGAGAAATGGATCCTGGAGAGGGAAAGAACATCCTTGGCAAACCTCCAGCTACGCTATGACTAAATGAATTCATGGGACGAAGCCAAACCTCACTCAATTGAGCGAATCCTGATATTTTTTGTCTTCCTTCCGCCGCAGTGTTCAAGTGAACATATTTCCTAAAGTCCCAAAACCATATTTATTCATCATCTTTTTTAAACAGGGTTTTATGTTCTTCCCTAGAAAAACATTTTTCAGGCCTATTTGAAGATTACGTTTCTCCGTGCCAAAGGTCGTGGGTTCGATTCCCACTAGGGGTGGTGGCTTTTCTTTCGAAAAAAAGAAAAGGCATCACCCCTATCCTGGCTAGAAAAGGGTGGTAACCTATAGATCACCCGTCCTAAAATTCGTAGTTAATAATAAATGGACGTTAAAATTTAAATATTTTTTAATACATATATTTACATTTATAATGAAAAATTATTTTCCTCTGCCACCCTTGAAGTAAGTTGAGAACACATAGGCACACAACAACACATAGAACACAACAACTTGAAGTAAGTTAGCACACATCTAAACAGAACTGTTCACTCTATTCTTATGGACCTGATGAAATTTTCAAATTTAAGCCAAAATTTCTTTAATATCAAATATTCCGTCATGCAGAAGCTACATGACTTAATAATGTGCTTAAAATAGACTATAAAAAATAAATAAATATTCTTTTTTTCTTTTATGCTAGTATTGAAGAATTGACCCAATGAACAGCAGAATCCGGAGATGTTCAGCGCCCCTAGTGTTTAAAGTAACAAGCAATACCCATGTTAGTTTGGCGGCTTTCTTCAATTTTAGCATAATACAGAGTAAAACCCAACTTCTAAGGAACTGGTTTAGGTTATGTTTAATACAAATCCTTGTCTTTTGATACCCACGGTACATATCGAGTATCGTTATGTTACAACATAAATTACGACCGCTATCAGGAAATTAGTAATTTGGGTCCGGAGAAAACCCCCCTCCTAATGAACCGAAAAAGTTTATTTTTACAACTTTTTTTTTTTTTTTCTTTAGGTTACACAATAAATTCAAAGTTTCGTTAAAGAACAATTACGGCCGGAAATGGCAAAATTAGTGGCAAAAATCCTAATAAACGGATTCACTTTCTTTTCACTAACCGGCCGATTTTCAAGGACCAATTTTGCTGGTTAACGAACTCGGCGGGCAAAAACAAAAACTGCTTGGTATCGCGTTTACGGACATATATAGTGATCTATATAAATTGTAAAAGGAGCCATTTGTGGTAGTATCTACTAGGCAGGATTTGAAGAATTTTCTTAATATTCTGTCATGTGTGCAACCTCAATAAATACATATCTTCCGAAAGTGTTTTCTTTCCCAGAGATATGGTTCGTTGGGGAAATATTCACATCCACACAGCAGACCTATTGATGTTTGAAACAAAGTTATTCGGTATGCAAATCATTCTTTGATCATGAGTCGATTAGAAAACAAACCATTAAGGCCAGAAATTGTGATTTCTTTTTGGAGTAACTTCATAAAGGCATTCTCTTTTCCTCTATAAGTGATTTCATCTCCTTCTTTCCGGCTTATATCATCAGTGGTGCGGTATTTTAAACCACAAATTTTCAACGGCATTAGAGCCGACATTCTCAGATCATTCTTTAGCCAAAATAAAAATGTCCCCTATGCGCTCAATGAACTAATATTATTTACTACCTAAGGACGCCGGCTGTAATGCCGGTGAATTTTTGTAAAATAATTCTACTGCTTTTTATATATGACGGGAAGTAAAATGAGTTTATTAATACAACTCTAAATTATTTCGGTAATTTCAAGATACCCAAATTATTCTAATTTACTTAATCTACGATATTGTTCAGAATGAGAAAATGTTCTTTTACACGTCGATGCTCAGTGTGAATTCGATGAGTACTTCCTTCAATAATTTTATATCGATTTATTGATTCTTTTAAAAGTTCATGAACATTTCGGATGGATTTTTTTAGCAACTTCCAACCCGGTCTCTTTATTATTTTCGTAAATCCCCAATGAAGCTTTAAAAATCTAATCAAAACGTTGGCTTTTATAGTGACAACAGTTTTATTAAACTATTTTGGACACGTGACCATCTTTATTCTTGAAATATGATCATGACTGGTATTATGCTTTATGAATGAACGATTAAATGTAAATACTTAGGTCCACTATAATTAGATAAAAAAAAAAGTAGATATGTTTATTTTTCGGTAAAGGTTTGAAGAAATAATAATATCACAATTGATTATTTTATTTACTGTGCATCAGCATCTAGGATATTAGGGACCTCTTTCAACGAGCCCAAAGATGAAAGAACTCCATTTGCTTCAGACGGGACTCGAACCTGCATTTGTATCTTCGGGGTTAGCAACTGGACCACGGTGTGACCATGTAGGATAATGTCAGCAAACTGTATCTAGGAAACTATGTCCGAAAGGTCCAAAGGTATATTATATAGTTGTACGTAGAAAGTCATTCTAATTTGAGGGCCCTGAGTGAATGTTCTGTTGTTAACATTATTATCTGTAATCCCTTTTTGGTAGACAAAGGCACTAAAAGCATAGTTCTAAGAGAAATTGAATTTCCAAAAATATGAGAGTGAATGAACTCCGACAATCGTATATATAAAAGGAAAGTTACCGCAAAGTTCGTTTGAATATTTAGATTTCTTTACAAGAGAAGAAAAATAATCTCATTGAGAACTGAGAGTGTAACTAAAAAACTTATTCAGAATACGATATTATCCCAAATGAATCTCATTAGTCCGCCTTTAAGAAGGCCTTTCAGAATATTTATCCAATTTGTGTAGATTTGAATGTAAAAACAGTTCCATTAAGATGAGGGAGAGTGAGGCCTATCCCATTTCACTAATCTACCACAAGCAGCGTTTGGTGTGTCATCTCCCACGTGCCTAACTGACACGTGGCGCTCCAGATGAGTCATAGCATGTATTACTCAGTTTTTAAATTCTACTCAGCCATTTTTTTAAATATTTATGAAATAACAAACATTTCATGGGTCTTTTTGAGAAGACCACATCCAGTTACTTTTGAAGTAGCAGTAGTGATTTATAACAGTTAGTCGTACTCGCTGATAAGCTTACTGATTAGCTTATATGTTCTTTGCTGGTTATCTATTATTTCTTGACTCGTTATCTACGGTTATAATTCATATTAGATAATGGCAAGCAATATATATTAATAAAAAGGTTAATATGATCAAAATCAATTCTCTCAACTATTAAATAAGTTATTAAGCATTAAAGTTGACTGTTTTGCAGGTTATGAAGGATAACAAACAACGTCATTTGTGAACAAACATATTTTAATCGTTTTCTCTCTCTTTTTGGATATTTTACATTTATTAGGCATTACAAGCTATGCGTTTCCGCTCGCTACGCTACGCTTCGCTCGCTCAAGAAGGTATCAAAACCCTAGTCAATCCAACTCACAATTAATTTCACCGACTCTAGTCTATCCAACTCGCTAAAATTAATAGGTTTCCATTAATTTTTCCGAGTAAGAAACCAATCCCTTTTTCTTTGTCAGGAACATCGCGAACTAATTATAAAAGACTCATTTTTCTCACTAACATAAACAGATCTTTTTCATACACAAAAGCTAATTAACTTTTGAAGGTTGCTTTACTCCCAGCAAGAACCACAGCAATTGGTCATCGGAATCCTCCAATAGGAAGGCAAAGGAGTTATGCGCTGAATCACTAATACAATCACTACTGCTACTTCAAAAGTAACTGGATGTGGTCTTCGCAAAAAGACCCCATTTCATAAATTGATCATTACGTACATAAGTAATAAATAATTTATCAAAAAAGTAAAAATGAAAGTCGATTGATTTCAAAAAAGTCATTTTCATTGGCAAGAATGTTTTCTTTATTTTTCAGATAACTTGATAAAGTGATAGGAGGAATTCCTTGGTAATTTCAGATTTTTTCATTCTTTCTTTTTCAACTTCTTTAATTGCAGCTATTTTCTCTAACAACGTTAAAGTTTTATAACTTCTAGGCTTCGACATCTTACAACTCACCGACAATCAACAACTCACTGAACTGCACTGTTCACCAGAAATTCAAGGCACTAACAATACAACAGATCTAGGTAGGCGCTGACTGACTTATGACTGAACAAGAAATTAAGATGGGAGGGATGGTGGGAGGGAATTCTAGGATAAAACGACAGGATGGTGTATGTAACTACAACCCCTGGAAGGGAGGAAGCGCGACTCACCACTTTGCAGAACTCCTAGAGTCCAAGAAATTGACTATGAGACCGCCGTACTTTTTGTCCCGGAACCCGTATTTTACTATCCTTCTTACCCGAGGTGAGAATACATAAACAAGATTTAAGATCGAACACCTCCTATTGGAGGTAAAGACTCGTAAAAAATTCGAATTATCCAAAATTTTATTCGAATTAACCACGATTTTTTTACATTGTTTATTCTGCTTTCTAATTATTTAAAATAAAGCCCAATTATCTGAAAAAAATAGCTGAGCCCCAATCACTTATTTGATTGTTTCGAATTTCAGTATGTCTACTGCCGAGCAAATATGTGGTGGCCCAAAGCATTTAAGCACAAGGAAGATAACTTTTAACTTGGCATCATGCTAATCAAACGCGATCTAGCGGAGTCGAAAGTAGCTAGTAGTTTTTTTATCTATCAATAGGTGCCTTACTTCGGCGTCATTAGAGTTGTTATGCGCATTTAGGCGGAAAACAATAAAAAAACATTTAGTATTTAACGTGGCGACTCGCACAGACTTTGGACGTCAAATGTTGGATGCCTTGTCTCGTTCGAATAAATTGGTCGATATACGGTGGAATGAACAAAAAACGTTACTTGCACTCCAACTGCTTGTTATACAGCCAGCTGCAGACCCCGTACTGCAGGAAACACTTGTTTAATGCGTGCGGTAGACAGGAAGACACGGGCTTCCACAGCCTACTAATAAATCAGAAGGAGAGGACCCTCCTCAGCCGTGAACAGGAGATAAATTCGCTGGTCTGATTCAGCAGAGCGCAGCCATCCGTGCGCATCCCATGTCACTAATTACGCTGATGTGCTTCGAACGGGAAGGAGGGGGACGCCGTATGGCACTTGGTGCACCTGGCTTCATCAGCCCATCCACGTGTAAACAAGAGTCATATTCGCACTTTCTTAGGATAGGAGTAGTTGATGTTTGCACGCATGAAACGATTTATTGTAAAATGTATTCAATACTTCATCAATGCTACTTATCAGATAACAAAAACGACCCGACTTGTATGTACACGTATGTTAACAAGATAGGTGCCACACCTATTCCTTGAAAGAAAAATAAGTACAAACAAGAGAATGTATGTTATCACAAATGTTTCATTTACTTGCTCTAGTGTTTTCCGGGAATCCGCAAAAATTATATAAACAAATAACATTCATCAGCAACCTTTTATTACCTTTGTATAAATTTTATTTTATTTTGTAATGATGAATTTATGTTATTCTTTAATTGGTTATTTTATATTATATTATTTTTAAATCTCTTGCTGGTCCGCAACGAAAAAAAATGTTTATAAAAACATCAGTTTTTTAACCAAATGAGAATACCAATGAATAGATACTGAAAATAGGAGTGTTGGTACTTCTACTACTGCCACCTCTTTGAGTCGAAATCTTAGAAGTCATCACCTCTATAACACCAATTGGAAACATCGCCAATTGTCCAATCGCTTGTAGTGATTGAAAACATACATTTTGTCGAATTCGAGGTGACTGTGGTTTTTCCCTATATGTAAGCCTGCTTCTGAGAAGAGTAATTTTGCTGAATCCACCAAACGACATGGAATTGTTAGAATGGTGATGATGAGCTTAAGGAAGAAGTGGTCATAAATAAATCTTCTAATATTGGAGAAACCTCAAATAAGATTAATACGCATAGGACCTACTTGAAAACCTGTAACAAGGTCAATCATCAAATCTGCTCACGTCCAAGTAAAATTTCATAAGTTATTATGAAAAAAGTGGAACACAAAGTTCAAAAAAAGATTGGAGGTTATTGTTCAGTTTTTGAACAGTCAGGTGCACATTTGTATGTAAATCAATGAGAGTTCAATTTGCAGATTCTTGCCAACCGGCTTTAATGTACTTACGAACAAAATGTATTTGAGTAAACTTCATGTTGCGCAATTTTATCACAATATTTTGTCTAACTCTTCAAGATAAAGACGATAATCATTATTATTTCGATAAATTCATTTAGCTTAGCTTGATATTAATAATAGTGCGAAGGAAGTTACGGTTTTTGATTTCTAAAATTATTCTCTCATATCCAATCATTTATTACGTTTGGTAGGATATATACTATGTTTTTACAGGACGTAGAACATTGTCATTTAGAAAACAATTATTAACAATAACCTAGTAAATTAAATAATTAATAGTAATACAAATTTCCAATTTATTTGTTTTTTTATATTTATTTATTCTCCAAATTATTTAAAAGTCTTAAGACTATAAGAAGTTATCTGAATAAACTACAAAACTTCTGCTATGTTTTTTTTTTTTTTTTTTTTTTGTTAAATTTCCTTGGGTCCATAAGAATTAATCCACTAGCAGAATTATTTTCATATTTATAAAA
Source organism: Gonocerus acuteangulatus (assembly GCA_946811695.1). Lineage (NCBI taxonomy): Eukaryota > Metazoa > Arthropoda > Insecta > Hemiptera > Coreidae > Gonocerus > Gonocerus acuteangulatus. Next base: position 84,282,266 of record OX328125.1, read on the forward strand.
TTATCATATACAGTTTAAATGCTTAAGAAATTCATTTAGTAAAAATATCATACCTAAAGAGATGGAAATCGGAAACGGATTCAAGGACAAACAAGTGGCTAAGAGAATCTATTTGTACAAGAGATATTGTACATTTTCTAAATCATGGGTAGAAGAATGGCTTGAGTGTTTCTTCGGAGGAATCTTGGAGAAGGGGGGGGGGCATAAAGTGGAAAATTGATTCCGCCTCTTTTAAATTATTCATAAAAGCAATTGTATATTCAATTGGGAATCCTTCGGCTTGGAACTAAAGTTACTGATTCTACTCCATCCCCCTTACTTCTGATTAGTTTTGCAAAGATTTCTGCCTTTTTGACAGCTTCTTGTTGTTTCCGTGCTACTTAGCTTCGTAAGATTCTCACTTTACGCTTTCTCGATGTCGGTTTTTAAAGAATAAATGTATTCTGTAAACTTTTTTCAAAGCCAAATATTCAGGAAACTCAGTAGACATGTTTCCTAACGAATAAAGAACGTGTCTTGTAAAAGTAAATGAGAACGATACATCAGAAGTTGGAGCTTACCTCGGACAAAAAAATAGATGAAATATAATAATTCAGTCATTTCTTCATCACAACTATAAAACGCAAAAATTGTTCACTCTTATTTGTATAATGCATTTGCAAACTATTGCTTTCAGCTCTTGGTGGTTAATGAGGAACCAGCTCTTAATTAACCGAATAAAGTCAGCCTGCACTGCTCAGCAGAAAAATGGGATATCTGCCTGCTGTGGGAAAAATAAATTCAGTGCCATTGATTTATACCCATTTCAGTGCTACTAAGATGAAAAAAAAAACAGTCCCGTAACAGGCCACGAGGGCCCTGAGGAGCAGAGACTATAGAGTTATATGATTCATGACCATACGGCACACTAGGGAGATAGTGTGGTCAGTACTATGACTCCGGCCGCCTGATTTTCCCCTTGGCTGCTTCAACTGCTAGAGTCATTGGCACTCAAGGTACCCATTATTAAATTTATTAAAGGCTGGGTTGGCCTAGAGACGGTCAGGGAGGCCGAATTCAACCCACGAACGAAGACACTAGATGAAAAAATCGTTAATGCTTGCTCGGGATTTGAGCTCAGGTCCTCCAACTTATTTGTCCGGTGCTCAACTACTGGGCTAACCTCGCCCCCACTAAGATGTATATTGTTTTATAAAATGGTATAAGGTTTCTGGATAATCGGATATGTGGTCTTTTTCTTCTTTTTTTTTTGTTTTTTGTTTTTTTTTTTTTTTTTGCTCCACCATACAAATCATTCAGTCTAAACCTTTTGAAAAACATTAATTTTTCAAAACAATGGATGATAGAAAATTATTAAATTGGATAGCCTTATTAAAAAAAAAGAAGAGTTTTATTATTAACTATACCCTGTTGAAAGAAAAATATTTATATGTATATATGCTTGCTAAACACGATTCGTTTGTGATCTAGTGGTTTTCCAAAAACACAACTCTATCTAGGCGCACGGTAGTGCGCCAGGCCAAGTTCTGGCCTAAGCATACTGTGTGTATATTACAGGAGGTCTTAGAGCCGATTTTTACTCTCTCATAACTTTCAACCAGCTAAAGATCAAGTTATGAAATTTTACAGAGGTATTATACTACTAGATGTGAGTAAAATTGAAAATTTTCATAATTCTACATCGAATAGTTTTTGAGTTATAAGCGATCGAAAATCGGGATTTATAAGACTCACTCACTGACTCATCAAAATTATTAGGCACTTCCCATGATGCTAGAGACTTGAAATTTTGCAGGATCATAGATATAACGGTGTTATTAAAGGAAAAAATCGAAAAATCCTGAAAAGTTGCGTTTGACGCTGCTTCCGGGGCGGGGGCCAGTTTTGTACTTCCTTCGGAAACCCATCATTCCGTCCGAAACCTATGATGTGGGGTATCAAATGAATCGTCTCGATATGAAAAACCTATATTTGATGTTTTAAGAAACATTTAGGCGCATATAGGCTTGGTAAAAATCGTACACCAGCGGTCTGTCTGAATGTTTGTCCCTTAAATAAATCCGAACTGTTTGATCGATTTTGACCAAACTTGGGACACAGATGGTTCTTGATACGGGGAGAATCATAGGCTAGTTCAATATCGTCTATCAGCTGTTTGCCTAAAAGTTTATTCCTTATACAAATCCACACGATTTGACCGATTTTGACCAAACATGGTACACAGGTAGGTCTTTATCCGGGAAGTGTCATAGGCTAGGTCAAAATCGTCTATCAGCTGTCTGTCTGCACGTTTGTTCCTTACACGAATTCACACCGTTGACCGATTTTGACCAAACTTGGCACACAGGTAGGTCTTGGTCCTAAAACTACTTATATCCAGTTACTAAAATATCACTTTCCTCAACCAGGTATATTCTTAAACTTGGCAATGTTTAGTTTTCTCTCTAAAGATAATTTCGGGGAAAAAAAAACGTTGCCAAGTTTAAGAATATACCTGGTTGAGGAAAATGATATTTTAGTAACTGGATATAAGTATTTTTATTGTTGTTTTAAGGTCAGTTAAAGTGTCTTTACTGTTCTTAGTAAGTAATTATGAGGTCTTCTAAGTAATGAACTTGGACATTTTTTTCTTGTATCATCTCTTGTATTGGCAAATATTTTTGGTTGAAAATATGGAACACTTAATACACCAACTCATACTACTTTTGTTGGAATGTAGGATGGTAAGGCGTTTTTGGGGGTTTTAGGAGGAGATATTTCTCGCTTTTTGGGGAAGGGAGTGTGTGGGGGAGAAACTTGGCCTCTATTTCACATTTATGTTTTTTTTTTTTGGATGGGGTTTTCTAGAGTTTTCATTGCCTTTCGAACATTGTTCTGAGAATGGAAATGTCTAGCTGTCAATTTAATAAAACGAGTGCGTTTCGTGTAGCGGCTGTGAATTAGGAATAGAAACGGTGTTTCGAATTCAGTACGTGATTCTAGTAAGCTACCCGCTAATGGTATCTGTTTCAAGCCATTAACGCGTTTGATTATATAGATTAGGTAATAATTTGATTGTTAATTTAATTAAATTTAAGGCAGCTAATACTGAGAGCAATTGAATATATGTGAACTACAATATTTACATCTATGCAACAGCCCAAAACATAGAAAGACATTAGACAAAAAATTAGAAAATTTATTTTCGATAATGTTTATCTAACCCTTGGTTACTAACCTCGGGTCAAATTTTCATTTTTTATTGCATTCTTATAATTATTTCTTATTTTTCAAGTTTCGAGTCAATATGACCCGAGGTTAGTGTGAGTGGTATAAAGTGAAGGTAAAGTGAAGGTAGTCAAAAATAAGGTAAGTAAAAATACTAATGTCTTTTTATGTTTTGGGCTGTTGCATAGATGTAAATATTGTAGTTCACCTATATTCAATTGCTCTCAGTATTAGCTGCCTTAAATTTAATTAAATTAACAATCAAATTATTACCTAATCTATATAATCAAACGCGTTAATGGCTTGAAACAGATACCATTAGCGGGTAGCTTACTAGAATCACGTACTGAGTCAATAAAATAAATATTAGTTTTCTTTACACGTACTATCATTAATAGTACCCTATCCGTTTCAGAAGCCCAAATTAGAAGCTGTAGAACTTTTTTTACAAGTACACAAGTTTTTTTAAACAGTTTTTACTAGTATTAGTGCCCCATAAGAGGCATTACTGAATTTATAACCGGTAAAGCAATTGTTCACAATACAATGTTGGACAAAACTGAAAACTAAAACTAAAATTAAAACTACTTTTTGGAATAAACTAAATCTAAACTAAAAATTGCACCCTAAAAAAACTAGAACTAAAACTATACCAATTGATGGATTTTAATTAAACTAAATCTAAATCTAAATTAAAGATTTAGTTTAGTTTAGTTTTACAAAATTAACGTGAATTAATGTAAATCATATGTTATTTCGATAATTAAGTAAATTATTAGGACTGATAGAACTTGTTTAAGAATAAGCTAGACTTGGCATTTAGGCGTACCTAAGATGTATTATAAACAAAAGGGAGTTAATATAATCTATATGTTACTAATTCAGTTATTGTTTATGAGTTTTGTACTGTCTACAGGCCATTTTTCAGATTGTTTGAAATATTCATTTTTCTCTTCCGCTTTCCTTTTAATTGCAGTTTTTATTTATTTACAGATGTATCACAATCTACGATTCTCTTGTTTTGATTAATGTGATAAAAGGAATTCGACACGGCCTAGATGTCCTCCGTCCTCAGAAGTTCATTTTTTTCATCATGCTAGTGGTATAACATAATGTTCCTTTAATTTTGCTGTTAGTTATTTTGAATGAATGAATGAGTTTCCGGTATTTTATAAGTAATAGTTACAATTACAGGGATTTATGGTGTGTAATTTACAAAAATCATCATAATAATCGAAATTAAGAGCAAAATAAACAGTGGCTGCATCCAACGAAATAAAAAAAAAAATAAATGAAAACTTAGTCGTATAAAGAAAAAAAAAATAAACAACAATAGTTATAATAAAAACTCAATTCTTATGTTATGAAAAATTACATAGAATACAAAAATAATTTTAAAAAATAAATAAAATAAACTCATGCATAGAATATCATAATTATTCGTAAGTCTATATATTTTCATTGCTTCCGTGATGGTAGTGAAGCATTACTGTAATGCTTCTTTATCTCTCCCAGGTCGAAGATAGTCTGTGATGAAATAATTGTGAGCACTATTGTATATAGGGCACCGGATTTTCACGTGGTTTCTGATTCATTAAGAATGCAGACTGGCACGGATTTTGTACTATACAATAAAAAGCAAATTTGATCCAGAACTACAGATGAGAAAATAACTGGAGCTCTAATTTGGATCAAGCCGATAAAAATCTTTAAAGGTCAACTATTGAAGAGAACGATCAGTCTGTGTTACTGATGAAGCGTATTTTTAATAATGGGTCGTTAGAAATGAAATTAAAATAAAAGAAAGTATTTTAGAAATTTAGGAATACATTTATACAGTTATACACTCTGCAGTTTTGAATGTGTTCGCAAGAGTTTTGAATGTGTTCGCAAGAGTTTTGAATGTGTTCGCAAGAGTTTTGAATGTGTTCGCAAGAGTTTTGAATGTGTTCGCAAGAGTTAGGTCGTTTAAATTGATTTTTATATTGACACTTGTTAAATGACTTTATAAGCCCGTTTATTTTAGAAATACATTAAAAGAAAAATAACCGTAATTCATAGAAAGATGTGCGAAGGGTGATAATGATTTTCAGGAACAGCACTTTATTTCATGGACATATTTACGAGGTATATCTTGCTAGAACTTTATTATAAGAGATTTATATATCTGTGTTATCGAGAATGTAGTGAACTTAGTCTATTGAAGAAGTTTCAAGTCGAGCAGTATATATCCTTTCGACGCAAGAACCTAACGGCTTACAGGATTATGGTTCAAATGTTCTTCTTTTCTAGATGCATCGATCGCTAGGATCATTAGTTTTAAAGCCTCCAATAAGCTTCAAAAGTTATTTACATACCTATATATATGTACAAACGAGGTAGGACTTGATAGGAGAAATCTCCTAGGCTAGGTCAAAATAGTCAAATTTCAAAATTTGGTCAAAAGTTTTGTTCAAGAAAAATTGGCTACACTGAGCCATTCAGCTTGTGACGGCCATTTTGAATCGACAGAAGGCTCTGCTACTGGCATCTGTCGGCTGTTAGATGAAGTGCCGTTGTGCTGGCCTCTGCCGGTATCATTATGAACTAAAACAAATTCTCATCGTTTGACCGATTTTCGTAACTGGTTATAGACAAATAGGTATCAAGTAGACCTTGATACGGGGAGAGTCATAGACAGAAAGTAGATGTAGCATGGCACACTGGGTAACAGATAGTACCATATAAAGGGTGTGCTGGATTCATAAGCGGAAGATGGTGGGTTCGATTCCCACCTCCGGCAGGAATTTTCTCATCTCAAGGCTCGCTGGGAAAATTCCTCGCTGCACCCTGGATATCGGCGCTAATGACCTAGAAGTAGATGCGCCGTAAAAAAAAAAAAAAAAAAAAAAAAAAAAAAAAAAAAAAAAAAAAAAAAAAAAAAAAAAAAAAAAAAAAAAAATATAAAGGGTGTATCGCACGTTAATGACAATACTCCAGGGTGCGTTCTAGACAAAAAATGTAGTTCAACACCACCAACCAGACATTTATATCTCACTCCATTCTAGATATATGTCGTTCTAAAGTGTTTTTATGATGATTAGATAGTTAGTCGTCGAGGTGATAAGCAATCATTCAGATAAGGAAGGATTCGGCTAAGGAAACATTAACAACATTTTTTGTAAAAAAATCTGTATCAAGGACGTTTCGACTACTCATTGGTAGCCTTCGTCAGCAATAAAAGTGCAGAGGAAGACCAAAGTTAACACTTAAGTAACCATCGTGAAAATATATAAAGTGTTTTAAGAAAACAAAAAAACTCGTTTTTGTAAAACAACTCCAATTTTCTCTGCTTTTACGCATTTTTTTCAACGTTAAAACCCTGATTTGTAGCCGCTTGATTTTACTTGTGGGATAGGCTTAATTCTGAGGTGTACTAAGTACCCACTCAGGACATAAACCAATTGATACTAAGGATTCGCGAATCATTTGTAGAAATGAGAGCTAACCATGAGATTGCAAGGACTACATGAGCGGTGTGACCAGGTGTCGTCAGTGTGTTGTGCAAGGAGACCATTTGTAAGATCTGTAAGAAGAAGGCCTGTCACAACGTTTGTAAGATTCGGAAGTCCGCAGGATTGTTTTTGGAAGAGTAGTGATTTTCGAAATGTTATCACTAACCAGAAGCTTCTTTTAATTTCTTATTTTTAAATTGATATTGCGGTTAGAAAGAGATACTTGTGAACATTGGATGTCCATTAGTTTTAAAGCAAAATTAATGCAGATTTAAAAAAATGTTCGGTTGGTTTTTTGTATCCCTGTGCTATACTTTGTATCTTTATTTCATTTCAAATATTAAAATTGTTAAAATTCAGTTATATTAAATTTTCTCAAAAAAATAAGAAGAAGAAACTTTATTTAATGTATGCTAACTTTCGATTCCTATTGCAATGGCTCGTACAAAAATGAATTGTACTTACATACAAAAATGTGTAAATGATCATTTCCTGGTCCTTTATTGCTTACTTACAAATAAGTACATACTATTAAATATTCAGTAATATTCAAATATTTTTATATTGAACCATGCGACTGTAGAGAATATCATGGGAAGACAATATTTGCAACGACCAAACCTTTTCATTATTTTTTAATTAAATTCATAACATCGATTTTTCGGAAGGGGTTTTCTATAGATAGCCACTGCCCTTTTCGGTCAGGATAGGGCTGAGGCGTATACTTTATTTGAAAGAAAAGACATTACCGTTAGAGGAAATCGAACCCAAGACTTTAGGCGGGCAGTGCTGACGCCTTCAGACACAAGGTCCTTGACCTAAAATTATACGCCATTTATACTGGCCATTTTCCTCTTAGTTCGTTGCCCGTCATTTTCAAAGTGAAATTCCTACGGTATTTAGGGGAAAAAAAATAAAATATTTATTAAAACAGAGCAGATATTTTTAATCAATTATAAAAGGAAATTCGTTCCAAATGTCTCTTAGAACATTATTTTTGTATTCTATTTGACAATTAATTTTCTCAAGTGCTAAATAAAAAATTTCAGCAAGATGGCCGAACCAATTTATTAGGAGCGTAATGGGGATGAATGCTGTAGGATTTCTTTCTTGTGCAGGCCTTGTGTAGCAGTATAAGAAAAACCCGCTTTTCTTCAAGCCCTACACCAAACGACCTACAGCTCTTCACAACTCCTCTCCAAGGGCCATTTGTTCAACTTCTCTACCGGAAATGGGATGAAACATTACAAGAAAGATTATCTTCTGTTGTGCTTTTTATATTAAATTCTATGTTTGTATCTAAGGTCTCGTCTCTCAGGGACAGGATCTTTTATTAATGTAAAACAATAAACTAAGATAAAAAACCTTTCTTAGTGTTTGTCTAGCTTATATTGCCATCTTCCATGCCTTCTTATGCTTAGTGGCATATGGGAAGTTCTTAAGCTTCTTGCTATTTTTTTTTTTTTTTTTTTTGGAAAATTAAATATCTACAATCACGACGTAAACATTCCTTAAAACATGATAGAACTCCTTGGAGATGGCAGCCCTCATATTGACAAAATACTCTCACACCTGAAAGACATGAAAAAATTTGCCAAAATAGAAAATAAAAACAAAAATCCAGTCAAGCTGGACCAAATAGCTTTTTTTTTTTGCTTTTTTAACCAGGTATATTTTTTCTCGTAACGGATCGCATCATATCTGAAAGTAGCTTAATTTTTGTGAATCGGCAATGCTTTTAATGAGACAAAACTAACCGTGGATTAGAACATTTTTCAACAATAATTGTACGAATAATTACACGTACAATAGGATTCATTTGTACAACTGATATTCCTTGAATTGTGTATACGTATTATTCATACAACTGTATATGTGTATAACATTTCTTGTATAATTGCATTGATCCTTGGTAATATATACAAAATGTAAATATAAATGCAATAATGTAATAATATATACATAATGTAAATATATAGGCAATAATGTAATTTAATACAATGTAATGATATTTACACAATGTAAATATATAGAAAACAACGTTTTTTTAATATAATGTAGTAATATATACACAATGTAAAGATATAGACAATAATGTAATATATAAAAAATATAAGGTACCCATCGCCTACATAGCGTAACATCAAAATAAAATAAAAAATAATGAGATCAGTTTATCGAAAATTTATAGCGTTTTTAAACATTTTAAGATTTTTTTAACTGGTTTCGAGATATTTAAATTAGACTAAGCCCTGAGGAAGCTGGCAGTATGACTAGCGAAACATCGGCAAAGAAGTTTGTGACACGGTCAATACCAGTACACAGTAATATTTGTAATGACTCGAATCGTGGAAGCCTACGAGTTAAATTTAAATAATATTTTTTACAGTTTTCACAAAATCAGTTATCCATATAGCCTTGTAATTGGTTTCATTTGACTTCAAATTACCTGTAACGCAATAAATGGATTTTCGCCGAAATAATTGTGTTGCTAGAGGATGGTTTTCTGGTTAAGGAACTGAATATTTCAAATTGGACAAAATATTTTGTTACCAAACCTCATCAAAATCGGATCAGTTTTCAGCCAATGAGAGAGCGGATTTTCGTGGCCAAATGGGATCTGGAATGAGAACATTTTTCATTGGCAGCTGTAATGAAACTACAGATGAAGCTTGTAACGTTGCGTTACAAAGTCGACGGCATAAGCGTGTTTCCTCCCTACGGTTCAACACTTTTTAAGTTTCAAGCGCTTGTACGACTGGAAAACACCGTATATTAGAGCAAATTGCCGTCTATTCTTGAAATAAATTAAAATTTTAAATATTTCTTCTCTAATTACCGAATCAATTATTTTCAGAGCTTCCCTAAAAGGCGACACTTTAATCAAGTCAATTGGGACGTATCAATCCGTTAATCAGGTGGATTGTTGTTGTAATTAGAGCAAGCTGCGGTCTAATTCAGGAAGCTTTGTCTCTGAACAGCAACTAGCCCAATTACCCCGAGGTTGATGCTTTCCTGGAGCCGACTGATAGTTCCTCCAAATTACACTCATCTACTTGTATTTATCCTCAGATCCCACCAGTTCCTGCTTAAGGTCCGAATTTAAGGGTAAGACTTTATCTTTGAATTAAGGCCGTCTTACGAGTCGATAGCGTTTGACACGTAAGCTCTTCTTCTAAGAATATCGCAATTTATTTTTAAATTTCTTTGACAGAGGAGGGGGGGGGGCTTGTTTTCCCCAAATTCACGGCTTTAATAATCAATCTAGACGGGAGTGAGAAATTGCAGGGTATCGAGAGGCCTGAAGTCACGCAACGAATGCTGCTTATCTTCGCCCTAAGTAGGTGCAATTCTGTTCTTCGGTCACTAGGATTTTACGAATGTACCTGCGAATTGGACACGACAGCCTAATTAATTTTAAACCGAAAATTTAACGAGCCCTATTTTTATTGTAGGAAATAATCCTTGTTAAAGAAATGATTCTGCCATTAAGTAATTTACATTACACATTTTATGGCTCGTTAATGGAAAAAACTAGCTGACTCGGCAAATGTTGTTTTGCCATATAGATTATTTATAGTAAATATTTTGGTAGTGAAATAAAAATCCGTCCCTATTATGGGTTCTCGTTGTTTAATATTTATGCAATATCCATCTTGTCCCTTCCAGAATATGGACTCAATATTATTATGTCTTCTTCGAATAAGTATTTCTCGCGGACTCTTGGTCGCCAACCACGATTCCAGCAACGGTGCATTGAATGTACACTTCAGATGGTTCTTTATCAGGATTGATGACAATAGCTTGATTGTCATCATTTAGGGTTCTATGTATTTTTTTAAATCCAAATCATAAAAAAAATAATAATAAAATATTTTGTCAAAAAAATGAAAAAGAACGTTTTGGCTTGGGCCACCCTTAACACTTAGGAGTATAAATTAGTTATAAACCTATTCTCAGACCTACGGAATATACATGTTAAATTTCATCAAAATCGGTTAAGCCGTTTCGGAGGAGTATAGAAACTAAAACTGACTGGAGAATTTTATATATTAAATAAAATAATTCAATAGAAGTATATTTTTTTTTTAATGGCTTAAGATTATTTAAACGTCCTGTCACTAACCCTCCTCTATAAACGTTCAAGCTTGACACACACACATAAACTTTGGGTTGTATCCGACCCCCGTACGTAATAGAGCCATTTTTGGAGCAGGAATGCAATAAGTTATTGGGATTTACTCATTTATTTTCAAGTATTAGGTGCATACTATAAACCTTTAAAACATAAAAGACAATTCATTGTTTAGGAGGCGTTAAGAAATTAGTAATACCAAATATATATATATATATATATATATATATATATATATATATATATACACATTTATATATATATATATATACACATTTATATATATATATATATATATATATATATATATATATATATATATATATATATATATGTATATATATATTTATTTATATATATATATATATATATATATATATATCTAGGTATATATATATATATATATATATATATATATATATATATATATATACGAATTAACTAATTGAATATCACAATAAAACTTGAGGAAAACATGATAACACATTTCTGTTTTGGTAAAAGAATCATAAGCACTAGGGCACACTGGGACAAATGTGGATCGAATTGAAAAAAATGATCTTCTATATCTAGATATTCTATTTCTTGATCATCTTGATTTGAGAGTTCTCTATTTCCTCCCTATAGTAACACTTAAGAGAGGGAGTTTATGTCCCATGCTTTGCATATAACATACATTTTTCTTATATTTTACATTTTGCTTTAAATATATAGATTCTATATACACAATATTTTCACTTTATATACAGTTCTGTATTCAATACCTTTTATTGAGGGATATCATATTTTTAACATAATATGTATCTAGTATAGTCTAAATCTTATATCTAATGTCATTCTAGTAGAATAGAATTTACAGAAATTCCCTCTAACATTAGTCTAAATTTAATATGAAAGAGCAAAGAAAAACTTTGCAAAACAAAACATATAGTAAATATAAATATAAAATATAAATATGAAATGTAAAAATAAAATATAAATATAAAATATAAATATAAAATATAAAATATAAATATAAAATATAAATAAATATAAAATATGAATATAAAAGATAAATATAAAATATATATATATATATATAAAACATAAATATAAAATACAAATATAAAATATAAATTTCAAATACAGATGAAAATACAAATGTAAATATAAATATAAAATGGGGGGTAAATGGGCGGGCTAAAGGGTTGCTGGAGCGGACGTGCGGATATGGGAGCCGTCCGACTTCTTTTGGGAGCTCTGCTAAGCTATAGTGCCCTATTCCACTGCTTAGCATCTCCTAGTATACCTGATTCCCGTCAACGCCTACTGCTTTTCCTCCCCGTGGTACCCCCTGGGCAACGTTCTTGTATAGTACATGATCGGCGAAAAGCATTGGCGGGGGTCCGCCATGATGTAGGGCCACCTTCCCTATTGAGCGGATCCTCCTCTATTAGAGAGGGAAAGTGTGTCGGTCTGCCGGCCAAGGTGGCAGCCCCACCAGCAGACTCGGTGGCGACGATTAGGGATCCGAGTCACCTAAAACCGAGTTCCCTACGACCTCCAATAAGGATATAGCCGGACTTCTTAAATTGGATAACCCAGCGGGTAAGCAGGACCCGCTGGGAGACCCTGGCATGGACCTGGACGAAACTCTTCTAAGGAAATCTTTAACCCAAGCCGCCCGAGACGGTGGTAATGGGGATAACGTTGGTGTAACACACGGTGCTGAACATACACAAGCTCAGAACTGTGTGTTAAAGTCGCTAGATAGGAGTGAAATTCGAGACTCTGCTTTTCAGTTCACTTTGGAGCCGTTCACAACGCCTACAAGGAGTCCTGAGAAGAAGAAGTTCAGAAAAGGAAAAAGTCTGTCACGCAGGAGCTGCATAACTAAGCACTTTCCTCAGAATTTGGGTAGTGTAGACTGCTTTCCAGAACAATTTGCTTAAAATATCCTACATAAATAAAATAAAAACGTGAATAGTTCTCATTTTGTAATGAGTAACTGATCAATTATTAATTTGCTTCCAGAGTTATGTTTACACATGGTACCTACTACACTACGTAATAAATACAAAAATCCTCATATTATCATATTTTGATCTAACGCAGGAACAGGATACAGTCCCTCTAGTGGCAGAAAGCGCTCCTTGCGGCGGCTTTGTGAACCTACGTCTGCCGGCTTTTCTATTCAAATATATTACAAATTAAACCCCCGCTTTCCGATTGACCGATTCAGCTCATTTTTACAACACTTCTTTCTCATGAGTTACCCACGACGTATACCGCGTTTCGTTACAATACAGCAGAAATTACGACCGGTATGAGTATATTAAAAATTTGGGTCCGGAGTAACCCCCCCCCCCCTTCTAATGAACCGATTTAGTTTATTTTTACAACACATATTTACCTGTAGATTACCACTACGAATACCGAGTTTCGTCGAAATATACTAAAAATCACGGCTGGTAGTGGCGAATTGGTATTGTGGGTCCGGAGTAAACCCCCCCTCCTAATGAACCGATTTCATTTATTTTTACAACACATATTTACCTGTGGATTAGCACTACGAATACCGAGTTTCGTCGAAATATACCAAAAATCACGGCAGGTAGTGGCGAATTGGTATTGTGGGTCCGGAGTAAACCCCCCCTTCTAATGAACCGATTTAGTTCATTTTTATATCTCACTTTTCTCTCTATATTAACACTACGAATACCAAGTTTCGTTGAAATATAACAAATATTACGGCTGACATAGTCAAATAAGTGTTTTGGGTTCGGGGTAAACCCCCCCTTCCGGTGGACCGACTTTGGTGGTTAACGAAATCGTTCAATCATTTGCTAATTGAATGCTATATACCAAGTTTCGTGACGAAAAAACAAAAACTCTGGCCGCTATCGTGTTAACAGACACACATATATATATGCATATATATATATATATATATATATATATATATATATATATATATATATATGCACAGGGAGCCCATAGTTTTACCGGATGGTCGAAGACACGGTGGAGTGGCCATCTACACCTTGGAGAAACTCGGAGCTTTGCCTATCACATTATTTATTTATTTATTTGTTTTCAGAGACCCGTAACGTTTGGCGATGGTCTCCTTACAGTTTATCACTATGAAAATCTGTCTCAGTCCAAAAGAAAAAGATAAATAAATAAAAAAAATGAAATAAGTAATTATAAAGTATAACAAAATAAATGAAACTGAAAACAACAAAATAATAGTAAATAAAGGAATAGAAAATAAATAAATATACATAGGTATATATATTATAAGGAATATGTGTAAGTACTTTAAATTAAAATGATATCATTTCGATTTTTTTACTTTTAATGCAGATGGAGGGCAATTGGAAATTTCATTTAGAAAAAAAAAAAAAAAAAAAAACCCACAAAGGCTCAACTATACTTTACTATAAATTTTACATATTTTATTAAATTTTTGAGTATATGTTAAGTGTTTTTAAATGTTTGAGTATTGTGTTGATGTAAGGGCTACTTGTTAATAATATTTCAACTAAGTCGTGTGGTATTTGTAAGTTGTCTCTCTGTCTACAGTCTATAAGTATGTGTTTTACTTTAAGGTCCTCGTTACAATGTCTGCATTTTGGTCTGTCTGTTTTTTGCATAAGATGTCCGTGAGTTAGTAAGCAGTGTCCAATTCTAAGCCTGGTTAATACTACTTGTTCCCGTCTTGTGAGGTTTTCGTTCAACCAGGCTCCTGTTGTGTTTTTAATCTGTCTTAACTTGCTTTCGGATTTCGTCCATTCTTTTTGCCAGTCGTCCAATATGATGGTTTGTGCTAAGGTACATAAATCTGATGTAGTTACGGTTTCTGAGTCTGTTGTAGGTCTCTGTGCTGCTAATTTCGCTTGTATGTCTACAGATGTACTTTGTGATATACCAACGTGACCAGGTAGCCAGAACATCGTGACATGTTTGTGTTGACTTTGTAGTTGAAATAATGTAGTAAAAATTTTGACGATAAGAGGATGAGTGCTGTATATGTTTCCCATGGAAAGTAAAGAACTCAGTGAGTCCGTGCAAATTGTAATGTCGTTAGTAGTTGAGTTGTGGATATTAGTCAGTGCGAGAAGAATGGCATGCAGCTCTGCGGAATATACTGAAGTATGGTCGGGTAGTCTTATTGCATGTACGACATCATTAATTATTGCTGCTGCACCTGTTCCAGTTTGGGTTTTTGATCCGTCCGTGAATATGTATGTACTGTCAGGTCTTTCTCGTATGATGGAGTTAAATATTTTTTTATAAGCGTTAGTAGCAATCGGATCTGTTTTCTTGTATTTAGTCAATGTTAGGTCAATGGCTAAGTTCTTCACTTTCCATGGGGGTATGTCAATGTGATTGTTAGGGTAAATTAAAGTGTGTGCTGTTGCTTGATTTGTATCCTCATGTGTTCTAATTTGTAAAGGTTTCTTTTTAGAGTTTAGTCGACTATATTGGTCAAAATAGATATTATTAAGAAATTCTGATACACAAGTTGTACCGAGAGCTTTTGCTTTAATAATGAATTTTAAGGCAATTATTCTACGCCGATACTGCAGTGGAGGTTCTCCCGTTTCAGCACATAAGCTTTCGACTGGGCTTGATCTGAAGGCACCTGATGCTAACCTTAATGCTGTTTAGTGTATAGTCGCCACTGTTTGTTCATTGTATCTCCCGGATGGTGGAGGATACGACGTGAGAGAGGTTCGAAACGTAATTTTACAGTTACCCTCTCCAGTCATAATTTTAGGAGATTTCAATACTCACAATGTTTCCTGGGGTTCGAGGAGGAGCACCCCTCAGGGCCGCCTACTCTACGATACCATTGAAGAGCTAGAGCTATTAGTCCTGAACGATGGGTCGCCAACTCATTTCACCGAATCCTCGGGAACATTGGATGCTATTGATCTCTCGATTACCAGCAGCTGAACATCGTCGTATCTTCAATGGGAAGTACTAGAGGATCTTTACCGATCCGACCACTTCCCAATATTGCTTACCGTCGCGGGTAGATGCAATGAATACAAAAAGCCAAACAATTGGGCTATCAAACGAGCAAACTGGGAAAATTTTCGAGAATCATTTATACCCCCAGAATTTACGGAGTCCAGAGATGAAACCCTCAAGAGAATTATTGATGCTATTAACTATGCAGGTGAAAAGTCTATCCCACATACCTCATCTCACACAAAGAGAATACCTGTTCCCTGGTGGGATGAGGAATGTTGGAAGGTAAGCCAATCGAAGAAGAGAGCCTTCAACCGATTTAAGAGGCATCCTACTCAAGAGAACCTCATCGCATTCAAGAAGGCGAGGGCACTAGAGAGACGGATAAAACTTCAAAAGAAAAGAGACTCATGGGCCACGTATGTAAGCACTATGACGAGTGAAGCCTCTACATCCGACGTTTGGAGATAAATAAGAGCCATTGGGGGAAGACGTAAAAGACCAGAAATTCCTGTCCTTCAAAATGCTGGAGTGTACATTGAGGATCCGTTGGAAGTAGAAAACTTATTTGCAGATTACTTCAGCTCTACGTTCAGCCTTGCAGACTATGACGAATATTTTCGTGCTGCTAGAGGGAGTGAAGAGGCGATCCCCTTGGAATTTGGACAACCCGAAGACACAACGGATGATTATAATGTGCAGTTCAGCATTGAGGAACTAAATAGGGCATTACAAGTGGCTTCCAGGAAAACATCACCTGGATGTGACGGTGTGCCTTATGAAATGTTAATCAATCTACCAGACTCCGGAAAAAAAATTATCCTTGACCTCTTTAATCGACTCTGGACCGTCGGGAAATATCCACCTGCTTGGAAAGAAGCAATAATAGTGCCAATCCTGAAGACCGGTAAGGATCCTCAGTCTGCAGATAGCTACAGACCTATATCGCTTTTGTGTTGTCTGGCAAAGCTCCTGGAGGCTATGGTGAATTATCGGCTAGTTCATGTGTTGGAAAGCAATAATTTTATCAGCAAATACCAAGCAGGATTTAGGCAACGGTTTTCCACCCAAGACCAATTAGCGCTTTTAGAACACGTTATCCAAGAGGGTTTCTGTTCTCGGCAACATATAACAGCCATTTTTTTCGACATGAAACAGGCTTATGACAGGGCATGGAGGTATGATATACTCCGTAGGCTGCATGAATGGGGGCTCAAGGGACGATTACCCCTTTTTATCAAGAGCTTCCTTGAAGACAGGAAATTCAGAGTACGAATAAGCGATGCCCTGTCATCGCTACTTGTACAGGAAAATGGAATCCCGCAGGGATCTGTCCTTAGCGTAACCCTGTTTCTTGTCGCGATAAATGGCGTAGCAGACAATGTACGTTCTGAAGTTGGCAGGTCGCTCTTTGCAGACGACCTTGCCTTATTCACAACCCATCCAGCGGAAGATGAAGAAGCTCGAAGTCTGCAAGAGGCAATTGACACAGTTGGCACGACCGCTAAAAAGAGAGGTTTTATATTTTCTTTTGAAAAAACTGTGGCGGTTCACTTTTGCAGGCTTCGGCGACCACATAACCATCCTACACTACTGATGGATGGTTCTGAGGTCACCTTTAAGGACAGACATAAATTTCTTGGATTGGTGATGGATGCGCAATTAAGGTGGAGATACCATATCAATTATACTATTCAGAGGTGTGAAGCATCACTCAGAATTCTTAAAACATTGTCTAGATTCAAGTGGGGTGCCGAAAAATCGATCCTCTTGAAAATATTTGATGCATTAATAAGGTCCAGAGTCGATTATGGGTGTGCAATATATGGGTCTGCACGCAAGTCGTGGCTCCGCCAACTATACAGGCTCTATAACGCGGGACTACGGGTTGCGATCGGTGCATTCCGCACCAGCCCACTGGATGCAATCTATATTGAGGCGGGACATATACCTCCAGGACATCGGAGAGGCCTAATGACGCTGGCATACGTAAACTCATTGCGAGCAAACAGGCGGCATTTCCTCCACGACATTATTTCAGACAATTCAGAATTAAATATATACCGGCAGAGACGAACAATAACCCGACCGTTAGCCGTGAGGGGAAATGAACTAATTCATACCTATGGAGGCACCTGGGATAACCTCTTGGAGAATAGACCTCCAGTCTCAGCTCCATGGGTTCTCCCAGATGTGAACATCGACCTCTCCCTAGCACAATTGAGTAAGAAGAGCACTACGCCTCCAATATACAAGGCGATGTATAATGAATGTATCGGAAAGCTCGCAGATCACACAATTATTTTCACAGATGGCTCAAAAACGAGCAGCGGAATTGGTTGTGGTATCTTCATTGACAGCGAGAAAAGCCTCGCTGTCCCTTTAAACCCACGTACCAGTATCTTTAGGGTGGAACTTCAAGCAATACAAATTGCTCTTGAGCATTACGGTGCTCTTAACACTAGTATATTGGTGTGCACGGATTTGCACAGTTCACTTCTTGCACTGCAAAACAAATTCTCAAAGGACTCGCATCTGCTTGAGGTCTTCAATGTATTGGTTGCCTTGTACTCAACAGGAACGACCGTCTCGTTCCTCTGGATACCGGGGCATACTGGCATTGAGGGCAACGAAAAGGCGGATGAATTGGCGAGGCAGGCTGCTGCTATGCCAGCTGACCCTGCCTCTCCAATTCACCTACAAGATGCGAAGAGTTACTTGAAACTCCTAGTAAAGAATAAATGGCAGGAGGAGTTCAACAGTAAAGAGGCATTTATTAAACACGTAGAGAGCTCCGTAATGGCCAATAGCCCCATAAGTGCCTTAAATAGACGTGAGGAAGTAATGATAACCCGCTTGAGAATTGGCTACACGCGCCTTACTCATGGATATCATCTTGTTGGCCGACGCCGGCCCCAATGCGAGAGATGTGGCGCCCTGCTGGATGTAATGCACATATTGGTGGAGTGTCCACGTCTCGAGCAAGCTAGGGGCCGGTATCAGTTGCCAAATACCCTGAGAGATATCTTAAGCAGGAGAGAGCCATCTGTGAAAAGACTAATCGAGTATCTGAAAGACATTAGTGTTTTCCCCCAAATATAAGAATAATTTAAATAACATAATGTACGAAATTTGAACATGTATTTATTTATTTGTGTGAAAGTAATTTATTGAATGAATATGTGACTAACGCATGATTTTGTGTGTGTGAAACTATTTTTAGTTGTATTTATTGTAAATACGTACTTGTAAATATGTAAATATAATATGTTTAGGTTTAGTGTCATTTTGTATGGTTGATCCGGTATTTTTTAAAAAGGATTCAACCAATATTTTTAGTATATTGTAGGTTAAATTTAGATTTAAGAACTTTTCTTTCTTTCCATACAATTTTATTCCGAAGCAAGAAAGTATATTTAGGTTCGCAAAACGACGACGGTGCTAATGACCATAGCAGTAGATGCACCGTAAAAAAAAAAAATAAAAAAAAAAAAATAAAAAAAAAAAATAAATAAAATTTAGAATATAAATATAATTGATAATGAGAGTTCCTCGACTCTTTCGTCATCATTTGAGAGAATACCATCGTCAGATTCGGAATCAATTTCATCAATTTGGTCATCTAATTCCGCATCAGATGCTCCTCTTGTCGTCTGAATTCGCCAATAACGTCATCTAAGTTAGTACATAAGCTATTTTCTCCAGAAGCCATGATTTTTTTAATGAAAACCTAGAACAATAATATCTTTAGTTAAGAACATTATCATAAACACTGCGTCGCATCCGACCCTGGTTAGGGAAAATTTACATTAAGAGTTGATAAAAATAAGAGTTGCTTCCTCGGTACTGATTGGGAGGGTACCTGCAGCCCTTTGACGTTAGAGTGCGTGTTTGAAGAGACATGCGCAGTTTTATGTCTAGTGGGTCGGATACGACCCGTACGTTTATAGATGACCGTTAATAACAAAGATATCTACGAGACACCAGCCTTTTCTAGCCAACTAAACGTAACGTATTTTCTTTGTTCTGTTAGTAACGTCACCTAGCCTCTAGGTATTTGAACCCATAGCAATTAGCATGGAGTAATAAGGCCTTAACATTCACGGCCAACACGCCTCCGATTAATTAACACATGATTAATTTCTTACATAACAGATTCAATTTTAGCTGTGGAAATATACGAAACTATTGAGGGATAAAAATACTACTGAAGAATGCAATTTTCGATCATAATAACAAATGTACCTCGAACATAATTTTAAATAATATATTTCAGTAGTTCCTATTTGATAAAACATTTTTTAAAATGTATTTACAGGTTTCAGAAGAAATAAAAAAAAAAAACTTGTTTCGTGAAAAAATAAAATACATTGGCAAAATGACGGATTGTCCATTTGGAGACTTTTGCATAAATAATGTGCATGTAGGCCAACTGGATTAATATATTCTTGCAATTTATAAATCGTTTCTCTGAAGTGAAAACGTTGTTTCATTCATAAGTAAAAACGATGAATGTATGCATCCGGGCTTTTAGCTCCAATCCGCATTACAATGGAGTGATTAATTACAAGTCCTCTAGTCGCGTGTACAACAACACAAAGTACTTCCATTTAATGGCAAAGCATCTGCCGTTACATGAAAACTGTAAAACTTGTGTGCGAATTCGTTTCCAGGCAGTTTTATAAAAATTATTGTATTTGAATGGCATTCCAAGTAAAAATATCGCTGTGACATAAGCCGCAAATGCTCAGTTAAAATTTTCTTTCCTCCAAGTTTCAATTATTTCTTCTGATAATAAAATAAAATATCCAAACTTTTAAAATCGGAAAAATTCATTTTTTTATTTATACAAGAAATTCATACAAAACAGTAACAGTCTTCTTCTGCATTTGCCCTAGGATGCTCAAGGGAAACATCTTGAGCCCACAAATTCGTGAGCGATTGTTGAAATATTCTTAATAATTTTGGGCAAAAATATTTTCCCAAAAACCTTGTTCAATTTCTTAGATTTCTGACCTTTTCAACAATAAATTTAATTTTTAATTGAGTTGATAAGTGCTGCCACTTCTTTGAGACCTCACTAAGTTATCTAGGTTTCACAACAAATGAAAAAGGCCAATCAGGTATCCCAGTTTTACAATCCTTTATTCAAACAATATTTCGGCTCATGCCATCATCAGGAAATCACTAATATCACAGCTTAAAAAATATATATCACCATTATCTCACAATTTTGCTCGTCATTTATTATTACAAACCATAGATATAGATGCTACAAATGACTGTCCCCAGACTGTAACTCACATGTACATAGATATAGATATAGATGCTACATATGACTGTCCCCAGACTGTAACTCACATGTACATAGATATAAATATAGATGCTACATATGACTGTCCCCAGACTGTAACTCACATGTACATAGATATAGATATAGATGCTACATAAGACTGTCCCCAGATTGTAATGATGTGCGTTACAGTCTGGGGACAGTCATATGTAGCATCTTTATCTATGGTTTGTAATAATAAATGACGAGCAAAATTGTGAGATAATGGTGATATATATTTTTTAAGCTGTGATATTAGTGATTTCCTGATGATGGCATGAGCCGAAATATTGTTTGAATAAAGGATTGTGAAACTGGGAGACCTGATTGGCCTTTTTCATTTGTTGTGAAACCTAGATTAATTTTTAATTGTTTTCGCTATTTATGTTACAGTTATTTCGTTTGTGTGTGTGTGTTTTTTTTTCAACAATGAATTCCCTTTGGTGGAAAAATTATCGACAAAATATTGTTTATAATTTATTAGATGAGGTTTTTTTTTTTTTTTTTTTTTTTTTTTTTGTTTTTTTTTTTGGTTTTTTTTTTTACAAAAAAAATCATATCTGAATGTTTAATTATTTGTAAATTTATTTGCAACGAGAATGACTAAAGCGAGTCATTTTGTAACGAAGAAAAAAAGATTAACGTTTCTAATACATATATATATATATATATATATATATATATATATATATATAATGACCAATAAAACAACAAATGACCAATAAAATAACCATAAAATGAAAAATAAAATAATTGTTTGGAAGATTTCGGGTTTACCGCTCCCGAAGTCAAAGTTATAACAAGGTAAGGCTAAAAAATGTTTATTTCAAGATTTTGGCATTAATTGAGATGTACAAAAATGGTTCTTGTTGTAGAAGTGCCCCTGATGAGGGGCGAAAAAAATGAAGCACAGAACTTGAGGGGCTTATATAATAAATAAAGCGGTGTAATAAACGAGTAGGAATACAACTTTAGTGACAGTAAGCCTCAAAAACACTAAATTTATTAAGAAATATTTTGGGTCATCTACATATATATATATATGTGGGTAGGTGACGCGGCGTCAGTCCATCTGCATTACATTATGTCGTTGAAGCGCGTTGTCCCTTAAGTCAGAATTCATGTAATCAATCAAACATATCAACCCTAGTGAAGTAGGCTTACGCAAATCATGAATATATATATATATATATATATATATATATATATATATATATATGTATATATATATATATATATATATATATATGCGTGTGAATTCGCATATTTTTTCAAGGACTTAGAACTATTTTCGGAAACATGCAATCGCCCATGCTCGGCGCTTTGGTCCTTGAGTATATGAATTTGGGTCTAATTCGGAAAAGGGGTGCCAGTGATTTTGTTAAATAACTGTTATTAGCGCGGTTCCTCCCTATCTCCATAGGGAGAACCCGCTTATGAGGTTGACCTCGGCGCGATCGGGACGTGCCAACCAGAAACTTTCTCGTTTCAGACCCCATAGATCACGAAAATATTGGTGGTTCAAATTTGTATGTATATATATATATATATATATATATATATATATATATATATATATATATATATATATAACGCTCTAGCAAGTTCAAAAATGGTCCGATCTTGATGAAACTTGGTACAACAATCTGTCTTCTTATTTGAAAGGTCAAGTTCGTTATCCAGCAGAATCCGCCCAAAGGAAGATCGCGCGGTTGGGGCGAAATTCGCGCAAAAAAAATCATAATGCTTACGTTTTTGAGTTCATATGCTTCCAGGTACTTCTTTTATAGGTTTGTTAACATAGGAAAACGAATGAAACCATTTTTAAGGCGATTTCTGTAACCGTTTTTGAGAAAAGTGGAATCAATGTTTTCGCATGTCATTATTTTATTGTGGGTACTTAAAATCGCGGGATTCAATTGGAATTTTTTCTACATCTTGGAAATTAATCCCAACTGAGATGTTTAAATTTTGGTTATATTTAGAGTTAAGGAAGTATGCGGAAAAAAATATTTTATTAATAGACATGAAAAGTTTTCGGATCTTCATACACTTTTCGTAAATATCTCGATAACGGTTGGGAAATCGCGGTAAGCGGAAGGGAACCATTCGAATGCTTACTAAATTCTCTACAAAAAAGGATCTGAAGCATTATTCGTTGGGACAACGTCAATCAGAGATATAAGCGCTTAAAACTTAAAAAGTGTTTGTTTTGAAAGGGTTTTTCTATTTGTTTATCTCACTTTTTAATTGGTTGTTTTTTGTTTTAAATTGCATTTATCAGTAAAATTATTATTGTAGTAAAATAAGCTAAGAAACGGTAAAAGGTACAGGTAATACGTTTGGAATAGCTGTGGAAATCAAGATGGCTGTGGCTAACCAAGATGGCGCATACATAGGTTTGTTTTGAATCCTCCTATCTATATAACCTTCCTCCTGCTACAAGTTATCATTATTTCTTATTTTATAGAAAGATTTAACCCACGACAGAATGAACTTTTATTTGCCATGCAGCACATATTTACAGTTGATTATTACAGTGAAACGAATTTGCTAGTACAACAAAGAACTTAAAATGGCAACGACTTTTCGATTGTTTGGAATAGAGCCTGCTGAGCAGTATTCGTAGAGTGAGTACGTTTTTAGTACATAATTGTATTGACTTATTCAGCCTTCCTCAAGAATGAGGATTAAGAATTATCCGCTTCTGTGTAAGTTGGCTACTGTCAGTTTCCTGATATTTGTGATGCCTAATCTACTCCACTTCTTGGAGATATACGGAACCGCGCTAAGATGACGCAGTTCCTGCGAGTCGGACTTTTATTATATATAACATATGTTTAATAAAGAAAATACAATTTTATAAATCACCTCAATATTTAATAACCTCAACTTAAAAAACAAGTTATTTATTTAAATTTCAACGTCCATTATTATTAGCTAAAAAAAGAAAGAACACTTTATTCTATATTTGGAGGCTGTCCAAATTAATGGGGTTGCTAAACCATACAGCTCAACTATCAGTCTTGGGATATCTGGTGAGGTTACAGCAACATATGTTTTATTTTTTATACTGTACAAAATAAAACATATGTTGCTTTATTGTATTTTAACTATACAATGTATAGTTAAAATAATCACAGTTACTCATAAATTCACTGGCACCCCTTTTCCGAAATAGACCTTTGAATTTCAATTTTTGCCATCAAGCAATTCCTTTGACTTAAGACTTCACTATATGTATATATATATATATATATATGTGTGTGTGTGTGTTGAGAGAGAGAGGGGGGGGGGTGGGAGAGGGAGGAGTGAGATAGGAGACGGGGGGGGGGAAGAGAGAGAGAGAGAGAGAGATTAGAAAATGAAACGTTTAGCGGGTGTCACTTTCTGTATCTATTAGTCAATGCAGATTTGAAAACATTATTAAAAGAGTTTAATATGAGTGTAACCTGAATAATTACATTACTTTGGAATGAGTTGAAATGAATAAAAAAAGGGGGAATAATAAGCTTAATTTTACTTTGATGAGACTATATAAAAGAAAACAAACACCGTAAAATAAATAAAATGAAATTTTTCCCGTTCAATAAGTTTATTAAAAATTAATTGTACACAATAAAATAAAATAATTGCCCGAATACGCCTGGTATTGATTTATTTGCCGTAGATTCCAAATCATGTCTAAATTAATGCAAGTTTATTTTGCATTCTGTATATTTATTCTTTATGCTGATTGGTCCCCCGATGGGCTCCCACTCAATTAAATATTCCAATCTGTATTTGTAATTCAAATGCAATCTATAACAAGTATTAATATGAATGAATGTTTTATCGTTCTGGCCTATTCCTGATACAATACGAATGTCTCCAACAACAATATATTCGTGTGTTAGGACCTCAAATTCATCAACTATTATTAAATCAGGTTTTAATAATTTAATGGTGCGTTCGTATATTGGAAATTTGAACTATGATCAAACTTAAACAGGAATTAATACTAGTGAAAGAATTGTAATAGAAGATAACAAGAGCAATATGTCTTCACAAGATAAATTGTCTAGCACGCTAGACCCTGATGCGGGATCGAATTCCGCTTTTGGCAGGTTGACTATTATCTGCTACTGTCTTTCATAAATAACTACCTGAACGTCCGTGCTTCGTCACGGCAGATAAGTAGTTTTCTTTATTGCGTTAAATAATGTGTCATCAAAATTAACGCTACTATATCATTTTTTGCAGTTCATTATAGCATGCTTCCCGTCATACTATATGTTATACTTCAATTGATAAGTAATCAATGTAAAATCTTTCTTGACAATGGGGCGCTCCGGACCAGTGTCAACAAACAGATAACCTAGAGATAACCCGTTATCTATTGGTTAGCTTTAACAGCAGTGTAATCAATATAGGTGAAATTTCGTTGACAATAACAAATGGGGTCTCCCGTGGTCTAGTGGCTAGCGTGCTAGATTCATCAGCAGGAGATGGTGGGTTCGATCCCCACCGGCGACAGGAATTATCTCATCACAGGGCTCGCTGAGAAAATTCCTGGATGCACCCTGGATGTCGGCGCTAATGGCCAAGAATTGTCGATGCGCCGTAAAAAAAAAATCACGTTAAAATTTAAAAAAATTATGTCATTAGATGTCATTTTGTAACAACCATTATTTTTTTGAGCATTACTAAGAAGTGATCTGACTGGGGATGCTGATGGGTGAGGAGGCTGTGCAAGGGTTCGGGGATATTATTACCTCGGATGGACCATCTCTAGGTATAGCATAAACTCTATGAGGAACAAAACAATTTATTTTTAATAATTCAAGGTCTGCCATCATAGTTAAAATTAACCGCAATTCAAAATAATACTATGAAATAAATACAGTGAAGCAACAGCTGTTCTGTTACCGTCCTAGCAACGCGAACTGCCTACGCTTGCCTCTTCTAACCAACTAAAACTTCAAACCCCTCTAAAAATAATTAAAAATTCGAATATCAAAAAATCATTACTTAGCGAGTGTTTAAACGCTATAGAGAGCGTCCATACAAAATTTCAAATTTTTCTGTCAAGTGGTTTGGGCTGGGCGATGATAGGTCAGTGAGTGAGTGAGTAAGTGGTATTTGACAAATATTTAGTAGATATAACAAGAGCAATAGGACTTCAAAAGATAAATTGTCAAGCACGGTAGACTCTGATGCGGGATCGAGTACCGCTTGTGACAGGTTGACTTTTATCTGCTATTGTCTTTCATAAATAATTCACTGTTCTGACCAATCAAGTCGAGAAAATTGGAAAACTGCGTTTAAATCAAATATTAATTTAATTATGTTGTTTGTGCTACTTTTATTATGAACGTTACCCCATCTCATTGCTAGTTATTATTTTTTTTTTTTTTGAGCGAAATTGACTCCATCTACGCTGTAGTGTATTTATTTGAATTATCGATTTGCTTTGAGCTTAATACAGGTGACGTGCCCTCACGAAAGTTTCTTATCCCTTATTCGGTAAGCATGCAACGGGTTCCCCTAGCCGTGACGTTAAATTTAATCTCGGATATGCATAATGAGAAGAAATCCATTAAATGTGTAAATATCTAGGCTTTGTTTCTTCATCAGTTAGCTTTACTCTATAGCCTTTGCTAATTATGTAGGATCTTTGTTCCTCTCCATGTTTTGTTTATGAAGCAAGAAACAATATTCTGTTTTAATACTTCTGGATTTTTTCTGTTGTGGAGTCTCGCCGAATTAACACTTTCGTTGCCCGGGAAAATTTGGAAGTGCGGCACTTAAAATTAAATGAATTAAAATGAGAAGACCTCACAAAACTACCAAAAAAATAAAGGTAGTCGAATCTGCCCGAACCAACACAACAATTAAAATACGGCAGGCCAAGTTAATTGAAGGTTGTAAGCTTTTCCTTGGTTACCCAAGTGGGGGAATTGAAAGGTTAGAGATAGTCAAACGTAAACGTCAAACGTTCAAACACACAAAATGGTCAAACGTAGGCTACACACGGTCAGGCAGGGCTGTAAGTAAGACACGAACAGTCCGCCTGAAAGCTGGTCGCCTGAACGTGTATATATTCCGGCCGGCCGGTCAGTTAAGACTGTTCTGGCGGCCGGAATGTATACACGTTCAGGCGACCGGCATTCCGTCGGACTGTTCAGGTCTGTAAGGAGTGAAGCCTGCTTTAGAAGTATAGTCGGGCCCGACGCATGGCAAGACACTTTTACACCGACTATGCGTCGGATCAGGCATTCAACGTTTTAAGTTAAATTTTCAGGGTGGAATGTAAGAAAGGCTAAAATATAATTTGGTTTCCATAGCAGATCAGGTTTTGACATCTAAATAGAATTGGGGATAAAACAAATATCAGATGAAAATATGATATAACATGCATGGATAATTATTAAAATACGAGAGTATACGAATATGTCTATGTTTATGTACGTTTAGTTATTTTTAATTTGAAACAGCGATATTATTATTTCCATTTTAAGAATTTATCATTCTCCTCAAGCAATAATTTTGTTAAAAAACAGTAATAATTTCTTGAGACCATGTTTTTATATTATACACACAAGAATATTATCAAAATGTTTTAGAATACCGTAAAAGTGGGTTACTTTGGCCCCAGGGTGTAACTTTGTCCCAAAACAAAAAAGTGTTTGCGTCATGTGTACCAGGAGCTGATATTGTCAGATTCACGTACTAACTCAGGATTCTGCTAGGCCTGAATACCTGCTAAAAGGCACCGACTGTTTAATAGTTCGAGTGATTTCCGCTAAGTCGTACTAGACGTTGTTCACTGCCTATTGTAAAATACGTGTTTCTGTTCTCCTCAAACTTCCGTCGGCACAAGTAGAACAATAGATGTTTTAGCTGAGGTAAGAAATTAATATAGTAGCTAATGTCATCCCTAGCCAGGATATGCACTGGAATTTTGCTTAATTGTATTTCCAGTTTGACTATAGATCTATTTTAAATATGATACTGGTAACTGTTAAATATCGGGTTACTTTGTCCCAAGAAAAAAGTGGCCCAAAGTAGCCCCAGGTACTAAAATTATATTTGAATATTATGAAAAACGAAATTAAATATTTTTATATAATATTTACTTTTTTTCTCCGTAATATAAAAAACACCAGCATTATTATTTTCATTCTAAATTATAAAAAATGTAAAAAACATACGGAAACCAGAAAATAGAAAATATCATGAGTATTATCGGAGGCTAAACTTAAACGACTGTTTGGAAGCCATTAGGTGAGAAGAAACGACGTAAAAAAAAAAAAAAAAAAATGATTTGTCAATTATGTACCATTTTTTACCTTTTTAAAAAAATATAGTGCATATGTATTTATGTCTGTGAGTTGTTTCCCTTCGAAACAAGCGGGTTAATTGAATCCAAGAGTGAAATACAGTGATTTTTTATAGGAATATTTGGTTTGGGACAAAGTTACCACAGCTTAAGGGCTAAAGTAGCCCTTAATACTTTAGCCCAAATTTAAAAATAATAACAAAATCAAAAAATTTGTAAAGAATACAATTTTAAAAATATAGTCTTATAAAGAAAGATTAGAACTACCTAAAAATGCCCTTTTAATGTTTATTTTATAATATTAAATATTCTTACCGAAACATGAAACAAAAAATGTCATAAAACTGGGACAAAGTAACCCACTTTTACGGTACTTACAATTTTTAATATTTACTAGCTGTTACCCGGCTTGCCATGCTACACCTCCTTTCTGCATATAGAAAAGCCTAAATAAATTAGAAACCAAATAAGTATTATTAAAATCTAATAACACGAATCTGTAACTGTTTCGCACCCGTGACCTCCCAACTGGGAGTCCTAGACGACTTTGACCTAACCTATAACACTCCCCATATCAAGACATACATGTATGACAAGTTTGGTAAAAATCGGTCTAACGGTGTGGATTTTTATTTTAAAAAAAAAACATACAGACAGCAACTGGTAGACGTTTTTGACCTGGCCTATGACAATCCCCTGATCAAGACCAACCTGTGTACACAGTTTGATAAAAATCTGTCCAACGGTGTGGGTTTGTATAAAGAAAAAACATACAGACAGACAGATGGTAGCCGTTTTGCCCTAGCCTATGGCAATTGCCGTATAAAGATCTACCTGTGTTCCAACTTAGGTCAAAATCGGTCAAACGGTGTGGATTTTTATAGGAAACAAACATACAGACAGACAGATGGTAGAGGTTTTTGACCTAGCCTACGACACTCTCCAGATTAGGATCTACACATGCACCGAGTTTAGTCAAAATCGGACGAACGGTGTGGATTTGTATAGGGAACAAACATACAGACAGACAGCTGGTAGACGTTTTTGACCTAGCCTACGGCACTCTCAGATTAGGATCAACCTGTGTACCGAGTTTAGTCAAAATCGGACGAACGGTGTGGATTTTTATAGAAAACAAACAAACAGACAGACAGCTGGTAGACGTTTTTGACTTAGCCTACGACACTCCCCAGATTACGATCCACATGTGTACCGTGTTTAGTCAAAATCGGACGAACGGTGTGGATTTGTATAAGGGACAAACATACAGACAGACAGATGGTAGATTTTTTTGACCTAGCCTAGGAGATTTCTCGTATCAAGACCTACCATTATTCTAAGTTTGGTCAAAATCAGTCAAACGGCGTGGATTTGTATAAGGGACAAACAAACAGACAGACACGCGATTTTTATACAGGGTGTCCCGTAAATGTCTAGTCATATTGTGAGGGGCGATAGAGGACCCTTAGGGGAAGAAAAAATGTTCTATGACGATTTCCCGAATTCTCGCCCATAAGGGAGAAAACGTCGTTTTATTGTTTTTTCGAGACGAACGTACTTTTTAGAAGAATAATCGTTGTAACTCCGTCCCAGGTGGTACTACTAAAAAGGGTGTGAAACCAATCGAAAGCTGAGTAAATTTACTATAAGTCTAGTTGAGAGTAAACGTAAAAATGAATGAATGTAAGTATGTATATCTTACCAAAAGAAGGCAATTCTAAATTTCCTGACACTTTATTGATATTTCTTTCCAGCGTTACTCCTCAATGGGCAGGATCTGAGATTTCCGGGTTTCAGAAAAACTTCCTCATTTAACCAGCTTTCCATTCATGTATCACAATCCTGTGTTATTGAATTATTTGAACGATTTAAGAACAAAAGTTTAAAAAAAAACATGGATCTGTAAAAAGAAAATTATATTTTTTTCTTCAATTTATTCAAAATGCTGAAGGGAAATATTTTTTTTATAGATGTTTACATGAATATTAAGTAAATTTTTACTTAAAAGAATAAAAAAAAATTACTTCCACGGATATAAAAAAAAATCTTAAAACAGTAAATAAATAAAATACACATTTGTTTTGAAATTATTAATTCAGGTAACTAATACTGGGTCCAGGAGGCGGCCATTAAGGAACCCCAACCATACATTAACCTAAAAAATTACTATTTTTACCTATATCACGCATTTGAACACATTTTTACAGGACTATGTACATATTATTTATGAGGGATAGAATTTTTAATTACCACAACAAAAACGCATGGGCTCTGAATCCCAGTGAGTTTCACAAGCGTAGCCATCAGTATTAATTTAAGGTAAAGCATTTGTTTTCTAAATATAAGTACCTGTACAAATGTGTTCAAATGCGTGATCTAGGTAAAAATAATAATTTTTGAGGTTAATGTATGGTTGGGGTTCCTTAATGGCCGCCTCCTGGACCCAGTATTAGTTATCCGAATTAACAAATTCAAAATAAATGTGTATTTTATTTATTTACTGCTTTAGGATTTTTTTTTATATTCGTGGAAGTAATTTTTTTTTATTGTTTTAAGTAAACATTTACTTAATATTTATGTAAACATTTATAAAAAAAAATATTTCCCTTCAGCTTTTTGAATAAACTGAAGAAAAAAATATAATTTTCTTTTCACAGATCCATGTTTTTTTTAAACTTTTGTAGTTAAACCGTTCAAATACTTCAATAACACAGGGTTGTGATACATGAATGGAAAGCTGGTTAAATGAGGAAGTTTTTCTGAAACCCGGAAATCTCAGATCCTGCCCATTGAGGAGTAACGCTGGAAAGAAATATCAATAAAATGTCAGGAAATTTAGAATTGCCTTCTTTTTGTAAAATATACATACTTACATTCATTCATTTTTACGTTTACTCCCAACTAGTCTTATAGTAAATTTACTCAGCTTTCGATTGGTTTCACTCCTTTTCTAGTAGTACCACCTGGGACGGAGCTACAACGATTATGTTTCTAAAAACCACGTTTGTCTCGATAAAACAATAAAACGACGTTTTCTCCCTTATGGGCGAGAATTCGGGAAATCGTCATAGAACATTTTTTGTTCCCCTAAGGGTCCTCTATCACCCCTCTCAATATGACTAGACATTTACGGGACACCCTGTATATATAGATAAGTATCCCCAACTATGGAGGATTACTCAATTCAATTATGCCTATATCATACAAGTATAGATAACACTTAATCCTTTGTTGCATCGTGAAGGCTGCAGGCATCATATTATATTTTACACTCCCAGAGCACTATATTGAGTTTTTTCAAATTATATTTCGTTTCCTGTAAGCATCAACAAGTGTCAAAGGGACTGGAAGATTGGAACATTGTACTTTGTTCCCAAGAAGGAATAAACAAGTTAATGTTGACAAAACCAGGAGTCTCGTTTCTCACCCCGAGGGGACCCGTTTCGCAAGGCCACAATACTATTAAAAACGTCCATTCTCACCTAAAAAAATCGTACTCCTTAGTATTAGTGGTGTATTTGACGAATTGAAAGTTTGTTTTATTGAAGTTATATTTTTTTGTGTCAATTTTTGTGGTTGTTCATTTGTTTCCTGTGGGCACCACCGTGCATCTGGTACTGATGTCCGCGCGATGGATCCCATTATCTGTTCTATAATGTGGAGAGGAGAAACAGATTTTTCTTATAATCACAGCACCAGATGATAGTATGGATGATGAAGATGTCGACGACAATGTTCTTTCTGAACCTTGGCGTATTTTCAGCCAATGTCTTAGTGGTAAATGGCGACGATTTGAATGGTCCCTTCTCAAATTTGAATGATTTGTTTGAGGATGTACTGCCGGATGTATCTCAGAAGATGAGATGCAGGATGGAAAACTGCAATAACCAAACTTGTGATAAATGTGAACATTATTTGTATTTAACTAAAGGCAAATCATGTTTCAAGGATTAACATTTGTGATTTTGATGAAAAGAAAAGAGAGTTCTTTTTAAATTTAACTCCTAAATTCTTTATATGTTTTAATAAATGTAAAGTATACATGTTCATTCAAAAAATAATTCGTCCCCATATGCACAATGATGCCTACAGGCATCTTTCAGTTTTTCATAAATTTCTCGAAAAAAAAACCTCCATGAATTTTTTTCCGTATTTTTCCCGTTATCCTGAGGGCTATTTCTACCTCTCAGATTTTTTTTTATAAGAAAAGGAAAAATCATGCATCAAAGGGTTAAAACTTCGTTCTCTCTGTTATATATTTGAAGATGATCTGAATGACAAAGGTTATTGAGATTCATTTTCTAATTTTTTTTTCTTCATGTTTAACCAGCGCCATTTCTTTGTGTGGTCATATTCATTATAAGTATGTAATAATTATTAAACAGGTGCTAATGACCCTAGCAGTAGAAGCACCTATATACAAAAAAAAAAAAAAAAAAAAAAAAAAAAAAAAAAAAAAAAAAAATTATTAATATGTACACGGTCTGATTAAATTTCTAATAATTATTGTTTTTAGTTTAGTTCAAATGAAAAAAAGAGAAATGGTCAATTGCTTGTGTGATTCCATTGAACTACGATTACTGATTACGAAAATATAAATTATTTTATTAAAATATAAATAGGAAAGTTAGGATAAAAACTAAATAGGTATTTGTGTGTGTGCGTGCAATTGAGGCGTTGCCGATACGAAAGACGAACTCAACATCAAGTTCACACTAATTCCTCATCAATTACTATATAATTTGTTTATTAATATAAATTGATAAACAAACAATGAGACATCCCACAACAAATACATGTTTTGAATACAGTTTAGTGAATTTTGCCCTTATAGAAAAAATATTCAAACGCATTTTCCTCACATTACATTTTGTTGAAAATTGCGCCCTTCATATCCGCAGCCCCGCCATTATAAGGGTATATTCTTCTTTTAGAAGTGTATATTATCATTTTTATTATTTTGTTTTCAAAATAACTCGATACAAAATGTCTGATTTGATAACATACTTTTAATCAATTATTACATTCTCGTGCAAAAGGATTTTATTTATTTTTTACACTTGTATAAGTACTGAACACTAACCCAAGTCGAATCGCATACAAGAAAACAATAAATACTGTTTTTATTTCAAGCAACTATTCTACATTACAGCTGAAAGAAAATGTACGAAGATGAAGCAGTTCCTGTGCAGATGAGGCACAACTATTCTAAATTTGAGCATAACAATGATCAAATTATACTTCTTCTCTTATTTTTATCACTCAGCCCTAGAGAAAAATATATACCTCAAAAATATTTGTTCGTTTTTGGAATTTCGTTGATAGTTGCTAGTCTGGTCGAAAGGCGTCCTCTATTAGATTCCTTTCCTGGCAGGTTACCCGTACATCCCCCGTGGGACAGGTGAAGGCTCATTTTTCTTCTGGGCACGCACCTCTTTATATTTACCCCCAACCCTCAGCTGTCTTCATCTTCTTGCTCTTTAGCTACACATCAACTCCAATCACACTGCTACCCTCTTCTTCAGCCTTACAACCAACGGAATTTCAGTAACGCTCACCTCACTCTTAATTATAGAATTTTATTTGATGCGTGATACATGGCAGAATTTATTTACGTAATTTTATTCTATGAATATTTTTCAATCCCCTCCAGTTTTCAATCTTTTGGATTTTTTGAAGGAATATATATATATTCCTTCAAAAAATCCAAAAGATTGAAAACTGGAGGGGATTGAAAAATATTCATAGAATAAAATTACGTAAATAAATTCTGCCATGTATCACACATCAAATAAAATTCTATAATTAAGAGTGAGGTGAGCGTTACTGAAATTCCGTATATATATATATATATATATATATATATATATATATATATATATATATGTGTGTGTGTGTGTGTGTGTAATCGAGGATGTCAATATCTCTTCTTATCGGTTTCCAAGTAGGTCGTGGAAATGAAGATTGATGGAGCCACATCATCGCTGCATCTTTTTATTGTAGTAAATGGTCGGATATGATTGAGAGAAATAAGGAGAAATTGGGAGGGGGGGAGAGTGTGAGTGAGTGAGTTAGTGAGTGAGTGTGAGAGAGAGAGAGAGAGAGAGAGAGAGAGAGAGAGAGAGAGAGAGAGAGAGAGAGAGAGAGAGAGAGAGAGAGAGAGAGAGAGAGAGCGTTAACGAGCAGTTTTGGAAAGGATATGGTTAAATTCAATGTTAGCCACTTGTAAGCGTGTTAACCGGACTCATTTGGACGAAGCGTGGAAGAGTAGGGGTGGCCGTTTTTCAGTGCGCCACCACCAGGGAGCGGAGGTCTGAGTAATTACTGACTTGAAAAATGCAGGACCACCCTCTGTTCTCCCCCCCCCCCCCCCTCCCCCCACCAACCGCAAGCACTAGAAAAACACTTTAGCTTTAGATTAATTTTTAGCACATTCCGAAGGAATATTAAGGTTGAAGATTTCGATGAAAAATATCTTCAAATCATCATCGATTATCTTAAAATTAGTCACTGTTTGGCATTTGATACCCTAACACGACGTTCCTTCTAACTTTCCTCAAACATAACTATACCATGGAGGGAATACACAAACCATTTGCTGACCATAACATAACTTGAACAATGAAACATATACCCATGAATGCAAATACTGGATCACTAATCCTATTCCGTAGCAAATTTGACTCTTTCACCGTTTTCTTTCCCCTCCAAAGATAGGAAACTCGATTATGACGTAATGAGAAAGGTAGCCAATGAGAAATGTCAACGTTTGACATCCTATAGGCCAAGAGAAAACTGGAAGGCGAAATTTGTGTATACCACATATATCTGTCTGTTCGCCCTATAGTTCCCCAAAAATGGTCCATTTTTGAAGAAATTCGGTAAAATAATACTACCAGTTTGAATGAATCTTGAAAGATCAATTTCCTAGTTTTTCCAATGAGCAAAAATACGCACAGAAATAGTTCTTTGTCACACGAGTAAAGATCATTCACCTAATACTCATTCACACCGGACAAAATAAGACATACATATCTGATAATTTTTCAAATAAAAACCTCCGTCTAAAACACTTACTAACTGAATGCTTTGTAATGCTGAAGCAGTACAATAATCAAGTCTGTTCATGCAGATATTATGTACAATTTGACAAAAACGGTGAAAGTAAAAGAAAAGAAAAGAAAAAATAATACAAAATATGGAAGAAGACAACCACTGTTGGCACTTACAGAAATGTCTTGCTAAATGTTTTAATGGTCACGATCAGATCAGATGATTAGATTGTCTGGAGGCCACTGTCTCTTGAGCCGCCTGGGAGGATTGTCTGGATGGGATTGGGATGACAAGGATAGAACTAACTGAATGCAGACATAGACAAAACTTTGAAAAACCTGATAATTTGTCTTACTCAGACACGGTGGCAAACAATTTACAACTTATAAAACAAATCAGGCTCTATGATATTCTCTATGTCAAATAAATTCATTATTGAATACCAATAATAACTAATAATTTTAATATATACTGATTATAAAACTGATATGTATACCATTGGTTGAGTGGTCCCATGGCGTCTATGTTTTATTTATTTTCTTTCTCCCTGCGTTTCTTTTTCTTTCTATTTGTTAACTCTGTAAATTTTTTTAATAATTTATGAAAGTAAAAATGTAAATCATCGTCCACCTGGAAAACATATACGGATATAGTATAATTATTTCGGAAGTAAACGTGGCATCGCCAAACAAACGATGAGTTTCAAAAATAAATAGAAAAAAGAGATTTGGGTCTCTTAAAGATCTATTAGGTGGTATGGCCACAAAATTCAAAGCTTAAATCCATTTGGGCAAAATAAATCTTCGAGTTCAACAAATTGAAATATACATAGTTATTTTTAGTTTAGGTTATGTTAGTGATTTGTAAAAGAATTTAATTTTTCAATCCTATCCAAGCACAAAATTCCCTTCGTAAACGACCTCGCCAAATCCCGTTTCTTACCTTTCATTCCAAATTGTCATCCCACCAAAATCCTAGGGGTCAATCCCTTTCCACTCAGATCCATCCTAAAGACCTTCCCAGGAGGCTTAAGAGACTTTTGCCCCTTGACCAGCTACATAACAGCAGTTAAAAACAGCAAAAATAAAAATGTTTAGATATATTAGGAAGTGCCGATAATGTTTTACTCCTTCCATATACTGTTCATTGATATGTATACTTAGGCCAGCACAATTAATTATTATACTTATAATTGTACAGATTTTAAGTAAACATGAAAAAAAGAAAAAAAAAAAGAAAAAAAAAAAAGCCATATACTACGCCTTACTATTATTATGAATTCCAAATTATATTATCGGAGTTCCAAAGTTAATGCTATGAGTTACTAAATTATTAAAACTGAATAATCCACTCAGTGATAATATCGGTGATATTTCGGTATCAAAGTTAGTACTGATAGTTCATTATCGTAATGTGATTTGTGAGTTAGAATGCTTAAAGGCTCCACCAACTCTAGCTAATAAAAAAGTTCGGAATGGAGGGCAGATTACTTAAATGAGCTGCTTCTGAGTTTTTCAGAGCTCGGGCGAACTCTTTTCCACTTTCACTTTATTTCATTTTAGGCATTCATCTTCATTTAGAGTGCATTAAAAGCTACACGAAAATAATTGACGGTAATCTCAAAGGAAGTTTTGTATTACTTGGAATCAAATTACTCAAAAGCTATTTTACTCGAGACGGCGTGAACTATAGTCCGACCGCAAATAAAAGAACAAGAAGGGGTGTGGCCGAAGAGGAGCAAGGCCTTCCTCCACATGGGCTAAAGGCAGCGCGTGCGCACTAACATGCTCTTTTGTTTTCGGGTGGACTACAACAACCTTGCTGAAGAATGTTCTTATTTATTCATACTGATTATAGAGCTCGCAAATGTAGCGATTCACCCTTATCCAAATGTTCGCAGTAGAATCCACTAAGATTTATAAAAGTTTAAAAAAATAAAATATTTACTGTTGGGACGAAAGATTGTTGAAAAGATATAGGGCCAGTGGTATGGTTACTTAACTGTCAACATTGGTCTTCCTCTGCCTCCAGGCATTTCCATAGGTATGTAGTATCTTGTTTCTTTGTTATAATTGATAAATGTTACTATTAGCACCTATTTACTTATATAAACTTCAATATAATAGCCTTTTTTCATCTTTTTTTGTTATGTTTCTTTTGATTTTCATTCTACTCATTCTAAGAATTTAAGACCAAATTGTTCTTTTATAATAAGTTAAGTGTATTTATAGTTCTGTTACTTATCTCAATTATAAACTTTTTTCTGTATTAATTTCTGTTTTTCTTGTCATTTTAGCTGATGAAGGCTACCAATGAGTAGCCGAAACGTCCTAAATATAGATTTTTTTGACAAAAATCGTATTGAGGTTTCTTTAGCCGAATCCCAACCATTCCATCTTTACTTATCACCTCGACGGCTAACTATGTAATCATCAAGATAGGTAAATTACTTTTTTTTATATACATATTTGACATATTACCTTTGGAAATGTTTAAACGTTGTATTTTACTTAACTTTACGTTAAGTCAACATGCTTTTATAAATTCTACAATTTGTGAGAATCGTCTTCGATGCGGGGTGCTCACAAATAAAATTTTAAAAAAATGAACAATGTGTGTATTGTAAATGATTTGTTTTTTTTTTTTTTTTTTTTTTTTTTTGCATCGGCTGCCTAGGCCATTAGCATTTAACAAATGTTTGTATCTTTGAGGAGGGTGACAATTCTGTATGTGTTGACTGATATCCGTAATGAGTTCGTTCGTGGCTGTTGGTAGATTTAATCTGTCTCGTTAAAAAAAAAAAAATAAAAAAAAATAAAAACCATAGACCGGAAACCCGCTTATGAGGTTGATCCCATGGTGCAATCCAGATAGGATCGAACCCCCCCAATATCTACCTTTTCTATCTCAACGCATGTCTACCTTCTTCTCATTGATTCTATAATAATTTACAGACTTGTGTCTCATCGAGCCTAAAACGAGCTAACTTGAGGATAAAGTGTACAACTAAACAGCTGATAAATGGTAATGTGTTAATTCTGCCTGGTTGAACCTTGCTGAGTATTGAGGAGTCTGTAAGGTTGGTTCGGTTCCTTTATTTGCTCAGCCCGGGCTGTAGGTTTAATATATCATTGGCTGGCACGAGTCTTATCTGCTAGGCTTTACCTCAGCTCTCGCCTTAATTGATTTTTAACTGCCACCATTCCTCTTCAGCAAGCCAACCGATACCACTTAATCCTCTCAGCTTTTAGTTTATTGCTGCCTCTTAACCTCCTACTCGCTGGAAATAAATATATTATTTTTTGTTTAATGAACTTATTTCTGTATATATTTTAATCTGGTATTATTTATGAATCGACGAGGTAAGCTATGTAGGGGACTTGATGAAGATGACAAGAAGTCTATTGGATGTCCACATTTAGAATTACGAAACCATTCCCTTGCCCTTGGAACTATTGAGAGAACGTAAAAAAAATATTGGGGGACTCGGATATGCTTTAAAAAAATCATACATTTTACGTTGACTACTTTACGTTACCGAGAAGTGATCATAAGAATTGTCGACGTTAATAAACCCGTTACTCACTACACAACAGGTTGTTGAGATTTTCATGTATATTTGTAAGTTGTCACTCTACTCTGTGTAAAAATGGACCAATTGTATTAAATTTGGCACAAAGTACACTTGATCATTTAAAAAAAAATGTTATATATCCATGGCCACAAGAAATTAGTTGGTAAGTGGGAAAAGGGGCAAAATGAGTTAAGTTCACTATGATTATCTCCCAAAAATCATGACCAGTGTATAGAGCTCACTGTCTCAAAGCCTTATTTGTTTGTTAGAGCTGTCCTAAAAAGTTGATCCTTTCATGTTTACATCTGAAATTGGACCCCAAATCCATTAAGAAAATCTGTAAAAAAAATGTTTAACATAGTCAAGACATATTATGCCTTGACTAGCTAAATATGAGCTCTGTATCGCTCACTTTTATAATAAACTACTTAAGATCAACTATGGTAAAAGCATTTGTAAGCTCATTTTTTTTCTTCAGTTTATAATAAAATTATTAAGATAAACTATTCAATAGTTAAATCGTTAAATAAAATTGTTCTGTATAGGAGAATATTTAATGTTTTAAAGTCTCCTGAATAAGACCTTGCCGAATTGGTAATAACCGACGTTTCGCCTAACATTCCGCCGGTATCCTCCTGAGAATTCAATATTTTATACTTACCCTCCGAGCAATATACTCCCCAAACAGGTTTGTCTAAAGTTCTTCTTTTACCGGCTTTGTACGGGTTTATTTCTTCTAAAAATGATTTTTAGAAGGAACCCTGAGGAAGCCGGAAGAATGTCTGGCGAAATTTCGATTATTGTCACTTCTTGACAGTCATATGGACCGTGCAAGTCTAAGAGAGTTATAAGTCATCTAATTTTTTCAAATAGATTTCCTTTTAGCCTCAATTTTTTTCCTATTTTATTTAGATTTTTGGTATTATGAAAGTGTTTTAAGAAAAACACGTGTGGGGATCGAACTCTATTAGCTGATAACAATGGGTACTTTTTCAATGGCCGAGTCATAGTCTTAGTAAAACTATTTCTTCTCTTCCATTTTTCTATTAGCCAAATATCAGGATCTATCTGAATTTGAAATGACTTCTTATTAGCCCAAATGTATGCACTTATTTATTTCAAATAATGATTCCAATCCCTTTGGGAGAGAAATGTCTAGTCCTGTAGTTTATTCTTAGCTTCTTCATCAGCGATCTCATTTCCTCCTACTCCTTTATGCTTTCATACCCACTGAAAAAGGACATTCTGGCTCATTTCCTTAATTATTCAATTATTGTTTTTATAGCCAGTATTTCTTTATTCCTGATTTGCTGTGTCTTTGTAAACAGCTAATGTAATCCCTAGCATAGCTTCGCACGTATATTTCCACAAGTGTTGGGAGCTGGCTGGTGAACCTTCAACATATAATGAAAGGGATAAATTAAACGGTTAACCTTCGCTGTTTTTTATACAAACTATTGTTTTAATTGCAATTATTTGACTTCGGGGTCAAAATATTATTGTTTTGTTTTTATCCTTACCGGGGATTTTATTGTTTTTAAGATGCGAGATTAAACTGTGTTTCTATCTTTACATTGACAGTCCAGACAACGAATGCTTGAAAACAGCTATAGCTGAAAATTTTTGGAACACAATTTTTGATTTGTAACTTTGTTTGGGCTGGATAGGAGGTGAACATATCAAAAGTCCTCGCCCCTAGCCATTAAGCCGGGGGGAGGGGGGGGGGGGGGGTTAGAAGGTCCCATTTTTCGGGATTTCACTTATCTTTAGTTTTCGAAATATCCGCTCGTGAAAGTCTGTCATTTTGGGAAGAAACACACTTTTTTCTATTTTCGACCGGATATCTCTTCAACGATGAGCCCAAAAAATAAATTGCAGCTATAGGGTTGTAGGAGATTCCATTCGCTTCAATAATATAAATAACTTTACTATTTTATGTATTTTCCTTCAAATGTGAAAACAGTTTTAATGTTCATCGTGATATCTTGCAACAACTGTCGACCAATGAACCGTTCAATTTCTCACCATTTCCAGTCATTGTATTGTCCAAAATATACTCCATTATGTAAATATAGGTAGTACTGGACGTATAAAAAGTACGAAATATTTAGTTTTGGGCCTCTGACCAGTTATTTACACTCAATTATATAACATCTTGACCATTATATTGGCAATTGTTTTGTTAAGACCAAGTGAGTGTGAATATAACGTTTGAAAGAAAATACATATAATAGTATTGTAATATATATTATTGAAGCGAATGGAATGCTCTACAACCACATAACCGACATTTATTTTTTGGGTGCATCGTTGAAGAGATATCCGGTCGAGAACAGAAAAAAGTGTGTTTTTTCCAAATATGACAGATTTTCAAGAGCGGATATTTTGAAAACGAATGATATCTCGAAAAACTTCATTGGATAGAACTTGTAGGACATTTAATAAGCTTTCATTTGTTATAGAATGGTTATGTCGCTAGGACGTAGGGTTTCCGAGATATAAGTGAAAACCAGAAAAATGGGACCTTCTAACCCCCCCCCCCCACGGCTCAAAGGTAACGGGTGAGGACATTTGATATGTTGACCAGCCGAAACAAAGTTATGATGTTAAAAATTGTGTTCCAAACATTTCCACCTATAACTCTTAGTTTCCTGGGCTGTTAGTCGCTGCATTTCAGATTTCACGATGAACACTGAAAATATTTTTACGTTTGAAGGAAAATACATAAAATAGCAAAGTAATATATATTATTGAAGGGAATGCAATACTCTACAACCCTATAACCGTTATTTATTATTTTGGTACATCGTTATCCGGTCAAAACGGGGAAAAAAATATGCGGCAAAAGTGTTTTTCCCCAAAATGACAGACTTTCAAGAGCGGATAATTCGAAAACTAAAGTTATCTCGAAAAACTTTGTTAAATAGAACTTGTAGGAAATTTAATCAGCTTTCATTTGTTATAGAATAGTCATGTCGCTAGGACGTAGGGTTTTCGAGATATAAGTGAAAACCCGAAAAATGGGACCTTCTAAACCCCCCCCCCCGCTTAAAGGCTAGGGGAGAGGACTTTTGATATGTTCCCCTCCTATCCAGCCCAAACAAAGATACGAAGTCAAAAATTGTGTTCCAAAAATTTCCATCTATAACTGTTCGTTGACTGGAATGTGACTTTTTATTGCATATTATGGATTTAAATTCGTTATTTTGTGTCTAGAGGCACTGAGGATAAGAACATGTCTCTTTTTCTTAGCGTGAAATGTTTGTAACATAAAGTAATTCGATTTACTTTGCGTACATATCTTTACTGAGACAATGAGAAATTACTACTCATACCAACATACCACTATGATATTCAAATACACTAATTAAATAATATAAAAAATAACTAACAAAAAAAAAAATACTGAAAGAAAAAAAAATTCAAACGAGTTCTATAAACTTTCCCCTTCGGCTGATCAAAATGGAACGATGATTAAAAAAAAAACTCCCCAAGATGAGAAAAAAGTGCAAAGTCTTTTTTAATGTATCCAACCTCCGCTATGTGATTCAGAGGCTAGGACTTTGTTCATAAGGAGGGTGCATTAATCGACGGACTTAACGAAACTTTAATGTGCCTCCGAAGAAAAAGTCCACCCCCCCCCTCAGGAGGGAAAAAAAGAAGGGGAAACTTGCCCCGTAACTAAAATCGATTATTACATTCATTTATCACTTAAGACATCTCCAGTAAGTAATTGGAGTTTTAAAATATAAGACGGCCTTCAGGAAAGGGAAAAAAGGAGAAAATTATAAAAACCTTTTCAGAGTTTTTATTATTTGAGAAGATAAAGAGGTTGGGTTGGGTAAGAAATCGAGATAATTTTTAGTTCACAATTACTTTAATTATTATTATAAACTTATCTTGTCGGAACTTCAATTCAATTACCGTCAATATTCATTAATAAAGTTATTCCATCGTTTATCTCTGTTTTTATCGAAACCAGCAAGTTTCATACCTTTTTTGCAGTGCCAATTTTTAATTATCAACATTTAACCATTTTATACCTAATCTTAAACTTTGCGGACATATAACTAAGAACTTTTCTCAGAAATATGGGAAGCTTACGTCATATTGCTAAAATAATATGAAAGATGCCGGTCTCCCAGCGTAGGGAACAGCTCTATCTGTATACTTGGTAAGCTGTCGATGTTTCTTAATAACATATTTCTCACTTCTAAGTCATAGGAATAGATCACTCAAATATACAGCAAATTAAATGAATACTTTGGATTTTCGGAAACATTTATATTTAAAAGTTTTGGGGGTAACCTTTTTGAACTAAAAAATAAATATACACAATTATCAAAACTGAAAACAAAATTTTAATTCACGAAAATCTGAACTTGACATTAAAGATGCTTTGAACGAGATTGGGTTCAAGGTACGTAGTACCATCACTATCCGCCACCCAATAACCAAACAGCCGCTTCCTCTATTCTTTATTGACTTGGAGCCAGCTGATAATAATAGTGAGATATTCAACCTCAAGCGTCTTCTGTACACAAGAGTAAAAGTTGAAGAGCCTCACAGAAAAGAAGAGCTGATCCAATGCGAGAGATGTCAGGGCTTCAACCACACAAAGAACTTCTGTACATTGAATCCAGCCTGTGTTAAATGTGCAGGGCCACATTTAACTTCACAGTGCTCCAAAAAATCCCGCGAAGAAAAGGCTAAGTGTGTTCACTGCCAAGGTGACCATCCGGCTAATTATAAAGGCTGCACATTATATCAAGAACTTTTGAAAAAGCGCCATCAAATCCCAAGAGAAGGGCCTACTGCCCCAACAATTCAAGACCCTCATCTGCCATTATACAATATTTCCCAAACCAAGATCATTACAAAGAACACTCCTCCACAAGATATTCTTCAGAGCAAGTATCCAGCTCAGGCACACCAAGATCCAACTTCCGTTCCTCAAGCTACTCCTCAAACAGAACTTCCAGAACTCCCAGCCACTACGATTCTCTCTACGGCTAGTTACGCAGCTACGGTGAAATGTGGGGTAAGTCCTTTCCCTGAATCCTCTAACCTTCCTTTATCCACACCCCTTTCTGAGCTTAACTCTATTACCGCATCACTTAATGCCTTCTTAGCAGAAATGAGAACCATAATAACACCTCTCATTTTCATTTTGCAAAAACTCTGTCAACTTCCTTGTCATTCCACCCAAACATGAGTCATCCCTTCTGTAACCCTCTTACAATCCTCCTATGGAACTCCAAGGGACTTCTATATCACAAAGATGAACTGGACATATTTCTAAAGGACAAACATATTGATATCGCACTTCTAACCGAAACACACCTCACACGACGAACGCCTTTTAATATCGAGGGATACAAGACATACAGAACTGACCATCCAGACGGGACTGCTCACGGTGGAACAGCTGTACTTGTACGCTCTTCGATTTCTCACTTCCGAATTCCAAATCAATTCCCACCAAATATACTTCAGAGTACATCAATTTCCCTACAGTCGACCTTCCAGTTTCCTATCGCAGTTGCAGCTGGAGGATACTGTCCTCCAAATAGATCTGTTTCTGTCACAACCTTCCAGAACTTCTTCCATCATCTTGGTCCACGTTTTTTAATTGGCGGAGACTTCAATTCAAAACATCCCCAATGGGGTTGTCGTGTCGTTAATCCCCGAGGAAGAGCTTTATTACAAACTCTTTCTACCTTCCCGGCTAATATAATCACACCCTCTTCACCTACATATTGGCCCACTTCTCGCTCAAAACGACCTGATATCCTTGATTTCTTTATCTCACACGGTATTTCCCAAATCCCAACTTCCACCTCCCCTC
The DNA here is from genome assembly GCA_946811695.1 of Gonocerus acuteangulatus. NCBI lineage: Eukaryota > Metazoa > Arthropoda > Insecta > Hemiptera > Coreidae > Gonocerus > Gonocerus acuteangulatus. The sequence goes on from OX328125.1 coordinate 84,327,189, forward strand.
TGGATGATCTTTTATCCGACCATAGTCCAATCCTCCTGTTATTCAACTCCGATGCAGATTCCTATTCTTCACCTTCACGACCGACACTCATACATGGCCCAGTTGACTGGCAATCCTTTCAAACACTCCTTGAAGATAATCTGAACTTAAACACATCCTTGAAAACAAATATTGAAATTGATGAAGCTGTTAATTACTTTAAAATAGCCATTCAGCAATCTTTATTCAACTCCACAAGACAAAAACCTTTATCTCTCACAAAAATACGACCAGCTGACATACCGACAAACATACAACAAGTACTAACGGAAAAGAGAAGAGCACGAAAACGATGGCAAACTTCCCGATATCCCTCAGACAAAAGACGACTAAATCATTTGACAAACAAACTCAGAAACGAACTAAAAAAATATAAAAACGAACAATTTCAATCCTACACGAAAGAACTAACGACGTCTAACAACTCATTATGGCAAGCCACTAAAAACATTTTATCATACAAATCTGCCCACCACCCCATTCGTAAGGAAGATGGCTCATGGGCCAAATCTGATGAGGAAATTTCTACGACTTTCGGGCAATACCTTTCCAATGTTTTCACCCCTCACCCTGATATTAATGATCCTACCCACTCCCTCCAAGTCTCAGACGAATTAGATGAACCCCTTCCAATGTCTCCTCCTCCAAAAGCCTTCAATCCTAATGAAATAACTTACGCAATCCAACACCTACCTCTCAAAAAAAGCCCAGGACATGATTTAATTACGCCCCAAATAATCAAACACCTCCCAAAAAAAGCAGGCCTATTTTTAACTTACATTTGAACGGCTGTTCCGCCGTTCTTAGAACAACTTATTTTCCCATCCTATGGAAATACTCTATAGTCCGTATGATACACAAACCAAAAAAACCCGTTCACGACACTAAATCTTATCGACCTATTTCCCTCTTACCCATTTTAGGAAAAATTCTTGAGAAACTCATACTCAAACGCCTCTATCCAATCCTTGAATCTGTAATTCCCGCATCCCAATTTGGTTTTCGTCAATTTCATTCTACTATTCATCAATGTCACAGAATTGTGGACTTAATTTCAACAGCTTTCGAAAACAAACAATATTGCTCAAGTGTCTTCGTCGATGCAGCTCAGGCTTTTGACCGCGTGTGGCATGAGGGATTACTGTTTAAACTAAAAAAAGTACTTCCATCCACATTCTACCTAATATTAAAATCCTACCTTTGTGACAAATTTTTTCAGGTCTCATATGGTACTTTATCCTCACCTATTTTCCCCCAACTCGCAGGTGTTCCACAAGGTGGAATTCTTAGTCCACTTCTTTTCCTGGTATACACAGCCGATATTCCAACTTATCCTGACACATCTCTCCATATGTTTGCCGATGATACAGCCATATTTGCTTGCAGCCAAGATCCGAGCCTTGCATCTAGGTCTCTTCAGGCTCACCTTAACATCATCAATCCTTGGCTCACCAAGTGGAGAATTAAAGTAAACCCACAAAAATCCTGCCACCTAACATTTGCCCTCAGACGATCTATTTGTCCTCCGGTGTCCCTTAACAATTCATTTCTTCCTCAAAAATCCCAAATCCGTTACCTTGGGCTTATACTCGACAAACGACTAACTTGGAAGCCACACATTACTCAGAAGAGACAAGAACTCAACCGACGGTACAGACTTTTACTACACTTACTTGACCGACGATCACACCTTACACTTAAGAACAAAAGACTCATTTACATGACAGTACTCAGACCACTATGTACTTATGGCATAGAACTCTGGGGATCCACAAAGCCATCCAACTCCTACAAAATTCAATCTTTGCAGTCTAAAATCCTCCGCAAAATAGCCGACGCTCCATTCTTTGTATCCAATTTGACTCTCCATAACGACCTACATATTCCATTTATCCAACCAGTATCAAAAATATTATATCAAAAATTTCATTCTAAATTACACGGCCATCCTAATTCTTTAATAAACTCTTTATCCTCACATCTAATCCCAAATAACCCCGTTCGCCGACTGAAGCGTAACTGGCCTAGAGACCAACTCAGGAGTAGTTCTTCCTGATTTTAATCTTTCTGCCATGTGGGTACTGCAACTGTGCGGCTTCCCTCCTCATGAGCTTCAGGACATATTCACAAGTATCATTTTACTAGAAATGTATTTTTACTTTGTTGTAAATTCTAAATAAATAAATATATATCACGCTCTAAAAAAAAAAACGAAAATTCTAAAACATTTTTTTATGTGCTTATTATGTATTAAGTAGTTTGAACAGAACTTAGTAAAAAAAAAAAAAAAAAAAGAAGAGAGCCCCACCCCCCCAAAAAATGTAAAAAAACATAAGTACAGAAATAAAAATATTTGTTAACAAATTTCTAATAATAGATACAGCAATATATACCAACAAATGCCAAGGGGTTGAAAGGAGAAAACTATAACCTTTAGGCGACCATGGATGAGCCTAAGAAAGTTGGATTTTACACGGGAGTATATCGCTGGACCCAAGGGGACTGGGAGGTTAAGTTGGTCAAGCAGGCCATTCACGTTCCGATTTGCAGTATGACTTGTGGTCATACTTCCGAAATTTGACCACAAGTCAGATCGTGAATGGGCTTGTTGGATTTTGGAAGTCGACTCGAAGGTCCGACATCCGCGGACGACGTTGGAGTCGACGCAGTTGGAACGTGAGCGGGGGAGTCGGACCAAAGTCGTCCAACTTGGCTCAGCCAGTGCTTGACCTTCGGACAACTTCGATCTGCACTCGAAACATTTTTTGGCTCGTGAGCAACGTACAGAACAGAACAGAGTAGGACTAAACTTGGTTCACAAGTTGGATGACAAGTCGGAGCGTGAGTGGAGTCGAATATCCAACTAGACGTCCTGCTAAGTCGTTCTGCAAATCGGAACGTAAATACCGTGCATTAGGATAAAATAAGAAAATCACTAGGTGTAAAAGTCCTAACTAAAGCAGACCATTCACGTTCCGGTTTTCAGTACGACTTAGAAGGACTACTAGTTGGATAGTCCTCTCCACTGACGCCCCGACTTGCCATCCAATTTTAGTCCTATTCTGTTTTCAGGACTTTGTAGGTTGCTCACTAATCGGAAATAGTTATTTTTAAGTCATTTACTGCTAATAACACACATCTTTGCAGGTGCCCGCCGTACCTCTAGTGCTACTGACACAGATTTATGATAATAAACAAATGTTGATCTTTCAGGTATTTGTGCCTTACAGCGGGCATCTAGTGTGGTCTAGTGGACTCTTAAAATTGCCAGATGATAGTATAGGCACCACCTTTTTGAACTATGCTATCTTTATGACAGTTAGCCGTCAGACCTTTTTATACCTGGTTTCAGCTGAAAACTGGGTGGCTGTTGAGACACGAACCCCGCAGCTGGCGAAGGTACTTCCACTGCTCAACTGCAAATAGGTAGGAACTATAAAGATTTAAAGACATATTCCTTAATTCATGAATTAAATTTTCTTACATTAAATTTTCTTTTTGTTGATTTTTCAATTCCCAAGTGAAGAATTCTATTTTATATATTTTTTTTTTGTTAAAGTAACTTGCTTATCGTTCTTAAAATTTTCTTATTTACCAGTAGATTTATAGTTAAGTATAAATTTCCTCCATTGAATTGACTGTCCAGCAATAAATAAAGGCGAACGGAGAGGGGGAAAAGGGTTGCCGGAGGGGGTTGAAGACGTTCGAGGACAATCTTTATTTATACCCCCGATAAATCAGGAACCAGCGCGAAAGCTATTCTATCAATTATCACCATTGGATTAATAATACCCCCTTTAAATGCCTCTAAAAACCACATTCAATCCTAGGGTTATTTCCTCCGACATGCTCAGTGCCTAATCACCTGGCGACCCATTCGTAGCCTAATTCTGTAATTAAGTCTCCCTCCCTATATATTCCTCTAATGAAGTCTTGAGCCTCAATATGAGGGGAAATAAATAGAAAAGTTTGTCAAGCGAAAATTGCATATTAAAGAAAATTTATCAGAAAATGGAAACTGTACCTCCCTAAATATGTTTTTTAAGATAATCGACATAAAAAACTCTTTTCTAGACAATTTAGTAAGCTTTTGAATGGCCACAACAAAACAAATATATCAGGGTGTTCAAAACTCGATTGACACTCCCCCACAAGTCGGTTATTTTTCCCACAATTTTTGAAATTTAAAAACGAAACTTGGTGGGTCCTAACGTGGTCGAATGTACTTTCATTGGACCTAATGCACGACCCCTCAACTTTCTCCAGTTCTTCTCCAGAGACCCTAACTCTGGTATCTCCAATGGAAAGGGGTTATTTTTATGACGTATTATAGTAGATAATTGAATTTTATGTCGATTTTATATCTGTCATTTTTTCGCTAAAGCGCACCAATGAGTAACAAATTGCTAAAAACCGATAAAACCCTTGTTTTCGTCACTTTTCTGCCAATAACGTAGAAAGTATGCCCATAATAAAAAAGTAGCCATTATAAACGTTGTAGAGAATTAAATTTACTTTCCAAAAAGTACCTTTAAAAGCCGAAAATGTAAATAGGAATGGAGAGAAAACACACTTTTTTTTTTTAAGTTTTCAGAAAAGTTTATTATCAACGTGAACGCTTCAGTCGTTCCAGCCGCAGATGCCATAGGAGACACATATATTTTCTTATTATAAACAAAAGCTCCTACCTCTAAAACGAAACATCATTGACTACCATTCAATGAAATACCACTAAACAAATTATTGGGAAGCTAGGAAGGAAAGGTTTTCTTGGAACTCATTCCCCTCGGAGACCGCCGGATTAGTGAGAGCGACGGATAAGAGAACGCCGGATAAGGGAGAGCCTACTCTATTATTTTTTATATACAAAATCAGTCCTGTAAAAGGCCAAAAGGGCTCAGAATGTCAGATCCTGTAGAGGTTTCTCATGCTTGTACATATGGCCTGATTTTCTCAATTGCTGGTACCCATAATTAATTTAAATAAAGCCTGTGTGGGCCTAGGGACGTTATCGGACCCTAAATCCAACACTCGAACGAAGACGCTAGAAGATAAAATCCTATATGCGCGCTCGAGTATCGAATTTAGTTTTATACCCTCATAAATTAAAATTTTATTAAATACTTGTTGGCTACATAGGATAATCTCAATTTTAACGATCATTAGAATATGAATGGAACTTTGTGGTGTTGTAATTATTGTATAAATATGTCTGCTATTCTGTTAATCACATAATTGTATGAGTCTGAAAAAAAGGAGGGCATAATAAAGGTGAGAGGTTGTATTCCTTAGCAGCTTTGTTGATTTCCCTAGAGACATGATAATCTCGGCTCGGAGACTACAAACCCAGGGCATGGAAAAATGGCCCTACACTCAAGTCAGGTCTTGAGGTAACTCTTTACCATTCATAATATCCAAACATTTACATCTTTAATACTATTACAATGAAATACATAAACATTAATATGCTACTATTTCATTCTATAATATTAGTATAAGTAGACATCTGTGATAATACTACAGCTAGCTATAATTTTTAGTTATGTATTATTTTGCAGAGCGCACTATAAAACAATTTAGTATTTTTTTAAATGTATTATATATTAGCAGTGCCCGCGACTTCGTCCGCATGGAATAGTGTCTTAGGGCAGCATTCTTTGGATACATCTTTTGGGTTGAACTGGTCGTTCGGCTATTTAAAAAAAATCTGCTTTACAGTAATGCTTTTCTATACACGATATTTGCTAGGGATTAAAGCATACAGGCTGCTAGGATTGATAACACGTGAGAGAGCTACATAAAGCTGACCGTGCAAAAAACACTAAACGTTTGACGTGATTCTTTACATTGGCATCAAATGTTGATAAAAGCCCCCAATAATATTTTTTCTCATATATCATCCATGGACAGACACCGATCCGTTACATTTTTATTATATGTATAGATATAGATGATTCTTTACACTGGCATAACTCTTTTATCTATGAACCGATTGACATGAAAAAAAAACCTAAATGTTATGTAAAGCTTACCACAATAAATCAGTGAAAACCGCATCTAAATCGGAAAAGCCGTTTTTGAGATTAGCGAGCACAAACGCACAGACAAACAGACACAATTCTAATACCAGAAATTAAAAACAAATTCAGTCATTCTACAAAAAGTCTTAATTTTGCACTAGGCCTTTCAACACAAATGTCCCATCATCAGGTCCTAACAACAAATAGAAACATGCATTAATATTAATGGACTCAAAAAGTAGTACACTTTTTTTTGTTTATAGTACGTTGTAAGGACAGTAATTAATAATTAGCATTTATAAAGCTAACGGTGATAGTATAAAATTGAACATGTATAACTTTATAGAATAGGAACTATATAATCTTAAGGAACTGTCTAATTACAGTTTAATCATTGTTTTGGGTGCTATTGCGTTGGTAAAGACCACCAAAAATATTTTTTCTCGTATTTCTTCGATGTACAGGCATTGAATCGTTATCTTTTTATTATATGTATGGATTTATTCTTGTAGATGACCCAATAAATAGAGAAATAACTAAATTATAAAACACTTCTTTGAAAACAAATTTCACGTTCTTTAGAAAGCAGAACTTGTTCTTGTACTCTCATTAGATACATGTTTGGTTAGATATTTTATTGCGACAATCTGCATTCCTTAACCAGATAACTAATAAGCCCAACAATCACCATTCTCCTAACTTCCATCAGCGAAGGAAAAAAAAACCCAGAAGTGATATTCTATGGACAATCCTGTTCAAGTTTTATCTTTTTACTCGAACGGCTCCACCATAAAGTGGAACATAAAAGAAGAAATTTGAAGCTTTTATGACCCTATAGGGTGTTTCTTCTCGAAAGGTAATAACAGGGGTTATACTACAAATGAAGACGGAATGTGAAGCTCTGATGTCAACATATACCTTTTTATATCTCTTTCCCCTTTGACCTAGATACTTACATAGTTGGTTTGATTCATTCGATTTTATCCAATACTCAACAGTTTATGTCTTTAAGAAGTAAATATTTTTCTGTCAATACATTTTTAATATAGAAAATATATATTTTATAAATAATATATGTCCGCTTGCTGGGTAAAAATATTTGTTACATAAATTACAAATGGATATTTAACTAATGAGAATTGCGTAAGAAACAAAACAATTATTATTATGTATACAAAAGAGCTCCGAATCGCAGGAACTGTGTCATCTTTGCGTGGGTGCGTACTTATTACTATTGAAATTTGGAAAGCCCAGAATAGAAAAAAAACAACTTATTTTTAGTATTTCGTCAACAAATGTCAACACCTACTCAACAAAATCTCGAAGAAATGGGAGAGATTAGGCGACACGAATCACAGGAAACTAACAGCAGCCAACTTACAAAGAAGCGGATATTACTTAATCCTCCTTCTCCCTCATTCTTAACGAAGGTTCTATAAGTCACTAAAAATATGTACTGAAAACGTACTCACCAGACCTCTTCGACTTCTGCTCAGAAGGCTCTATTCCTAACAACCAAAAATTCGTTCTCACTTTAAGTATCCTGTTTTCCTACCTAATTCATTTTTTGGTAAAATCAATTGTAAATTAGTACTTCTTGGCGAATAAAATACCATTCTCTATTTACATTAAATCTTTGCTATAAAAAAATAAGTAATGATAACTTTAGTTGTTGCAGTATGAGGAAGATTATATAGATAGGAGAATTAAAAACAAACGAATGTATATGCCATCAGGATTAGCCATTCTAGAAGTAAATTAGAATATTTACGATTAAATACCAAGCACTAAAATAAATCTATTGTTATTGCAAAGGAAATCATAGAGAAAAATGATATTTTAGACCTGCTATACCATTCATCAGGTTCATCACAATCATGAAAAATCTAGAACTCAACAAGAGGTGGCTGGCCTAGTCCTCTGCCAAGCTATAAAATCAATCGTGAGTTTTAGGCACTTATTTCTCGGATTTACATCGACCGATCGAAAATTAGTTTGGAGAATTTAGTAAGCTTTCGAATGGTTACCTTCCACTTACCCCAAACCACAATTTTCGAAATCTATGGGTTCTAAAACGTCATTCTTTTTAGTCGGCCCTTCCTAAATGGGTCTTTACCCGGTTTTCTTCCTGTGGAGGGAGGGAGGAAACCCGCTAAAATCCACTGAAAAGGCTGAAGGATGAGATGTTTAATCAGTTCGAATATTGCTCTATTAAATCAAAGCAGCTGAGTCTGTTCGGCTCAATATTCTAATCAATCAGCTTCTCGTCCACTGGAGTAAACTGATACCTTGAATCTCAGAACTCAATCAAGGCTGCCTCTAGAAGGATCAATCAGACAGCCTACCTTTCCAATTTAACACCTCTCATTCAGGTTATAATGTGTTGGACATCTACTGTACCTTGACAAAAACAGTGACATATTCATACTTAACCTTCAAAAAAGTATTAAATCAGAGGGCTAAAACAGTGGTTCCCAAACGTTTCTGTCTCTTGGACCCCTAGCTACGTTCTCAGGTTTAGGGTAGACTCCTGCTTGGCTTATATTCCATTTTCGAAAATAAATTAACTTGTAATGTGTTTTTGACTGATTATTAACCTTAATGACTTCTGGAGTGAAATAGCAATATAAAACGCGCTTTAAGATTAGTACATTTATTTATGAAATTAGAATTAATAAAGTACTAAATAAAATGTATTTTACTTTACAAAGCATAAAATAAGCAATTTTTTGTGGGAAATTGAGTTGGACTTAATATTAAATCTCCTCGGATAGTGATGTCCTAATTGTTTCCATTTTTTGTTAGAAGATTGGAAACCATGCGGAAACCTCTTTAAACAAAGATGAGGAAAAATGCATTTAAACGACTTTTACGTGATGTTCCTTAATATGGAATAAGAAATAGTAGGTATATATTTCGAAGTTAAAAGAGCTGCTATCCATTTTTAAATTTCACTTGAATTTCTTCTTTAGTGCTTATTATCATCGGTACCTCTTGTAATATGGAATCCGTTTCTTCAATGTCACCATATGGATTGATAATCCATTGTGGCATTAGCATATTCAAAATAACCTCAAAATCTGAATACAGGGCATTTAAACGTTTAACGTAAGTCGTCTTCTTGGCGGCTTGTCTGTGGCAAATTGGAAACTGTAAACATTTGCACCGTTGACTGGAAAAATTGGCTTCATCGGTTTAATTTTGACAGGAAGTCCCGTTAGGCATCACAGACACCCAATTCATATTTTTACTCCCATAGACCCCTTTATTCATCAAGGATCCTTGAGGGTCTACTTATATGGACCACTTTGGGAATCCCTGGGCTTAACAAATCAACAGACTAAAAGACAAAATCAGGTAAGATTGAGATGTGGATTTGTTATTAAAAGGAAGATATAGAATTCTTTCACAGAGAATTACTCTAATGAAACAATGCATTATGTAAATTACTATATGTAAAATACGGTTGTTAATATACCTGCGATGGGGAAAATTACATAACGAGATGTTAGTTATAAGATTTTTTAAGCCTACTTAACTAAATATATGCTAAGATCCCTTTTTAAGATATACCATTTTAGAAAACCTAAGTTTTAATAACGTTAGAAAAATTTCATTAAACACGGACTATTAAGGAAGCGCCATGAATAGCGGAAACGAAGGGAGTAAGTTATGAAAGAAGGGCGTAAAATGCCGGAGACCTTCTCCCTGATAACTGGACGATTTTCCGGAGCCGGGTTAAATCGGCAAGAAAATTCTTCAGATTCCCCACCGTTTATCTGATGCTCGTTCGACTCTGTTTTCCACAAGTTCTCCCGAATCGCCTCTCTCCTCCACCTCTCTCTCTATTTTCCTCTCTTTCTCTCTCCCTCTCCTTCTCTGGCTTGCTCCCTCTCACTCTTTTTTCCTATTTTATTTCTTCCTGTCCATTGGTTTCTCTGTCTTCCATTTTTTTTTTTTTTTTTTTTTTTTGTATTCTCATTTCCTAAATAGTTTTATATGTGTCTAATCCTAAATGGTATCCGCTCGTGAAAATGTTCCATGTGCTTTGAAGTATTTAATCAAAATTTTCCTATCGCCCAGTTATTGGGCATGGCGTAAAATTGATCTTGCTTTCCGTTATGGAATAATGTTGTCCTTGAATATCATAGGCGTATATAAGTGGGGCTGAGGTGGCTGCAGCGCAAATTTTGTTTTGTTGATAAAATTTCTTGTAAAAAAAGCCTACAACAACGAAAAATGTATTTTACATTTACCCTGTTCTACTTGGTGACCAGAATACCTTAAAACTCACCATTTTACACTAAAATATTTAAAATTTTCCCTACACCCCAAATGCCTTTGTGCTCCTAGACTCCCTCAATCCGAAATTATTTCCTATATACGCTAGTGTTGAATATCCATTCTGCCGATTAACCAGAGATTATTATCTGCTATGTAGATTCACCAATTTCAGGATTATACACACACACACACACATATATTTGTCTGATCCTTGTCTAAGGTCTTAAAAAATAAACAGATTTTAAAATAAGCAATAACTGTTTTGTTTGAAATCTAAGATTTTTTATTTATTTTGAATATTTGCAATCTGAATACCTACATATTTTTACATATAATACAATAAGTAAATACATGGATATATATCTAAGATATTACACATGGAATAACAGAGGAGAGAAGGCAGCCATTGCTGACACTCCGTAAGGAATTAATAGTACTTTATTGAGGCGTTATAGATGGTCTCCAAGCAACTTACTTTTCAGGCGTCTCGGGGGATGAGCTGGGATCGCATCTGTTGAAATCTAAGATCAAATTAATTTATCAACAGAATTCGAATTGCCGGGACACAATTTTTTAGACGAAATTTGTTTAAAAAATACTGTTTAGTTGATGGTTATTGTAGATTAGATTTAAACGAATCTTAGTAGAATTTTTAATTATATTTAAGCTCCGGAAATACTAATTTTTATCCTACCATACTAGTATTCCAGACATTGATATGCTAGAGATGGCCAACAATATTCGCCCTCCAAACAGATGGCTCTGAACGACTAAGTACAAGCCAGATTCATGAGTAAATGCTAGAAACGACACACACTCAAACATATAGAAAGCCAGGGTAATTAAAACATGTCATGTCTTTCATGAAACTCAATGCTCCCTTGCTGAACTCATTGCCGTCTCCAAGTATACTCGTATCATAGAGGGAAGCATGTATGTTCATTTGGTTCCGAACGGATCTGTAGGCTCTGTATTCTTTCAATATATGTTTAATAGAAACAATAGCACCACAAACAGTGCACTCAGTAGTCCAGTGACTAACGGGCATGTGGGAGATGGGTGTTCTACACCCGTCTGCAACAATGATTTTATTTCCAAGATTACTATGTCCCATTATTACTCTTGACAGAACCACCTCATGTCTTCTTGTCTATTGAGACAAGGTTTTACATGCTAAGCCTTTTGTTTAGTATCTTCTTGATAACAGCAACTCGTTTAAAATTATTCAATTCTATGCGTGGACAGTGTCAATCCCCTATTTAAAATCCCCTACAGTATTGGTAAATGTCTTATGATGACCATCATATAAATATTATACAAAAAACATTCTTATAAAAAAATTAGAAATATTACTGCTTTATACTAATATATACATCTGTACCCCGGAGGTAAAGGACACCATGTCCATATTTGTAATTATTTAGAAGAGCCAATTTTCCATAACCATTAAACGGTTATGGAAATAGCCGTTATTAGATAAGAATAAGAACCATTAAAATTTCTTTCTTCGGTACTTCAAGAAATAGTTTAAAGGAACGTTTTCACATTGTTAGTGGCATTGACAGGTAATTGGAAGTATTAAAAGTCTAACAAAACCAAGTCCTCCAAATGGTGTCTTTTACCTCTAATGAAATCGGACTTGATTTTATTTTTCTCTTTCTTTTATCTTCGTTATTTATGGGAACAGGACATAGTGCCCTATACCATTATATGGATCTAAAAACCCACAATAAGAACATGTTTTTAACTAAATTTAATGAAAAAATGGACATATTGTCCTTTACCTCCGGGGTAGAGATATATACATCAAATAGGGTATAAGCTCCACACCAATTGTTTAATAATTTGCATAGATACCAGGTGATTTGGTTTTCCTATTTGTTGCAGGTCCACCCCTGCACGGCCAAATTAGTTTCTAGGGATGTATATGTTCAATTGAATGTAAATTACACGATAACATAGGAAAAAATGAAATGCCAAAGTGAATGCAGAAATTAAAGGAACCATTGATTACTATGAATATTGCTAAAATAAAGTGAAACCAAGGTTTTGCCAGTAATGACAATAGGGGGGCTCTCGAAAAACCGCAGTTGCCACTAGGCCATTCCCTACGATTTTGGTGGTGGAAAAACCAATAAAAATCGTCCTCAGCAGCCTTTTATTGCCTCTTCCAAACCCAATACATTGAGTTGTTTCTATCCTCTGCGTGATTATCTGGGCGTAGATTACATCTATTTCCGATCTTCTTATATGTTCTAACATGCGTAAAGAAAATACAACGATAATATTATTTATTTTTTTTATTTTTTTTGTGTAGTTAACTTTAGATTTTTTCAAGCTGAAGGACTAAAAACCATCCTTTAAAGATCATTCACATAAATGGGCTCAGAGTGAATATACCATATGTGTTTCAATACTTTCTATTGATCAGTTGGAATGCAAATGAAAGCAAGCATAAATGAGCTGTAACAGAAATTTACAGATAAATATACGTTAACTGCATAATGCATATAAATTGTAGATAAAATACCAGAGTGGGTGCCAGCACGCTACACTTCCCTAAACTAGAGCTGTGGATCACGAAAAGGGTGTACTTACTACATTCACTTTCAATAATGCAATTTATGCTTGTCCGATAGTATGAAAGTAATAAGTTGGTTCGTGTAGAATGCTCGGTTATGCTAGGGTAGTTTACTTTCATGGAATAACAAAAATGTCTACATGGAATACTAAAAATGTAATCTTAGATCAACATGGGTCTGATGAAAAGAAGAATATATATATATATATATATATATATATATATATATATATATATATATATATATATATATGGGCGAGGTTAGCTCAGTGGTAGAGCACTGGACTAATAAGCTGGAGGCCTGAGTTCAAATCCCGAGCAAGCACAAGATTTTTTCTTCTAGTGTCTTCGTTCATGGGTTGAATTCGGGTTCTGGGTCGGTTCCCTAGGCCGACCCAGCCTTTAATTAATTTAATAATAGGTACCTTGGGTGCTAATGACTCTAGCAGTCGAAGCGGCCGAGGGGAAAATCACGCGGAGCATAGTACTGACCACACTATCTCCCTAGTGTGCCGTATGGTCATGAATCAGATATCTCTATAGTAGTAGTCCCCCTCAGGCCCCTCGTGGCCTGTTACGGGACTGATTTTTTTTTTTTCATATATATATATATATATATATATATATATATATATATATATATAAATGTTATTTCTTTGTATGTTTAGGGTCGATAATACAGTAGTCCTTTGTATTGCACCACTTTATATGTTACTAGCTGTTACCCGGCGTGCTATGCTATACCGACTCTGCATCTATAAAAGCAAAAATAAATTACAAACCAAATAAATAATATTAATATCTAATAACGCAAATTTTTAACTATTTGGGTTCATTGTTTCGAACTCGTGATCTCCGAACTGTGAGCAATAGACAATTTTAACCAGGCCTATGACTCTCCCCGTGTCAAGACCTACCAGTATTCCAAGTTTGGCCAAATTCGGTGAAACGGTGTAGATTTGTATAAGGAATAAACAGACAGACATGTGATTTATATATATATATATATATATATATATATATATATATATATATATATATATATATATATAAATATATATATCTTCTTGTTAAGAAGTCCTCCCATCCCATGTACCCTCTTCGGAGGCAGGCAAGAATCAGATACTTCTACACTATCTGCCCCTCTGGGACCTTGTGGGCTGTTACGGCTTTTATTCAATTTTTTATTTTTATTTTTTCTGGCATATTATGATAATATCATTATAATGTATTAGTTTATTACATCATTTGTATCATGTTTTTGTATACACAATTTTGAAAAGATATTTTTGAAGTATCAGCATACATTGCTATAGAGTAAATTACTAAAAGTTGCGAAGCTCTTAATAAATAAATTAAGCATATGACATGTCGATTATCGATCAGCTGGTTATTTTTCACCATATTGGCTTCATTCAGTCCATCAACGTGGCCCTGCTAAAGGGAATTTCTCCTGCTTATGATGGAGCTGTAGGTTTTAGTATTTATAAGACATTCCCCTGAATAGGCACTAAAAAAGTGCGAAACATGTAGGAAAATAATTAAAGTGGTCAAAGAGTATGTTGTTTGTACTTACCGTCTATAATGATAATTTAACTAAATTTATTTCCTCTTTTTGCATACATCTGAATTATTTTTTAATGCGGAAATGACACAACCCTTTCAGGGATGAAATAGTAATTTAAAGATTCAATGATCTTTCAGATATATCCAATACTGAATTTTTTGAAAATTCAAAATAGCCTATTTTAGAGATATGACGTTGTTGAATGAAATAACTGACATGTACGATGTACATTCATGCATAAACAGCAAGGATCCCGCGTCACCAATCGGCGTCGGGTCATAAAGGTAGCCGAGATTGGAATGATTGTTAGCCTGTGAGTAAATTTAATTTTGCTCTAGACTCAGAGGAGATGATGTTGACGCCGCAAATACGCTCGGCTTGGTAATTTCTACAGATAATGAGATTCTAATTTGTTTTCCAACCCCTTTGACACCATTCGCAGCTCACACCATTCTTGCCATATGGGTATTCATTAGTGTTCTTCTAAATACAAATATATGTAGAAACAAGTAGACACACACACACACAAACTTATATATATATATATATATTTATATATATATATATATATATATATATATATATATATATATATATATATATATATTCAACAAGTAAACGGTCTACAGTAAAGTACTAGATGCATTGAAGATGGAGCTGTAACAAGCGTTCTCTATAAATTTAATAAAAAATTATGCAAAGTTCATTGTATATATATATATATATATATATATATATATATATATATATATATATATATATATATATATATATACAGCAGGGTATTGTTGGGGGAAACGTTTATTACAATATTTATCAAAACATAATATATATATATATATATATATATATATATATATATATATATATATATATATATATATTATAAAAATAAATTTTCAGTACTTAAGTAGTTTTTTTATACTAGTAAGTAGTCACTGTAACATATTTAATCTATCTAAAGAGATAGTTCTGATGCACCTTGGGTCGGCAAATGATACCCCTATGGAATATTTAACAAAATGTGATAAATAAAATTTGGGTTTTATTATAGGAAAAATTCGAGCTCCGCTCCTATGTGGGTGTCCGTGTTGTACTTATTGTTCCATCGGAAACCCATCATTCCTTCCGAAACTCATCATGTGGGATATCGTATTAATTGTCTCGGTAAGGAGAATCTTTAAAAACCAAAAATCCGAGGATTGAGAAAAGTTGAGTAGGGGCCTTTCCCCAGCACATTTCGTTTACACGCAAAAATACCCCAAAAAACAACTGGACGCACTACCAAGCGTCATGTCCCCACGTCGCCCTGCTCAAGCCAAATGTTGGTGGCCTCAACTCAAAATTCACTTACTAAAAATAGTGATAACTCCCCCAAAAATGCTAACGTTGAAAAAAAAGACAAACTTCCAGGCCCCTCCCAAAAATAGTTTCCTCATGAAAGTTATGGTCATCGTGTTGGGCCAAGTTTTAGGGCCTAATAATAATACCCTCTCACATATTTTTACATTTACAAGTGGACCAGTTTTTGTTAAATGATGAACGTCTTAACTTATATATTCGCCATACAACTCATCAGAGAGTTAATAATAACCCTGAATCGTTATCCTGAATATTTATATGTCAGAACTTTTATAATAAATCCAATCCTTATAGTGACCATCATTTAACGAAAACTGGCAGTGTTGGAAAAAATAACTGAGAGGGTATTATTAGGTTCTTGACAGGGTATAATTAAAACGTTGTCCAAAACTATGGTATCATAACTTTCATAGGTAAACAGTTTTTGGGAGGGGCCTGGAACTTGGCCTCTTTTATTTCAACATTTTTTTCTGGAAGGGGTAAATCTTTTCAGAAATGATCGCACATTCTTGAATTTCAATCTGAAACATCGGCTATTTAACGCATTCTCATATAAAAAATCTAATTTTATTTAAATACCAAGACTGTTGATCTGTTTGTAATCTTGACGGTCAACGATCTCCATTAAACCTAACTAAATGTAACAGTATTATTGAAACATACCTATTTACTCAAAATATTTCTAAATGTGTCATAACATAATGATTTGCAGCCAGACAAATTATTGCTTGAGAAGTTAGAAATGAAAATGGGAGTAGTGGAAAGATGTTTGCGGGAAAGGAAAAGCACTTTCAACCCTTTTTTTCTCACGCAGGTTATAGATTTGTTGAAGGAGTATTATTTTTCTCAGAGAGTGGCAGGCGGGTCCGAAACTCTTACCCAACCCTCTAAAAACACTATTAATCTTGGTTTATAAATGGATCTACATTTGTTTGTATCTCGTTCCATTTAAGGGACACCTAGCCCAGTCCTCATCCAACACCCTCAAGGAAAGTCCTCCTCCTCCCTCCATCTACAACCCCCAATTTGAAAAATTAACTCCGAGAGAACTTTTCAGAGGATAAAGAAAAGAATTGTACCAATTAGTCACAGGGGAGTCGGGCCTCGGGGTGGGTACTTGTTCAGAATGGGACGCATTAATTCAGGGGAAATAAAACTTAGAAGTCTTTTATGACTCTAGTAAGCCTTTCTCTTTCTTGTCACTGATAGAAGGTGGAAGACGTAACGGTTGGAATAAATTTAAAAGCGCCAGGGTTAACTTCTTTTTCGTCCTTTTTCATGGGATTTGAATTCTTTTCAACCTTTAATGCTTTAAGAAGAAAACTCATTATTGATAGAATTCTTAATTTCAGAATGTAAAAGGTTATTTCTTATAAGGCTATCGTTAAGTCTTAATCAAAATATTTTGGGGTATAACCAATTCCTTTAGTTACCGGAAAAACGTCTTTATTCAACTTCCTATAATTTTTTTTTTTTTTTTAATATATGTGGCGAAGGTCATAAAGAAATAGAATTTATTTTTATTACTCTATTTTATAATTGCATTACATGTTTCTTGGCCTCCATACCACCTTTTCAGGGGCCAATAAAACCCCGCATGTGTGGTCCGCCCACTACCGATGTGCAGTCTTAATATTACGAGCTTTAAACCCTTGCCGAACTTCATCATGCCGTTAGGAGACACTGTTTATCTGATAAAGAAAATTAAATTTCTCGAAATATAACCTATCACTTAGAAACAGAAAAAACATCTACATCTTGAAATTATCCCCTTAAACTCAAAATAATAATATTTATCAAACGTCCGTAATTTTTTAGAAATATCTATTCGGAATAATCGATTCATTAAGAGGGAGAAAATGATTTATACCTCAACAACAACAATATTATACGATTGTGGCCCTTGTTCTCAACTATGTATTTTAAAATTGGCAGAACGTCCGACAGGGGCAACTAATAATCTAGAGTGGTCGTTGACAAAAGAGCTATTTAAAATCGATATTGTATTGGTTTAAAAATCGATTCCCAGAGAAATTTATTAAAAAATTAAATGCTAAAGATATCATTATTGGCGTTCATGGCCCAGAAGTCGATGCGCAGTAAAAAAAAAAAAAAAAAAAAAAAAAAAAAAAATCATTACAGCACTCTCCCTAATCCGGCGTCGTCGGGAGCGGGGTATCGTCGGATTAGAGAATTCTGTTACAAGCGATCACTTGTGTATTTGAAAAACCTTATTATTTGAGGATATGTAAATCCTGGCTGGTTTAATAGTTAAAAGTGGCTTATTATCCACGTATATAAATGTAAAAGTTTCAAGGAATTAAAATATGTAGTCAAATATGACAAATATGTAGTTAAACTAAATACAAATTATTTGATTACTAACTAAATCACATATGTACGCATATATTAGTGCAATATCAAAAACTAGTTACCTGGAAAATCAGGCGTTCCATCCGGAGGTGCCTTAGTGGAGGCATTTATTTTCTTAGTATAAACACAAGGTCCTGCCTCTAAAACGAAGCATATATGCTTTCTTTGGCGTCCATTCAATGAAATACCACGAAACAAATCTTTGGCTAGCTAGGGAGGGAAAGTCATCTAGGAACCCTGGAGCCGGGCTAGCTCCGCCGGGGATTAGAGAACGCCGGATAAGGGAGTCTACTGTATTTCTAAATATAGTTTAGAAAATTTAATGTACGACAGAAGAAATAATTAATCATAAGAGAGGTCGACAAAAAATATAACACATTTTTCCTATTAAAAATGTACTTTCATTAAGATACAATACTACGACCGAGCCCTGACTAAATCTATCTTTCTTATCAGGTTTTATAGTGTTTTGTAAGCTACAGTTCATTAAACGGTGTTGCAAATGGCCTAACGAAGGAGGGAAAGGGAATTTTTCCTTCAGAAATTCGAGTGGTATAGACTGTTTTGTCTATTTGAATGTGTTCTTTTAGAGAGTTATATCTGTAACCCGGGGGTAAAGGACACCATGTCCATTTTTTTATTAAATTTACTTAACCCCATGTCCTTAATGTGGATTTTTCAACTTTTCAATGGTATAGTACTCTATGTCCTGCTCCCATAAATAACGAAGATAAGACAATGAAAAAAAAAATATGTCCGTTTTCATCAGAGGTAAAAGACACCCTGTGGAGGACTTGGTTTTGTTTGACTATGATCAATACTTCCAATTACTTATCCATACTAATACAACATGATAAATTGTCTTTAAACTTCTATAAGCAAGGAAGAAACAAATTTTAATAGTTCAAAGTTACGGAAAAGTGGCTATCCTGAACAATACAAAAGTGTGACATCCTCCGGGATACAGATATGTAGAATAGGATGGACCTTACCGCAGTGCAGACCTTGCCTTATAGTAAATCTACCTATGGAAGTATGCCTGCATTCCGAAGGCAGAGGAAACTGGGGTCGTGGTTGACAGGAGAACAGACAGGAGGAAACGGGAGGAAGTAGATTAGGATAGGAATCCTGGACACTCCAGCCTGCTTTGTATTCAACTGGAACTGGCTGGGCCCAGGGGAGCTGTGGTTCTCAGAGCAACCCACCGGCCAATTTCGATTCATTACTTTCAGCTTATCAAATATAGACAGAATCAGCGCCCTACGATGGAACATGTAAAAGGTTATGAAATATTCAGTTCGGAGTTTCCTCCGAAAGAGTAAGAGGTAGTAATAATAATTCGTTTTCTTAACCTCTTCTCCAAATAAACGGGACCTGTTAGAATTTTACCTGGCTTTATTAGCTTTCCTGACCGGCCAACTATTTGGATTTTTTTTTTTTTTTTTTTTTTTTAACTTTATACCGAATCTCTGTCCTTAGTTGGGAGTTTTTTTGTGGCCATATTAGTGGTAAAAAATATCATAAGATGGTTTTCGAGTTCCAGGATGCAAAGCAGACTGACATTTACATTATTTGTAATATTTATTCGTTAGAAATTTCCAAACATTTTACATTTTACGCAATAATAACATATCATATATTGCGGTAATATTAGAAGTACTAGTTTATAAAAATACCTATTGAAAGTCCGTCACGCAGGAGCTGCATAACTAAGCACTTTCCTCAGAATTTGGGTAGTGTAGACTACATTATTGAATAATTTGCTGTAAATAACCTATATAAATAAAATAAAAACGTGAATAATTCTGCTCATTTACATTTCATATGAGAACTGTTCAATTATTAATTTTGTAAATAATTTGCTTCCAGAGTTATTTTAATACGTGATTTTGTACTAATTAATAAATACACAAAAACTTCATATTCCGTCTTTTGATCTGACGCAGGAACAGGATACAGTCCCCCTAATGGGAGATAGCGCTCCTCGCGGCGGCTTATGGAACCTACGTCTGGCGGGCTATTCTATCGAAATATAGTACAAAGTAAACCCCCCTTTCCGATAGACCGATTTACTTAATTTTTACAACACTTCTTTCTCATGAGATACCCACGTTTCGTTACAATACAGCAGAAATTACAACCGGTATGAGTATATTAGTACTTTAGGTCCGGAGTAAACCCCCCTCCAAATAACCCGATTTAGTTTATTTTTACAACCAATTTTTCTCTGTTGATTACTACTACGAATACTGAGTTTCGTTTAAATGTAACAAACATTACGGCTGGTAGTGGCAAATTGGTAATGTGGGTCCGGAGTAACCCCCCCCCCCCTAATGAACAGATTTAGTTTATTTTTACAGCGTATTTCTCTCTTTAGATCAACATAACGAATACCGAGTTTCGTTGATATATAACAAAAACTACGGCTGGCATGGTCAAATTAGTGTTTTGGGTCCGGGGTAAACCCCCCCCTCCCGGTGGACCGATTTTGGTGGTAACGGACTCGTTCAATCGTTTGCTAATTGAACGCTATATACCACGTTTCGTGAAGAAAAAACAAAGACACTGGCCGCTATCGTGTTAACAGACACACACACACACACACACATATATATATATATATATATATATATATATATATATATATATATATATATATATATATATATATATATATATATATATATAACTTATGAGTTGGTAGACTGAAAGGGCGTTTTTAAAAAGGAATAATAAGTGGGGACAAGAGAACGCACAGACTCCCTGATAACAACTAACTTTATTTCCTCCGGCTGAGGCTAGCCTCAGCCTGTTTGTTTACATCTACAGTGTCTACTACTCCCCTAACAACCCCCCTCCAGTTTCTGGACATTCCCCCAGAAACTTAAATAACTCCAAAGGAGGTGGGGGTGGTATTATTTAAGCATGATAATATATACTAATGGCAATAAAACTAAAGTAAATAAACATATATATATATAAAAAAACATATATATATAAAAGAAAAATTCTTATACTACTACGGAACGAAACGTAATTTAACTCTGAAATAATTCAAACAGTAAACAATAGGAACAAGATATTTACCTAAAATAACATATTTACATACCTACTATAAAATAACATATTTACATAACTAAGAACACAACACAGAACTCTGCACTGCACTTGCTTATGCTTTATCAGTTTGATTAGTGTTTGGATTCGCTGGTATCCGTAGCTGTTCCAGATGTACTGTCCGTAGTCTAGGTGGAGTCTCCTGTGACCGAATGGTTACCAGATTATGCTCTTTCAGCCCGATGATCGTGTAGGGTC
Organism: Gonocerus acuteangulatus; assembly: GCA_946811695.1. Classification (NCBI taxonomy): domain Eukaryota; kingdom Metazoa; phylum Arthropoda; class Insecta; order Hemiptera; family Coreidae; genus Gonocerus; species Gonocerus acuteangulatus. Next base: position 84,348,730 of record OX328125.1, read on the forward strand.
CGTCGTAACGCAGGTCCAGTTTGCCTAGGTTCGTTGATAGTTTACGGAACACGATATCTCCTATCTTGAGATGTGCTCCTGGGTCCTTCACTTGTAGGTTGTGTTTCTGCACCCTGGTCCTCTTCTCTCGCTGGAGTCTTGTTCTGGTTTCCCGGATTATTCGCCTTTGATTTTCTTGGCGTTGCACCACCGCGGTTACGATACCTGCCTCACCAGCTGATTCTCGTACGTCTCGTCCTACTCTTAACGTACCAAAAAGCACCTCGAATGGGGTAAAACCTGTGACGCTATGCACAGAGTGGTTGTAGGCCGTGACTGCTATGTCCATCGCCTCCTCCCCAGAGATTCCTCGATCCGCTTGAACGATCCTCAGGTGCTCACTGAGAGTGTTGTGTACTCGCTCGATATTCCCATGACTTTGGGGGTGTCCAGGTGTAGTGATGTGGTGATGCGTACCCCATCGACGTAAGAGGTCCTTGACTTCGCTATTGCGGAATTCACGCCCGCCGTCAGTTACTAGAAGTTCTGGGGTTCCATAGGTTTGACTCCAGCGCAGGAAGCTCCTGACCACTTCGTTCGCTGTCTTCGCAACTATAGGGTTTGCCATGACGACTTTGCTAAAGTTGTCGACTATGGTAACCCAAGACTGGTTCTGCCATGTGAAGACGTCTGCTTGAAGCGCGATCAGCGGAGTAAGGGGGGTCTCTGTTTCCTCCTGGCGCGCCTGGGGTGGATGTCGGTCGTATTTCGTCCGATTACATACGGTACACTCAGCGACCACGGTACGGACTAACTGTTCCATTCCTTTCCAGTGATATTTCCGCTTCAGTCCCGCCAGCGTCTCGGTGACTCCTCTGTGGTTGGACTTTCCTTGGTGCTGCGCGACTACTAAGTCTCTTTGCATGGAAGGGTCCGTGATCACTTCGCCCAGCCGTGTGCACCGGACAAATTTCCTGTCCGTTCCAATGCGTTCCTGCTCCCAGAGTCGTGCTATTTTGGTCCAGACGGTTGCGTTGCCGACGTATAAGTACGTTGTGGATCCTGGTACTGAGGCATCTTCTAACAGTCGGCAAATGACATCTTCTGTAGCCGAGATTGGAGCCCGAACCGTACACCTAAGACCGCTTTTTGTTTTTCGACTGTATGTAATCTGTGGTGAACCTTGTGTCGTTGATACCCAGACGATGTGGCGGTTTTTTCCGACCACGATATCATCCGTCTCTGTCATCGTGTGTTCTCTTTCGTCTGCAGAGGCGGTCGCTTCGCTGTTCTGCCGAGTACTTTGCTCCCCATCCGGATTCCAGTCTGCAAAAAACTGTCGCAACGTCTGACTCCTTCCTTCTCCAGTTGTAGTTACCACGTTGACGTGTTGGAGCCTGGAAAGCCAGTCGGCTACCACGTTGTCCTTCCCCGGTTTGTAGCGGACCTCGAAGTTGTATTGGTTAAGATTTTCCTTCCATCTCTGGATCCGGGCCGAATCTTCTTTAAGAGTTTTAACCCACTGCAATGGCTTGTGGTCAGTGTGCACCGTAAAACGTCGTCCGTAGAGGTATGGCCGGAAGTGGTCTATCGCCCAGACAACTCCAAGTAGTTCCCGTTCTAAAGCGCTGTATCTCTCTTCCGCTCCTGTGAGGCGTCTGCTTGCATAGGCTATTGACCGTTCTCCCGCGGGCCATACTTGCGTCAGAACTGCTCCTAGGGCAAAGTTGCTGGCATCTGTGGTCACGATGAACTCCTTGGTGAAATCCGGGAACGCTAGCACAGGGTCGGACTTGAGCATTTCTATGCATTCTTCGATGTTTCTCACCATCTTTGAGGTGACTCGTACTGTCCGTCCCTTCTTTAAGAGGTCGTTGAGTTCCACTAACCCTCGAGCCATGCTAGGTACAAAGCGTCTGTAATAGTTAAGCGCTCCTAGAACTCTCCTGATCCCTTTTATGTCTGTAGGTACCTTAATTCCAGAGAGGGCCTCAATCTTTTTTGGATCTGGCCGGATTCCTTCTCCTGAGACGACGTGCCCTAGGAAGGTCACCTCGGATAGCCCTATACGGGTCTTCTCTCTCGACAGCTTCAGCCCAAACTCGCGTAGTCGCGCAAACACTTCCCTGAGATGCTTCTCATGCTCTTCCGCCGAACCGCTGAACACGAGGAGGTCATCCATGTACCCTTGGCAAAAATTTGGATCGAGTCCGCTGAGGAGCTCATCCATCAGACGTTGGAATGTGGCTGGCGCGTTTTTTAGTCCGAATGGCATCCTGGTAAATTGGAAATGACCTCGTTCGAACGAAAACGCCGTTTTCTCTTCGTCCCGAGGGTTCATTCTGATTTGGTGGTAGCCTGCTTTAAGGTCGAGGGTACTGAAGTACCGCGCTCCACTAAGGCGATCCAGTATATCTTCTAGACGGGGCATGGGATATTTCTCCTCCTGCGTGGCTTCATTCAGCTTTTTATAGTCGACGACCACTCGGTATTTTCCCGGCGAACCTGCCTTTGGGACTGCCCACAGTGGGCTGTTAAATCCTGAAGTACTGGGCACTATTATACCTTGTCTGAGAAGGTCTTGGAGTTCTTCCGCTATAGCTTCTTTTAACACTTGTGGGTACCTTCTCTCTTTGACGTACACCTTGCGGTCTTCTTTCAGACGAATTTCATGGCAGGTCCTCCCCGTTGCGCTGAGTGGCTGGCCTTCGCGATGGTAGATGTCTTGGAACTCCTTTATTACCGCTTGTAGGTTTCCTTCTTCGGGCGCTACAGCTCCGACACTCAGACATTCCCCCTTTCCATCTGTTGGGCATCTGTAACGTTTTTCTCCCACCAGCAGCTTCCAGGTCTTCTTAGAGATCTTCATTTTTCCCCTCAGGATATTTAGTGCATCGCAACCTAATATTCCGTCATATTCCCTAGGCATTTCCGGCACCACATGCGCTGTCACCACTTTCTCCGGTACTCCCCAGATTTCTGCCGGGAGTTCGATTTCTCCTGCTACCTCGCAATTCCCCCCGAGCGTCTGGAGCTTACAGCTGCAGGCTTGTATTCGTTGTCTCATCCAGTCCCGGTTTTTACGCGCCACCGCTTTTCTGCATATCAGGGTGCACGTACTGCCTGAGTCCACTAGCCAGCTCACTCCCTCCTCCTCAATTATCGGCAACCCATATTGTCTCGCTGGGGTTTTCCTTGGGTCACCGCTCCTCTTACACCGTCCTCATGTTTGCTTCCCGCGAACGTGAGTGTTTCGCAGGATTGCCGCATATGACGTTAAGGTTTGGGGTCTTCTCGGTATTTGCTCTTCTTCCGAATCGCTGCTATCGTCGGAGTCTAATCCGGATCTTCCCATCGCTTGCCTCGAACTCGCGCGATGAACTCGGTGGAAGTTTACCTCCATTGGTTCTCCCAGATCCTTCTTCGGCTTTTTCATATAGGGGCAGTGCCTTGCTACGTGTCCGAGGTTGTCACATTCAAAGCATTTGATCTCGGGGCAGCGCGCGGCAACATGTCCTGTTCTTCCGCACTCGTAACACCGTTTTGGCTGCTCCCGTCGTTCTCCTTCGCGACGTCGTATTGGTTCCCGTCGTGATGTTTCCCTGCGCTCATCATCGCGGGGCGTTCTCCAGGTTCTTCTCCGCATCCTGTTGTCTCTCTCAGTACTTCGGGGGTACTCCCTTTGGGGTCGTCGAGTTACCACTTTGACCCATGGTTCTTCTTCCTGTGCCGCTGAGTGGAGCTCCGCTTCCTTCTCGCCTTCATCCACCATGGCTTGCGCCGCCTGTAGGAATTCTGTGTCTGCTGATATGACGCGGCCAGTTTCCTTGGCCAATTGCACTTTGAGTACTCGCGGCATCACCAGGGCTGTCGCTACCGATTCGGGGTTATTAGGCCGTTCACTAAGTTTGTCGATGATCTTGTTATGCCACGCAATCAATCTTGCTGCGTAGCTTCCTACGGACTGTTTAGGGCCTCTTGTTTCTCGCAGCATCTGCAGAAAGTCTTCTTCCGGTGCCCACCTTCCTCCCCCGTAGGCCTTCTTTAGCCGTTCCTTCAGTGTATGCCAGGGCGTGTTGGTGTCGCTCTGGATCTGGTTCAGTACTTGCCTCCGAACTCTACCGATGAGCGCTGCCCTCAACGTTGCTGCATCCACGGGGTCGAGCCAGCCCGCCTTCTCCTTGCTATCGATTGCGGCTGTGAGACGTTCCCCATCCTTGAGGAAGTGCGCAAGTTCGCCAACATCTCCCGAGAATTTGTCAACCTGACTAATCGCTGAGCGCATATCTTGCGCTGCTGCTGCTTTAAACTTGAGCAACTCCAGCGTAGCGGGTAAGGGTATCTGAACTTCCTCTTCTTGATGTTCATTTTGATCCGTAGTCATGGCTGTGCCACCACCCGTAGCCATTCTGTTCTGATTAAGTCTATCCTGAACAGTAAGACGGTTCCGCCTCTCCTTCATACACTCCCGTAACGCGACTCACTCTGAACTATTCGGGTTTCGGCACCACTTATGAGTTGGTAGACTGAAAGGGCGTTTTTAAAAAGGAATAATAAGTCACAGGGGACAAGAGAACGCACAGACTCCCTGATAACAACTAACTTTATTTCCTCCGGCTGAGGCTATATATAGCCTCAGCCTGTTTGTTTACATCTACAGTATCTACTACTCCCCTAACATATATATATATATATATATATATATATATATATATATATATATATATATATATATATATATATATATATATAAATTTTAACGGGGGCCATTTTCGGTGTCTCCTAGGTAGGATCGATAAAGATCTGAAGAAATTTTTCAAAAATTCCGACATGAGTGCAACATCAATAGCTATGGTACTTTCCTTCGGAGGAAAATGCTAAAAGATTTTCATATAAAAGAATGATACAAATGATATAATGTATAATACATTTTACCATGCAATACAAAAACTATCCAAACACCGTTTTTTTCGAAATTGAGTTTTCTACTACAATGGATCCTATAAAAAGTCAAACGTTTTTTAGAGTGCAAGAACCATACATCACACGCACATGAACGGTTTTTGCACTGTATATCCCAGTATAATTCTCAGTGGGGAGGGGGGGGTAGATTTTTTTAATTTTTGTCAGCTAGCGTGACCTTTTTGTTTTCTAATTACTATTATTTTAAGATTGAAACGTTTTCCATGTGTTTTTTGGTATCTACCAACAAAAATTATTCATCAATACCTCTTATTTAGTTTATATACAGTTTAATAATTAGTCATATTAAAATTTATTTTTCAAAGTTGTAAGTCAAACAGTGCAAAAACCATCAGTCTCCAAAAACTACATATATTGTTCATAAGCAAGAAAATCATAAAAGAATATTGCTTTCATATAAAGAACACATATTTTGGTTATTCTAAGGCAGCTAGGAGCTAGAATGTTTTAAGTGTCTATAATTCAATTCATGAAATAACATATCAATGACTTTCACAATGTATTATATCAATAAAAATCATTTAGAAAATAAAAATAAAAAAAAATAGAGGGAGGGGAGGGGTGAAGACATATCGTAGCTATATTTTTGAAAATATGGTAATTGATTTTAGTCGTGTTAGTACGATGTTAATATACGGGCTATTTTCGGCTAGTAACGTCCGCTATTTACAGATGTTGTTCGAATACCTCTTGGAGTGGGAAGGAATCAATTGGCTAACTGAAAGAAGCAATCTTCAAAAAGTATTGCAACCAGTATACAGGGTGAATCGCGAGTAGATGGCAACTCTCAAGGGAGTGACCCCAGTCCAAAAATGTAGTTAAATGCTGCAAACAATATAATGTTTATATCCACATGTTTACATCTGTTTTTGTTCCATGCATATGTCATTCTAAAGCAGGCTACACACAATTCAGGCAGGCCTGTCAGTTAGACCTGGACAGTCCGCCTGAAAGCTGGACGCCTAAACGTGTATATATTCAGTCCGCCTGAACAGTCTTAACTGACAGACCGGCCGTAATGTATACACGTTCAGGAGACCGGCTTTCAGGTCGACTGTTCAGGTCTAACTGACAGGCCTGCCTGACCGTGGCCTGCCTGCTTAAATGATATTTAGGGGGGAAAAAAAATGTGTTTTGTAGAAATACGCCAATTTTATCTCTTTGTACACATTATTTACAACGTTATATTACTTTTTTTTGTTTTAAATTTCCATTAATGTTGCTTTAAGGATAATGTACTTTCATTGTTCACAACTTGTGAGCAATGAAAGTGTGAATCACAAGTGTCTTTTCAAACCGCAATAACTGTTCAAAAACAGATACATATTTATAAAAACGTCCGGTTGCGACAAATATTCCAGAATCACATCTCTTCTAAATACGTTTGTAACCTGCTGAATCTCACAAAACTTGAAAAATGTAATTACTTTTACAACGATATACTTAGGACTGAGATTAACTGAATGTTTACTTCTAAGAGTGCTTTTAAATTTAAAAAGTTTAAACCCAACAGTCATCATAAAGCTAAAAAAAAAAAGTCCTTTTTAACTCTCTAAGGAATGAATATGTGAAGGAGCAAAATTTTGTATATTTAATATTTAGCTGTATTACGTTCTCCAGAAAAAAAACGAAATGGTAAAAAGAAAACCTTACCTTAAATTCAGCTTACATCTTATCGGAAGGAATAAGGCGCAAGCTGAAACATTAACCGAGTTCCATCTCGTCTGTTACGTTCGTTTCCTCGTTAAGAAACTCAACTTCCTGCTCGAGGTTTAATACAACCCTTAAGCACTCTAAGCCTCTTTTCAATTTAGTAATACTTTTCAGATTATCTTGATCAATTAGATTTTATAATATTAATTGAGATTCATCTTTGATATTATAAACATACTTCTTACTAACGACCTCTCAGCAGGAAAATTGATGTTTTGGTTACTCAAAATTGACGTATAACTGACCAAATATATTGAGTATTAGTATATATACTACTCATTTACCTTTAATACTCCGCTATCTAGGGTGCACTCGTAAAGAAATTTTGAAAAAGTCTTCAAATCTTCATCGTCCTGCTTACTAGATACCGAAAAAGATATCTTAAAATTTATATATATCTGTACATATAATAAAATTCTAAAGGACCGTTGTCTGTACATGGAAGAAATATGGAAAAAAATAATGCTAATACTGAGGCTTTTATCGACGCAATAGTACCCAAAACAATGACTTTTAGAATTTGGTCTGTCTATATTTAAAGTTTGTCTGTGTGCGCTAATCTCAGAAACGGCGTATCCGATTTTGTTGCGGTTTTCACTAATATATTTTGGTAAGCTTCATTGGAAACTTAGTGTTTGTTTAATGTCGATCAGTACATAAATAAAAAAGTTATGCCAATATAAAGAGTCACGTCAAACATTTCATGAACTATTGTTAACAAGAGAGTTTTTTTTTTTTTTTTTTTTTTTGGTTTTTCATCGCGAAACTTGGTACATAGTCTTCCTCCAGAAAATGATAGAACCAGCACAGTTGGATTATCTTGAGAGGAGGGGGGGGGATACTCCAGAACCTAAGTAGTTATTTGCCCATACCGGCCGCAATTATTGTTATGTTGTGGACATATTATTAGTTTCAATAATAATTAGGTTTCCTCGTATGTAGGGAAGAAGGAAACAGATTAAAAGTTGCGTAGGGCACTTTGACTGAGGAACAAAATTCTTCTTTAAAGAGTTCTAATATTACATGAGAAAAAAATATGAATATTTACTTATAAGACAAAATTTTTTGGTTAGTCATCTCCCACCCATAACGTTTTTAGATTCGCCTCTGCTTCTTCTTACTATTCTTAATTAGCTTAGAGACTGTAGAAGAAATGTTGTCATTGTCAAATTATGAGCCTAAAATTTAGAAATAAAATAAGAAGGCGTCCTAAAGTGGTGCTGCTGCTATATTCTAAATAGGAAGGGAGAGATGATGGTTGATGATCTTGAAGAACAGAGTGCCAGGTCGTTAGCGAACACTCTACAGCAAGATCTGCAAAAAAAAATCTGGAGCCATCTTCCTCGATTGACACTGACAGCTTTCCCTCTCGCTATTTGTAAGCCATTAGAATTATTTTTTATATATTTTTTTTCTCCTTTTTATTCATTTTCTTTGTCTGAATCCTGTGTTTAAGTTTATAAAACATTTGTTTTTAATGGCCCTTTCTTTAAGGTTATAGAATTGAATCCTATACAGGGTGCGTCGATGGGGTAACACTAGATCAAAAATGTAGTCAAATGCTCCAATCCTCAAGTTTCTATCTGCTTTTATTCCGGACGTATTGTGTTTTCAAGTTTAGTTCGAAAAACTGTATTTTTCCAGAAGAATCCAATTTTCACAGCTTTTACACATTATTTTTCAACGTTTCGTACCTTTGAGGAATTAACATTAAACTTACTTTAAGGCTTAGCACTTTCAATGTTCACAAGTGCTTGTTCTTCTTTTTTTTTCAAACCCTAATAACTTATTAATTAGAATGTTTAATTAGCGAAAAATATTCGAGTATCACAACCCTACCAAAAATAATTCTTCAAGCTGCCGAATCGCACAAAAGTTGTAAAATTTAATTAAATTTATTATTATATATATATATATATATATATATATATATATATATATATATATATATATATATATGCAAATTAAAAGAAATTAAGAATACGACAAAAATCTGGAAAACAGAACAATCTTCTCCAGGCTTTATAAGTAATTTGAAGTAATTTTGTCCAGGCTTTCTAAAGGCCACACCCGACTTACAAACTCATACTTTCTGGACTGAATAGAAAGGCCAACTTACAGACTGTGCAAGAGAAGCGTAACTGTTAAACATATACTGACAGACTATAGACAACGCACCGACTTGACAATTCCTTACGACTTACATGATTTACTAACTGATGTAGCCCGTACATCGACATACTCCTTACATACTTAAAAGCAACATACTTATATTCTAACGTATAACTACGTGTAATATCTTGGATTTTTTTAATATCACTATTTTTTTTTCTCTTTTGCTTTTCTTTTACTTTTTATTATACAAAAAACTGCCTAATATTTAAACGGACCATTCTTCTGAAGTCCCAATGAGTTCATCTCCAAAGTTGCGCTGCTCAATAAATAAATCAAAAACGTTGCTACAACTGGCCTCCTTGTTGTGACAACCTTCTTGTACCAAACGACGATGGTTTAACTACATTTTTCGTCAATTTTCAATCCCTTGATTTTTGTCACATACTTGCGGTAGAGCCTGTATGTATGAATAAATATATTGTCATAGGTTTCTGTCTTGGGTATGAGTTGTGGACCATTTCCATGCTTCCTTGTTAGTTTTGCATGAGAGGGTCTCGAAATCGTTATCCAGGGAAATAGCCTTGATATTGTGATTCCTTGAAGTAATCTCGAGAGGAGATTTCCAAGTTGCTTCCTTCGCCTAATTGTGCTTTCCTCAGCAGTCTAATTAATTAAATAGTCCAACCAGCTCATATCCAAGATCATCACCTTGCCGAGAGTCTAATTAGAAAGCTCGCTATCCAGCTCTCGGAGTTTCCCATTCAGGCTGGAAGATGGCGCTAGGGTGGCATTACTCCTAACCACCCCCACTACTTCCTCGATTACTTCGAGTCACGGCCGATTAGAGTCGGCCCTTCTCGTTACCCTAATAGGCTCTGCCTGAGAAATATTTTCGTGGTCCTGTTATTCGGAGGACAGGCTCAATTAGCTGAGTTAAGTGTTATTCGCGTAGTTTGAGTATAGATGGAATCTTGGAAGGGTTACTTCCGGGCGCAGAAGTTTAATCAAGTCACTGATTTAGGGGATATGAATAAGGCCTCTTCCTGCTCAAAACGTTGCCCTATAAAAATTCCAGAGAACTTTATATGCCCAGGTAGCCAAAATATTTCTATTTGTACAATAAGACTTTGTGAATTGTGTACATTTTCTAAATATGTGATTACTGAATGTGTTTCATGTATATGTAGGCTTGCCATACGTCCCGGTTTGACCGAGACAGTCCCGGTATTTTGCTCATGTCCCAATGTCCCGCCCAGTTTTATCAATGTCCCGGAAACGGCTGTACGATGTAAAAAGTAATGAATTTATGTTTTTAAGAATATTTTACTTTTCTACAATCAATATTTTTTTATTACCGAGCACAGTGCCAAAGAAGTGAGAAGTATTCTATCTGTAACTGGAAATACTTGCACTGCGCCATTCCCTCTACTATTTGGCTGGGCGATTTTTTATAGTAAATTATGTAGGTAACAAAAATTATTTTTTTATTTTAACCCTCCAATTCCCAAGGTCCCCTACAGGGGACCACTTTTTCTTATTAGTTTAAAAGTTCATCCAGAGGTTGGGGTCTAGGATTTGTACTTCTACTTAATAACGGATACCCTAAAAATTTAGCCACTCCCGTTACTTGTGAGGCTTAAAAAAAGACATAAGACTCACCATTATACTCTTAATTTGTTCCATATTTATTCAATCCCTCCCCCCCCCCCCCCGGGTATGCCCATCCCACATGTGTCACGGTTTCACTCTCCAAAAATATGGCAGGCCTATTCATATAGGGTGCTTAGGGACAACAAGGAATTTGGTGAATGCGAAATAATTGGAATTTTTTGGTTTGGAAGGATGATTAAATTTTTTGAAGCGTTAGAATGGCCTTGAAATTGCACTGTAAACATGCTAGAGTTATCAGCTATTCTTAAATGATAAGGATTTGGATGAATAACTCCTGTTGATCCAATCACTTCTACGGTTTTTAGTAGAACGAAAGTTCATGTTTGTTAATCAGCAGAATCTATACCATGGAACAATCGTAGCATTTGGGTAATGCGTTTATAAGCTTAAACCACGGCTCAAGGTACATTTATTATATATATATATATATATGTATATATATATATATATATATATATACATATATATATATACATATATATATATATATATATATATATATATATATACATAGAGAGAGAGAGAGAGAGAGAGAGAGAGAGGGAGGGAGAGAGAGGTATATATTTCAATAAATCAAATGAAACTGCATTTAAGGCAACACGTTATGAACAAAAACAGGGAAAATTAGATTTTTTGTTTCGAGCACTGAAAAACTATAAACTAACATGACTTTCTTTCATCGAAACGTTGTTTATGACGTAGCTGAATATCCTAGTATCCTAGATTCGTCACTGCAGATAAGTAGGTAGTTATTTTATTTCGTTATATAATGTATGATTAAAATTAACGCGACTACATAATTTTGTGCAGTTTATTATAGTACGGTTCCCGTCATACACTAAGGAATTCATCTTGACATTAGGGCGCTCCGGACCAGTGTCAAAAAACAGATAACGTAGAGATAACCCGTTATCTTTAGGATACCGGATAAAAGGAATAGGTAGGATAGGTTAAAATTCGTTGTCTATAATAAAAGTACGTTTAAAACCCCTCATCTATAAACGTACGGGTCGTATCCGACCCACAACGTAGAAAACTGAGCATATCTCCTCATACCCGCTACTGGAACGTCAAAGGGCTTCAGATACCCTCTCAGTCAATCCCGCGAAAGCCACGGACCACGTTTACGTCTGTCAGGTAAGAACTATATTTTTTTAATCATTTCTCAATATAAATTATTCCCGAACCCGGGTGGGATACGACCCAACGTTTATGTTTATGTACTTGATTATAGTTGCTATTGTTCCAGGTTTTCATTAAAAATTCATCGCTTATGAAGAAAACAAATTACTCATAACCATGGAAGAAGTTATAGCAGAATTCAGATGACATGAGAAGCAATCTGATGCGGAATTAGATGACCAAATTGATGACAGAGTCTGACGATGGTATTCTCTCAAATGATGACGAGGGAGTCGAGGAACTCTCAAATCAAGATGATGAAGAATATCAAGATATAGAAGTTTATTTTTTCAATTCGACCCTGTGTGAACATAATCTGTCCCTGTGTGCAACAGTGCCTGTGATTATTTTACCAAAAAAGAAATGTGATATAATCTGTTCCTCAAGTTTTATTGTGATATTTAATTAGTTATTGCGTGTACACACATATATATATATATATATATATATATATATATATATATATATATATAGTTGTTATAACTAATTTTTTAACGTGTCCTAAACAATTTACTATGTTTTCTTATTTTATTTTTTTTTAGAATTAATTTTACTTTTCTGAACTCAATTGCTTGTTTTCCTTTATGAATTGCCTTTTACATTTTAAAAGTTTATTTTATTCACCTAATATTTGAAAATAAATGCGTAAATTCCAATAACTGCGTAAATTCCAATAACTTATTGCATTTCAGGCCCAAAAATGGCTCTGGGTCGGATACGACCCAACGTTTATGTTTGTGTGTCAACCTTAAACGTTTATAGAGGAGGGTTAAAAAAGATATGTTTCCAAGATGTCATTTGGAAATTTGCGAGCATTACCAAGAAGTGTTCTGACTGGGGATGCTGATGGGTGAGGAGGCTGTGCAAGAGATCGGAATATTTTTACCTCGCATGGACCATCACCAGGTATAGCGTAAACTCTGTGAGGATCAAAATCACACTTTATTTCTAGTAATTCAAGCTCTGCCATCATAGTTGGAATGAACCGCAAATAAAAATAATACTATGAAATAGATACAGTACGGTAACAGCTGACCTATTATCGTCCAAGAACGCATGCTGCCAAGGCATGCAAAAACTCTTTAAAACCAGCTAAAAATTCAAACCCCTCTAAAAATACTTAAAATTTTCAATATTAAAAATCCTTTCTTAGCGAGTGTTTCGTTCTAAAGGGAATGTCCATGCAAAATTTCAAAATTGTCAAGTGGTGTGGGCGGGGCGCTGATAGATCAGTGAGTGACTGAGTGAGTGATATTTGACAAATATGTAATACATGCACAAGAGCTAAATATTCTATATTTACAATATTAGACAGTTATTTCTCAAATTTAGTGTTCTGTTCCGAAAGTGTAACATTATTATTAATGCGTTTTATCGCCATTTTAATATTAAATATAACTTTAGAACCATGAATGACTAAAATAACTGAAATAAACTATTCCAGGATTTTTTTTTTTACCCAGAAGAAGATATCTCTTAAATTAATTACTCTTCCAATTAGTTTAATTGGATTAGATGTTGAGGGGAATGGCAGAAGAGAAAACAACACATACTCGGGCTGCTGGCCTTATGAAGTAATTTCTTTACAATTTAATTAGTTCTACCAGCAGGAATGGAATCGTTTTATAAGTGATATTTTTTTCAGTGCCCGATTTCATTGAAGGAATGAAATGCTCCATGATATATATGCTACGTTAAAGGAAATGAGGTCTAAAAATAATAGAATTCTTCAAAACCTATGACATCTACCGGCCTTGGTTCAAATTGAGCTAAACACAAGAACTCTCTTTATAAGCACGGTAAAAAAACTAGTGCAATGCTTGGTTTACTTATTAATATTCATTTACTGTTGGGTGCTACATTTCTTGTAAGACCTGATCCCCTACCACCATTGCGTTTCATTCAACGTGCTTTGATACTAGATTTCTTGAATTTCGGATCTCCAGGTCGTGAAGCCATTTCTGCCTTCATCTGCCCCTCTTTATTTTGCACCTATGTGCACCATTCACCATCATTTTAGCCTACAGGGTTCTATTCTTTCTACGTATCCTAACCACCGTTGTCTACCTTTTTCATGTCATAGAGGATATCAGAGTCACTAAACAATTCTGTTAGTTCGGCATTGCTCTGACTCTCCACCTGTGCTGTTCTCTGATGGCTCCAAAAATCTTTCTTAGGACTCTTCTATCTCAGACCAGCAGGACTTATTAACATATATGTTACTTTGTGCTACTTAATGGCAATGCAGATATTTATTTTATTAGGTTCTTTCATTTGTTATCTTGAATTTTGTATCAGTATGTTACAATACGCTCATAGGATAATGCTTTTAAAAGAATTTAACAAAGATTATACTAAAAGTTTGAAAATCTCATGTATTAAAATTTCAGTTAGATATATATTATTTATTTATACATATATTATTGATGCTCCGTTCCTTTTGGAAATATCTTAATTTTTGTGTGAGTTCATGCAAGCGCTGTACTAAGCGACGCCACTCCAAAAAATCATCAAAGTAAGAATGTAAGCTCAGTTGAATTTGTATATACCTAGTTGTCAATTTATTTATTTATTGATAAGGCTTCGCAACTTTGGACCTGTTCGATTGTAACATATTAACAAATTGTCAAGTAATTTTCATACAAATGGCAGTTCTTATTTTAATATGTACTAGGGAACAAAAGTTTTAAAAGGTAATGAACCAACAGCAAACAGAAAATAATGAGTGAGTCTAGAACAAACATTTAAGGGAAATAAAAAATAAGGGGAAAAATAAAAAAAATAAATAAAAAAATTTCTATATAAATAAATAAAACATAGTGGCAACAAAATGTTTTGGGCGTAGCTTTATATATATATATATATATATATATATATATATATATATATATATATATATATATATATTCATATGCCAATTTAAATATATATACGTATATCAAAAATATTTGCTAGCATACTACACTTTTAGTAAACATCTCACTGGGCTGTCTTTAGAAGCTTGAGAGTAGTTAGCTCACAGTCAAATATTTTGTGTAAAGGCAGAGTTGGTCCAGAAAAAAATGTCTGATAGAAGTACCTTGACTAGAAATCTGGACTATGTGGTACGTAATTGTTCGTTATAAATAAATTTTCTATAACAAAAAGCATCAATTTAATTTTATTTAAAACTGTAGTGGCGAAATGTTGCAAATTATTCATGCAGAATTTAAAATTTTGAGTAAAATTCTATGTTGAAACGTCAATATCTGACATTGGCTACAGATATATTGCGTTGACCTAGAAGTTCATAGAGTTAAAAAAAAAAAAAAAAAATTAATATATATTTGGTAGTCTGGTAAGTACTTAGGGAATGTAAATTTACGGTTTTATGTTAATTCTTCCAATTTATAATGTAGTTATTCAAAGTATACATTTATATTTATTTTTTAATCATCAAGTTAAGATAAATAATTAAGATAAGCCTTATTTTCACTCTCCCTACACATTTCCCATACAACCTAATAAATATTTATTTTCATTTTTTTTTCATCAAACAATGGCCGTTCTTGGATGATAAACCATTCGGCGCCGAGCCTCCCAATAAAAACCAGAATGTTTGGCGTCCAGTCCGTGACAGAGGACGATGTGTGCCCATTCATACCACCGTGACAGAGCGGGCAAGTGTCTTCTTTTGCTATGCCAAATCGGTGTAGTTGCGCCTGGAGATGGCCATCCGCATTCCAGAATAGGTTAAGTAGTCAGACGTTGAAGTCCTTAAAAGGGCAGTTTTTTCGATAATACATTCTTGATTTTTTACTGTGCCTTTGAAAAATGTGTCTGCTATTTGAAAGCTCAATAAAATGGTAAAAAGATGAGTCAACATTATGCAGCATGTCGACCATAAATAAAGCATTTTCTACCAAAATGTTCGAAGAATATTAAACAAATATAATGGCAGGCTGTCGCATAGTGACAACAAAATATAATATTAAGGGCACAAGTAATTTTCAAAGTGGGACAGTGTATAAGGAGAGGGAGAGTTTGAAGTTTAAAAGAAAAAGTTTAAATTGAGGGGGCAGAATGAGATGGCGGAAGTATTCCTGGACCCTTGAAGCTGGCTCACCTCTGGGACTACTCTATAAAGGACAAGAAAAGGAGCCAGTCAAAAACTAACTCTTGCTCCTCATCACAACTTAAGCACTGTCTTTTATACATTGCCATTTACCAGTCTTAATACCCACTTATGCGATGGTTATTACGAAATCTCCGCCATTACTTAAATTATTAATCTCTTCTTCGTCTCTTCTCTTAATGATTCTTGAAAACGGAATCATTACGCCTGAAGGGTTATTAAAGAAAAGTAGCGTCAATTTTGCCACATGAAGACTGATTACAAACTTGGCGAGATAAGAAAACAGTAGCCCTCCAGCAAAGGGATTAATACAGGCGAAGAAGCGATATTATGCCACTCAAGAATTGGCCATTCAGGGTACATTTTTCAGCTTGCTAGAGAGTGAACTGTTTACGATGAATATATATAGTCCCTTTCCATGGGATCTGGTACATCTTCCAGGTTGTAGCTCAGGGGTGTGTGGATGAGTGAGTGGACATGTGTGTGGAATGTGAGGGGTCATAAAGGAAAGACTAGTAGATAATATAGCAACATATAATTAACAACAAAACCTTACTTTAATAATTATGATATTATGCATCTCCTGAGTGGGTGATGATGTTGATGGGTTGGTATTTGATGGGTTGCTTGATTGATTCTCAGTTGGCATGTTGGCTGGCTACTCCACGACTCCTTGCTTGTGGATTGCTTGTTTCTACTCCATATTAATTAATTGTACTTGCTGAGAGAAATGCACTTGGAGCTGGTGTCCATTAAGCTTGAAGAGTATAAACGGCCATTTTTGACATGAGCCTGTCGAATCTCCATGGAAAGGAGGTAGTAGCAAGTACGTCTGACTGGCCGTACGAGCGAAGATAACTGAACATGAACAAATACTCATATATATATATATATATATATATAGGGTGTCGATGTAATAACTTAAGGGGTTTATTCTGGACCTCATTTGGAGTTAAATTGCTCAGAAATGAGCGTTCTATATCAACATTTGGCAGAGCTACTCAAACCTTTGTCTCTTTTCAAAACTATTGGTTTTTTTTTTTCATGAAAATTTTTGTTTTTAGCGCGGTTCCTCCCTTTTTGGATTTCTGGTTAATGTATCGTAACTAACGACCACATTTTTTAGAATTTAAATTAAATTTTCAATAAGAAACACTCGTTATTGAAATATTGTCATGTAAATATAGAGCTATACTAAAAGCCATATAGACGTGAAGTATTGATATTAGTGTTTTCTTAAATTTTTTTGTCTTTTCTTAATGAGCTATTTGTAGACTTGAGCAGGCTACACACGGTCAGGCTAGCCTCTCAGTTAGACCACAACAGTCCACATGAAGGCCGGTCTGTCAATTAAAACTGTTCAGGCGGTCGGAATATATACGCGTTCAGGCGACCGGCTTCCAGAGGTACTCTTCAGGCCAAACCAACAGGTCTGCCTGACCGTATGTAGCCTTTAGAGGTTTTCCTATTCCTCAAAAGTTGTCTTATTCATTACCATTTAATATGGTACCTCATCGTTTTGAAAAATAAATGAATTTAGTTTTTTCTGATTTCTAAACCAAAAACAATAAATGTGCTTGACCATGAAGGAGCCATTCTCAACACATTCTTTAATTGCACACGGTAATGGTGTCGTCACATCCTTCCCACACTAGGTGCCCACACTTATTACTCTGATTAAGGTTAAGGGAACACTTCGGAATCAAGTGTGAAAGAGGAAAGAAGTACATAATGAATTTGTATTAATACATGTTTATAACTTACTATCACCAAGACACAAATGTACATGAACACAAATGGGACAATGAAACGCGAACAAGTAAATGGAACAAAATTATAGAATATCTTATAGAATGTAGGAAATACATAAATCGATAATGGCAATGGGCCTGTGAAATAAATGTATGAAAAAGAAAGTTCTGACTCACAAGTTACATGGATGAAATTGTACTTGTAACAAGCAGTAGGAATTGTGGCGAAACAACTCTCTCCACGGACTTGGAATGGCTCATCCTAGGATTAATCCGGCCTCCGTTGAAGTGTTGTTTTTGTGTTGTAGCCATTGTGGGGCGAAGCATCCCCCCTCTACTGTCCGATTGAGTTGTAACACTCAGCACCGACAGGAGGGCTAACTCAGGCAGACTCTTGTGTGGCCAGCGAACTTCGAAAGCCACAATAGAATTCTCACGGCTAGCGGAGGGTGTATATCGTATTAGCTCCCTTTGTTACGCACCTACACGCCCACTCCTAATTCCTCGGGGGATTTTCGCCTTCCACTGCCTTGGGGGTCTTCGCTTTACAGTCCACTGTCTAATGTTCAATAGGAATTATTCGTCCTCAAAAAGGAGCAGTTCTGTAGCGCTAACAATTTGACTTGTTTTGTTATTTTACACATCAATTTAAAATATTTCAACTCTGTAAATAATACTTTCAGAGTAGAAAGACTCCAGAATGAGTCATCAGTAGTAAATATACGACTACTATGAAGTACTTGGAATTCTCTTCTCACAATTCATTATGGATAATTCTATGAATATATTTCCAAGAATAAATATTTTAGGTTTTATGTATTTTTTAATTAATATTTTTGTGGAACTTTCTGAACTTTGCCTTTTTTTTTTCTTTTTTATTTTTTACGGCGCACCGACAACTATGCCATTAGCGCCGACATCCATGGAGACAACGGGAATTTTCTCAATGGGCCCTGAAATGAGAAAAATTCCTCCCGCATGTGGGACTCGAACCAACGGAGACACCCCATTTATATTATTAAATACAGTACTATGTATTTCATTTCCACTTGTAAGTAGCGTCAAAATTTAGACGAAGTAGAATGATTTGTAGAAACCTTTCTTCAATGATGCCATTGACTTCTGTATAAAGATTGTTTCTATGGATTTTTTTATTAATTATAGCTATATGAGATATAGACCTATTCAAAGGTAAATCAATTATTCTATTATTAGACAAACTAACAACATGTTATTTTTCAAGTCTGAAAACAATAATTTCATGAACAGCCATGTAATTCCCAAATTAACCCAGCTACCTTATTTCGCGTGTAAAATAGGACTGTTAGGGTCGAAAAATTCTAACAAATGTTCGTATAACCGAACAATCCTTTAAAAATTCCATAGCAATAACTTCTACATCCCTTTTCAAATAAGAAATTCAGATTTCGCCAACAAATGAAATATTTATCGAATTTCATTTTCGAATATTTAATTTTTAGAAAAACTTGACTGAATGGAGCCAGTGTCAGAAAATACCTTTTTTTTTTTTTTTTTTTTTTTTTTTTTTTTTTTTTTTTTTTTTTTTTTAAATAAAATATCAAACATTAAACATACAAGTTTCTTCACATTCGTGAATTTTATTGTTAATTCATTTTTTTCACAGTAAACATTTTATTAGAATGTTGAAGTTATATGGATTTCAAAAATTCTCTGCTTGAGAATGCAACCCATCAATTTGGTTAGACTAATATTGGAAGGAGTTTCGAATATGATTCTTATAGTATCACCCTCGCCAAGTAACAGGCTGTAGTCTTGTTTCGGATGCATATTCATCAGTTGGACGCCTAGTTTGGCGGGATCTCCAGATTAAATCCACAGCAACGACAGGCAATACTCGTTGCAGTGTAGAGCCCAGCTGGTCTCTGCTTTACATTGCAAACAATCTTCTTCCTTAGATAGTCAAAGTTGGCCGCCACCTCCTCCTTAGATTGATACCTTCCTTTACAATTTAATACTGTTCCAACACTTGGGTCCATGGGCTGTTTAAGAGGCTGTTGAAATATCAAGAAAATTATGGGAGATAGTCAAATTATGTTTTGGTCAACTCGAATTAACATTCAATATTACAATATCAATTTTACTATTGACCTTCTGTGGATGATTCAGAGAACAGTCCAGAATTAAGCTAAGGATTGGTTTCCGAAAAAGTCCTCATTTCGGCAAACTAGGCCCTCCTTCTTCAGTAAATGCCAGCAGATACGAAAGAAAGGCGATAAGTGATCACAAAGTGGCCTTTCATTCTTTCTCGCTAGTTTCCATTTCCTCCTAAAGAAGGCTGTCTAACGTGTAGATTCTTCCGTAAATCAGTGTATTCGTAAGCAGAATCCAATAATATTCATAGTTTTGTAACGCCTAACGATTAGAACTACGTACTAATAATATATATCGAAAACAAAATGAGACAAATTTAAAACAATCTATTGTTCGCAGCTACATTACTAAGCAGATTTATCGGAATATGTGTAGTGAGCACTACATTCCAGAGTAATCCTCCTAAAATAACTTATATAAATAAAACCATGAATAGTTTATGTATTTTATTTTAGCATCACTTAAAAAAAAACGTAGGGTATGTTCAGGTGACGTTGTCTCTTGAATACAGCGAGTAAATTTTTTAAAGCAAGAAAAGTATTAGATATTTCACATTTTGGTTGTTGTTGCATCGTCATTAAGTATGACCCATCCTTAAGCGGGTCAAAACCTTTTCAATTCCTCGGTTACATAACTATTAGATTAAATATTAAGAAAAATGAACCAAGGAATTATTTGCATGTAAAATAAGTTTATAATTCAATTTAAATTAAGTAATTTTAATGAAGTCTAAATTGACTATTTATACCGGATAAACTTGAACTTTGGGAATCAAATTTTAGTCGTGATACCTTTATAGCAATACCTGTATGCCGCTACGAAGGAAGCCGATTGAAGTGTTAACCCGAAGACGCAATCCTAAGGAGTCGATAAGAAATATTGAGGCTTCGTGGCCCATAAATTTAGAAAATATCAGCCATAAAATCTGTATCTTCTTGATCCTTTCATTGGAGTAGACGTTTCTAAATGTGTCTCAAAAATGATTTCGTGAGGTTAACGTTTATGCATTATTTGTGATATTTCGAAATCGCGTCTCTTTTTTATGTACCAAATTGAGAAACAACTAACATTTTGATTAAGGACGTTGAATAATTAGGCACTGAACCATCATCAAATTAACGGATTGGTCATGTTTTGCATTACCTGCTTACAGGTTAAAAATACCGGAAACAGACACTAAAAGAAACGCTGTCAGCATTTCGGTGTCAACCATATCATGAGTTTAAATAAGGTAAGGTTTCATATGCAAATGTTATAATAGTAAATTATCTGTTTGGTCGTTTAATGCTTTAAATGTTTTCGAGATTCTAAATACCTTATCAGAAATTTACTTCGTATTATGGTAGTGAGTCAACTGTTGTTGGTCTATAGAAACATTTTTATTTTCGAAAAGGGAGTAATATATGCCTATCTATAAATAATCATTATCTTATTACAATTTAATGCGAAAATAAAGGAATATAATCAAAATGCGTGAAGTATCTTAAAGATATATTCCATGAAAAATACGGGCCAAGTGACTAGGTTATTAAGAGTTTGTGGTTCGGCACGAAAGGCACAGATCCAAAAATGAAGTCCACGAATCTCGAAGAACTAGGAATCCTTCAAGAAAACATTCCTGTTTCAAATCAAATCAAATATTTTATTTGTTTTTGGGAATGTATCCCATACAAATAGAGTGTGTACTACTCATAAATATACAATATATATACACAGCATTTTATAATTCATTACTATTGACATGTTTCATTATTTAATATTGAGGAAGAAAAATAAATGAATAAATATACAAGCTTTACAAACATATAAATTAATTTTAAAAAATATATATATATATATCTATATAAATAAATTTATGATATATATTAATGTTTGTTTGTTCAAACACTAGCGGGATTTACTCTTCTAGCATAAATTTTCTGAGGTTAAGACTCCTGATAGTGTAGTGGAGTAGAGCCCTGATGGTCGACATATCGGTGGTATTGAGAATCTGATAAAACTCTTCTGCTGATTTATTGATAAGTTTGGGAAGATAGTATGTCCTGTAGGGTAAATAGATTGGGCAACAGCAATAGAAATGTTGAAGGGTTTCATTGGCCTGGAGGTTACAGATATTGCATGGATCTTGTGGTGTTAATTGGTGAGAAGTTCTATGGTATGAGAGTCTGATAAATTTTATACTGGCTTTTCGAATTTGAGATAGAAGATTCTGCTGTGAATGAGTGAGGTTCATCTGTAGATGTTGTTGAGGTGTATGTTCTGGGTTATAAATACTTTTGTAATTTTGGCAAAACATGGAGTTTGTCATCCTATCTAAATCTTTATTGTGGAGTTTTTCTTTTATAGCGGTAAGACTGATACTTATATTTTTTCTCCTCTCCGATGTGTTTTCTAAAACTGCTATTAGTTCCTCTAATTGAAAGGATTTAAGTATCTCCTGAAGCTGTAAAATCAATTATTTTTAGTATTATTAGGATACCTTGTTGCATTATTTTTGAGGGCATTGAAACATATTCTTGGGTATCTGTGGCCAGCCATGTCCAGTATTTTTCTAACCCAGTTCAGACCCTGCTCCAGGATGGTGTATACTTTATGGGTAGTCCCTGTTTCCAGGCGTAGGATATAATGAGGTGTGGATGGATGCAGGTTGAGGATCTTCTTGTAAAATGCAAGGCGACAGCTCTCCACCATCTCCAGATACCTGAGAGACCATATACTTGCACCATACATCAAAACACTGTTAACCATGGATACAGAGTCTTTCCTTTGTATCCCACTCTTTAGACTTAGAACGAGCACAGATTCCTCTTACAATACCAATTGCTGTGTTGGTTTTGCTGATTGCTTGTTTAGCTGCCTTCAAAAACAATCCAGACCTAGAGAACAGCACTCCTAGATAGGTGACTTCAGTGACCATTTCGTTTTCCTGACCGAAATCGAAATGGTATATTTCTTAAAGATATATTCCATGAAAAATACGGGCCAAGTGACTACGTTATTAAGAGTTTGTGGTTCGGCACGAAAGGCACAGATCCACGAATCTCGAAGAACTAGGAATCCTTCAAGAAAACATTCCTGGTTTAGCCGAGTCAATACTAATTGATAATAAACAAACACATATATATGTATAGGAATTGATGAAAATCATTCGTTTCATCATTTTTTTCTAAGCCGAAATGAATCTACTGATTTTTTTGCACTCCTTAAGAAAAAAATGGTCTTCCCCACATATGATTACTATTCATATGTTTTCACCACTAAATAAAGAACAGTACTGAAATTGGAAAATCATCAATCAGAAAACAATACAGGAACAGGAAGATCAGCACGCTGTGTAGCCAGCAACCCAACAATGTTGGGCAGGCCACTTAATTAATTAATTCGTTTTAATAAAGTTTCCTTCTTCTTCTGATCTGTTAGGGTTATATGCAAGGAACAGTTCTTTAGGAATGTTTTAGCAGTATGCCAGTCTTCTTCAAGGTCAATCATAATTTATTAAAGTTATTGATTGTTAACAAAAATTGTATGTTCAGTTATTGAGTATAGCGGAAGCATTAAAGTAGCTCAGAATTTGTCACGTTTCGTTGCGTTCTAATGAGCATAGTTTTGTTGTGTTTAAATGTTGAACAGCTACTAATGAAGCTTAATGAACGTGAGAAGGTTTAAGCTTAGTAATAATAGATGACAGAGATTGGGGCTTTCCGTTGTTCTGTTCTTGTCTAAAATAGTATGAATTATTCAGTTCGGGCGGCGCTAGGACCGGCGAGGGGCTCAGGTTGTTATCAGAGTAGAACTCGACGTACTTGTCGAGCTCTCTCAGAAATGGAAACTTTTAAATTGTTCACTTTTACTGGTCGTTTATGAAGGAAAATGCGAATGTATTCCATAAGCTCAGATTTCATATCTTTACAAACGAATCATTTACGTGTGTCACCAATCTGGATGTATTCATGTAGCGAATAAAAACACGAGAATTTTTGGTTGTATTAGGCGGTGAATTTTTATGAATCCATATCAATATCTTATAATGCGATATTAATTAATGATTCACGTGCTGTATCTCCAAATCGTTTATAATTCTTAAGGGAAATGACTAAAATAGTATAAATCGCGTGAGTTACAATGAGAGCTAAGTTAGAAACAATTCTCATAATAAGTGCTCATTAGACGCTTGGCTTAAACTATTTTTTTAAATTAAAAAATGTGAAAATATGAAATTCGATTTTTTACCCCTTTATTTTCAAAAACTTTTGTAATTCGAATTTTGGATAATTCAAACTTTTCTATCGGTCCCTAGGGGTTCGAATTATCCAAGTTCTACTGTATGTGCAACTGACGCTTCGCGTAAATTAATTGAGAACTGCACCTCAAAGTTGTATTGGTTTCTTAAGGGGCATTGACTCTAAAATGGTATATCTTTTGATTCGGATTAGAGGTAGGTTCAAATCAAACCTCATATAGTTGCTACTATATAATTTAAGCTTTTTATACGGAATGTGTGCAGGGTTATCAATTTGAATGACTCTTAAGAGCATTTTCTACACTTTATTAAGGATTTGGTCAAGATCAATATGAAATCCGTTCGTACTAGACATTGCGCGTGAATGATATCACAATGTATTTGAAAATCGCAGAATGTAATTAGATTAACAATTACCTATTACAATTTCTTATGTAATTTATAATCTAAGTACAATATAACAGATTAGTCTAGTAATTATTTACTCGGAACTTGTGATGCCATGTGTTAGTGTCATTGATAACAATGTCATCTCAGTGCAATGCAATTTACGTGGGATTAGGAAGAATATTAAAGGTGGTATTAGGAAAGATACAGAGGATGGTGTTAGGAAGGATATAGAAGGAGGTATTAGAAAGGATATATAGAGTGATATTAGAAGAGGGATTGAACGTGGGATTAGGAAGAATATTGAAGGTGGCATTAGGAAAGATACAGAGGATGGTGTTAGGAAGGATATAGAAGGAGGTATTAGAAAGGATATATAGAGTGATATTAGAAGAGGGATTGAACGTGGGATTAGGAAGAATATTGAAGGTGGCATTAGAAAAGATACAGAGGATGGTGTTAGGAAGGATATAGAAGGAGGTATTAGAAAGGATATATCGACTGATATTAGAAGAGGGATTGAACGTGGGATTAGGAAGAACATTGAAGGTGGTATTAGGAAGGATACAGAGGATGGTGTTAGGAAGAATATAGAAGGTGGTATAAGGAAGAGGATAGAACGAGGTTTAGGAAGGATAACAAACAGAGGAGGATATCAGGAAGTGTACCGGAATCCGTCACTACTACACATTTTGTGTAAATTATTAACGCTTCGCATTCAAATGATTCGGTTCTCAATGGGAAAGTGTCTAAATGGGTTCTCTAAGGGTTGGACGACTGATCGTGGCTCTGTGACAAAAGATTTTATTGAAGAATATTCCAATTTTTAAGAACTGTCTTTTTGGCTGCAGTGTGAAATTTTTGTTATACACTGTGTCCTTGAGGTGTTGTCTTCTTATAATTTTCGTCTCTTCGCTGACCTCATTATTTTGTCGGATCCCCTCTTATCCTGGGAGTCAGTATTCAGTGGAATTCACAGGACACAGTCGGTGTAATATCTGTGAGATTGCAGGATCAAGCAGTCTAAGTGTCAGTAAAATATATATCGATTTATATAAGCAAAATAGGAATATTTTATGAATACATTAATGGATTCAGACTAAATGAAGGGATGAAAGTTGGTGGCAGGTAATAACAGATGTCCGACAGAGCTTTAGGGTGGAATGGGGGGGGGTGCGGTGGTTCTAAACTAAAATGGGATAAATTATTCAGGCCGGACCCTGACGGGGGAGTTGGCAGCACTGCCCCGATTAGCACTCCTCCTAGCTTCTATACAATTCTACAGCTTTCAAGCAAAGTACGCCGATTTCGGCCAGAAAACCACGACAGGAGTTCGTCCTACCGGACAACGTTTATGAATAGGGACTCCCTGGGCTTATTAAATTCCTCACTCGCTGTTCCATAGTTTGTCCACTTCAGCAGCAAGAATCATAAGAAGACTCTTTAGTTGTTTAAGGTATTCGAATTTTTAATTAATTGTTATAACAAAAAAATGATAATTTAGCTCAGTGGTAGAGCACTCGACTAATGAACTATAGGACCCAGGTTCAAATAAAAGTCCGACTCGCAGGAACTGCATTACCTTAGCGCGGTTCCTTTTCATATCCCTATTGTCATTTGAAAAGCTCAGAATAGTAACAGATCGGCGATTTTCCTCGGCCTTTGTTCAAAGGGTTTTATGGCTTTACCTGGTCGGGTCGCCAGACCCTAGAATTCTCTTCTAGAGATACTTCATTTCATACGTTTCAATGCATTGGAAAATATCAAAATGTTTCACATAATCCTGTGTTCTTTTACTATAGTAATAATCCTACAAATAAAATCAATTAAAAAATAAAATAAAAAAACCAACAGCATAAAGGCAATTGAAAATATTCAGAAGACGTCATCGAATCTCTTTCCCTTGGCAAGCTATATTTCTAACAATGAATTGTTTTTCTTATTTTTCTTAACCTGTTTTATTTTCAAATACATTATCCAACTATAAGCAATTAAAAAATAACAAGGAATAAAAAACAGACAAAAAGAACAGTTCGAATAAGCGAAATCAATTACTTTAAAGTTTAAAGCTCTTATTTCTCCGATTTATTATTTAATAAGTTGTAGCGGCTAGGCGATTCAACTTTTAAAAAATATTACATGAACATGTATAAAATAATACAAGAATGTTACATTTGTTTTATGTAAACTTGTTTAGAGTGTAATGTATTAGTATTGGCTTTGTAATAATGGTTTGTGTGTCTGTCAATAAGGTTTTAGTTTTTGGCCGTATGTTGGTAGTGAATGTAAGTATAATTTTTATTTTAATGGAATACATAACATCTTCTCTTTTCTCTCTTATTTTTTTTTTCTAAGTTGGTGTGTTGTTGCCAATTAAGTCATAGAGGTCATTTTATAATTTGTCAAGTAGGTTAGTCTTCTGGAGGTAGTTAAATATTTGTCCTATATATTGGCTCCTATCACCTAGTAGTTCTGTCATATTGTACGGTAAGTCATAGTTCTGTCTAAGTATACATTCTGTCAGTAGGTGTTTAATGGTCAGTGTTGAATTACAATGTTCACATTTCGGTCTGTCCTGTCTCGTCATGAGGTGTAAGTGTGTCAGCCGTGAATGGCCGATTCGTAGGCGACAAAGTACAACTTCTTCTCTCCTATTGTTTCTTTTGCTTGAAGGCCATTCACAAACTGTTTGTTTTATTTCTCTGAGTTTGTTCTCTGTCGTCATGTGCCAAGAGTGCTGCCAGTTTCCTGTAATTAACCTTGTGGCCTCAGCTTGCAAATCTTGTAGTGTATTATTGTGTATATAGTGATAGTTTTGTGTTGCTGTCGTCCGTGCAAGTACGTCAGCTTTGGTGCTTTGTCCTAAGTCCTCGTGTCCTGGGAGCCAATATATAGTTATTACTTTAGTCGTCTGATGTATCCGTTCAAGTATATAAGTAATTATTGGATTAGGATTGTATATGTCTCGTAGTCCGTATATTGAGCTAAGTGAGTCCGTGCAGATTGTTATTTTATCTTGTTCCACGTCCTGTATATTGTCCAAAGCGAGGGATATGGCATGCAGTTCCGCTGAATAGATACTTGCAGTGTTCGATAGTTTCATTTGTAGAGTATTTCTATCCAGTACAGCGGCTGCGCCTACACCTTCCGCCGTCTTGGATCCGTCTGTATAGATGAAGAAAGTGTCTTTATTCTTACTGAGATATGATTTAAAAATGTGTTTGTAAGTATGTGTAGAAATCGGGTTAGATTTTTTGTATTTAGTCAGTCCCAGGTCTAGTTTTAAATTGTTTATAGTCCATGGTATAAAAGTCCCTAGAGGTTTCATTAACGGCTGTTCTCCTAATAGATCAGTGTCTTCAGTATATGTCGCACATCTTACCAACAGTGGGCGTTGTCTAAAAGGCTGCATTTGATATTTGCGTAATATGGCCTCATCGATTGATTGAGGAACGCACGCACTATTTAAATATTTAGTTTTTAAACTATATTTCAAACAATTCTGCATACGCCTGTACTCCAATGGAAGCTCTCCACATTCTGCATGTAGGCTAACGGCTGGGCTGGATCTAAAAGCACCTGTAGCAATGCGCAGACCTTTATTTTGTATGGAGTCTAGAATTTTAAGAGTGCTGGGCTTGGCAGATGTGTACGCTACACTCCCGTAGTCCAGAAGAGACCTGGTATACGCTCGATAGAGTGTTAGCATTATACTTCTGTCTAATTCTCCGATTGACATTGCCTAATCAAAACTTTCATTAGAATCTCTTTTTTAGAGCATTTAAGAAGCTTTCTAATGGTATTCTTCCGTTTACCAAGATTCTCAACCTTTTTCGAGATATTAAGGAAAGTAAACAAAGTTACCAAAACTTTTTGTCTGTTAATAAAATATTTTATTCTAACCCTTCCTTAACTCCAAACGTAACCAAAATTTCAACATATTAGTTTTAATGAAATTAAAACATGCAGAAAATGTTTCAACTGAATCCCATGATTCTAAGAACCAAAAACGGTATTAGAAAAACTATTTTTACGATTTTCTCAAAAACGGTTAAAGCTATCGCCTTGAAAATGGTTTTATTCGTTTTCATAGCCCAAGAAGCATATAAAACGAGTACTTACAAGCTTATGAACTCAAAAACGTAAGCGTTACGATTTTTTTTGCGAGAATTTCGCCCCAAACGCCATCTTCCAGTAGGCGGTTTTTGCTGGTTAACGATCTTGACCTTTCAAATTAGACGAAAGATTTTTGTACCAAATTTCATCAAAATCGGACCATTTGTCTGGGAGCTACAGAGCGAAAAGACAAATATATATATATATATATATATATATATATATATATATATATATATTATATAAATAAATATATATATATATATATATATATATATATATATATATATATATATATATATAAATAAATAAATATATATATATATATATATATATATATATATATATATATATATATATACATACAAATTTTAGCCACTATCATTTTCGGTCTCTATGGGTTCTGAAACACAAACTTTTCTAGTCGGCACTTCCGGATTGCGTTATGAGATCAACCTTATAAGCGGGGGAGGGAGGAACCGCGCTAAAACGTAAGCGTTACGATTTTTTTGCGCGAATTTCGCCCCAAACGCCATCTTCCAGTGGGCGGATTTTGCTGGTTAACGAACTTTCAAATCGGACGACGGATTTTTGTACCACATTTCATCAAAATCGGACCTTTAGGGACGCCAGAAATCCGCGAACAGAAAAATATATATATATATATATATATAAAAAAATTTTAACCATCGTTTTTTTGGGTCTCTAGGGGTTCTGAAACGCGAAATGTTCTAGTCGGCACTTACGGATTGTTTCATGAGATCAACCTTATAAGCAGGGTTCCTCCCTATGATTGGAGGGAGGAACCGCGCTAAAACCGAGCGCGCACTAAAGATTTTATCTTCTAGTTTCATCGTTCGGGGGTTGCATGTGGGGTCCCAGATCGTCCCTAGGCTCACCCAGTCTTTAATTAATTAATTAAATAATGGGTACCTGCAAAGGGAAAATCAGGCGGCCGGAGCATAGTACTGACCACACAATCTCCCTAGTGTGCCGTATGTTCATGAATCAGATAACTCTACAGTATCTGCCCCTCTGGGCCTTGTGGCCTGTTACGATACTGTTTCTTTTTTTTAAGAATATAATTTCTTGCCTTATTTCAGAAAAAGATGGGATATTTTAATTTTTAACGTGATTTCTAAGACCACCGGTTATTTTGGAAGCTTTATTCGTTGCTTCCCAAGCCTCTTTAGTCTGATTAAGGACCTTTTCCGTTCATGGAAAGAAAATCCATCAGCCCTTTTGAGAATCTAAATTCCAAGGATATATAACTAATTTACAAACTTCCCAGTAATACTCAAACTTGTCATCGAGGTATGAACTAATCCAATTCTGCTATTGGCTTTAGAGTTTAGTCTAGTGCTTTTTCTCCAATTGAGTTATGTGTGGGTGTCGATGAGTGTGGTAACAGAGACTGTTAATAATTCCCAAGTTTGCCTCGATGAAAGGCTACGAAGTTGAAGTGTTTCAGCTTATCGTGGCTCCTCAAATTGCAGAATTACAGAAGCCTTCCTCTGATATGTTAGCACGAATTAGTAGGGAACAAGTTAAACAGGATAAGTAAAGTTAGTAATCCTTCTGTTTTGAGTCGACGTTTGACTCTTGGCGTGAGTGTGAGGGATTGAAGAGAAAACGGGAGGAATAGAAAGTGAGAGAGGGATAGCAAGAGAGGACTCTACTAAGCAGTGTATTAGAATGCTTCCTCCGGCCCGCCTCGTTTCACAAAGTTATCTTGGATATTTTAATTAATCTCATGTAAGCCCTTTGAGGGGGACGACTTGACGTTTTGTGACGGGAATTTTTAATTCGGCAAGGTAAAAGAGCTTTAGGCTATTTCTTCCTTTCCGCATTGTGATTAAGTAGAGCCAGGTCAGGAGGACTTTTTTAAAAGCTTAACCCTCCTGATGTGAGCTTAGCTTTGTGCCAAATACTTACTAAACAAATCGTAATTTAAATGATTACGTATACTTTTTTTTTATAAAAAAAAAAGAAAGTATTTTAGTATTCTTTGAAAGGTAACATATTTCATTTATTCTCTGTTATTTAAAACAGTTGGGCTTGAACAATTAGCGCCTTCAAAGAGGGAAAAAATTGTCAAAGGCTCCGCTCAAACCTAGCCCAAGGACTCACCTCCATTTTTTATTAAAACCTTTTGACGTTGTTTACTTCACATAATGAAGAATAATATTCTGAAATTTCCTTTTACGTAGTCCCATTTTGATAAAGTTAAAAATTGTGCCATTATAGTGTTCCTTCCACAGTTTTACTAGCTTTGCTCATTTTAGGAATTCCTGGATGGGATAATATTGATGTTAAAGGAATTTTAGTCCAACATTTAAACAAAGTATGTTAGCTAATTATATTCAAGTTATTTATATTAAATTCCATTAAATTAATAGTATAATACATTATGATTATTTGCTGTGTTAGAAATCATTCTTCTAATTTATGAATGAATGTTGAAATTATTTCGCAAAAATCCACTAAATAAAATAGCCTAGATTTACCTATAATTACTTGAAGGCATGACTTGATATAAATATTGTCTAATAATTTAATACAATAATTTGTGATAATTTATGAACAATATTACTAAGAATTTTTAAATTTCAGTATTTTGCTTGAAGAAGGAGAATAAAGTCAGCATAAAGGCACTTGCATTAAATTGGATAACAATAAATAATTTGGAACGTTCACTATCCATATTTATATCTTTATTTACACAGATTGTCTTATTTTAATCGAAATTTTGGACTTTTTTTCCTCATTGGTAAATATAAATATTCCACTATCCAGTTATTCCTACCATTGAAGTGGTCGGGGCAAAACATTGCCAAGCAACATTTTGAACAATTTAACTGTAGGGTTCTCCCAAGGTCTAGTGGCTGGCGCCTTAGATCATAAGCGGGAGATGGTGGGTTCGATTCCCACCGGCGCACAGTGTCCAATGGACAAAAATCGAAATTTTGTTTTTTTTATATTTAATTTTTAATCCTCTAGCTAGGTTTAGAAACTATTCAAGGAATTAAAATCGTATAAAACTAATAAATATTAGTTTTATTTTGATCAACAAACACATTAGCAGTATTATAAACAAGGTAAACCTGCGTTAAAGCTACAATCAGTTTGAGCCTCTCTCGTTGAAGATAGGACAGTGTTTTTATTAAGTCATCCTTTGGAGTGGCATCGTTTAATACAGCGCCTACATCAGCTTACTACAAGGTATTGAATGCTCTTCGCTTTAGATGCGGAGCGTTATCTATCAATAAATAAATAAATATGAAGTCATCCGAAGGAAATTACGTCAAAACTATTCCTTTTTTTATCTGATATAATTGATTATACGGGGGTAATTACTCCCGTATTATTTATCCTGAATTATTCTTCATTGATCTTTGAAATTGTTTTTAAGTAGAAAACTTTGAGAGACCATAGCAAAAAAACTTCATCTGAACACATCCCAAGTTTTTAGAGCTTAAACTTTACCTCAAGTATGTACTGAGGGCAATTTAGTTTGCCGAAATTTGGGGATTCCAAAGATTTATATTTTTAGATCCATCATCATTTTTTCTTCCAAATTTGAAAAAAAAAAGGTGGATAAATCCAAGAAAACGGTATTAATCCTTGGGCAAATGATTCAATTTAATCTGCAGGATGCTCCTAAAGCAATATTAAACACTATTAAAAATACTGCCAGTTTATTCCTATATTATATGTAAAAAATGTGGGAACGTGTTCACCGCAGAGAAAAAAACTTTTATATAAATACTGGTTGAAACAATATATCTACTTAGAAGAAATTGTTATTAATTTTTATCAAGAAAAAATATATTCACGCCCTGATGGCCCTTCCGGCTTCCTTAGAGGCAGACATAAAAAGTCCGTCACGCAGGAGCTGCATAACTAAGCACTTTCCTCAGAATTTGGGTAGTGTAGACTGCTTTCCAGAACAATTTGCTTAAAATATCCTACATAAATAAAATAAAAACGTGAATAGTTCTCATTTTGTAATGAGTAACTGATCAATTATTAATTTGCATCCAGAGTTATGTTTACACATGGTACCTACTACACTACGTAATAAATACAAAAATCCTCATATTATCGTATTTTGATCTAACGCAGGAACAGGATACAGTCACTCTAGTGGTAGAAAGCGCTCCTTGCGGCGGCTTTGTGAACCTACGTCTGCCGGCTTTTCTATTCAAATATATTACAAATTAAACCCCCGCTTTCCGATTGACCGATTCAGCTCATTTTTACAACACTTCTTTCTCATGAGTTACCCACGACGTATACAGCGTTTCGTTACAATACAGCAGAAATTACGACCGGTATGAGTATATTAGGAATTTGGGTCCGGAGTAAACCCCCCCTTCTAATGAACCGATTTAGTTTCTTTTTACAACACATATTTACCTGTAGATTACCACTACGAATACCGAGTTTCGTCGAAATATACCAAAAATCACGGCTGGTAGTGGCGAATTGGTATTGTGGGTCCGGAGTAAACCCCCCTCCTAATGAACCGATTTCGTTTATTTTTACAACACATATTTACCTGTGGATTAGCACTACGAATACCGAGTTTCGTCGAAATATACCAAAAATCACGGCTGGTAGTGGCGAATTGGTATTGTGGGTCCGGAGTAAACCCCCCCTTCTAATGAAGCGATTTAGTTAATTTTTATATCTCACTTTTCTCTCTATATTAACACTACGAATACCAAGTTTCGTTGAAATATAACAAAAATTCCGGCTGACATAGTCAAATAAGTGTTTTGGGTTCGGGGTAA
The DNA here is from genome assembly GCA_946811695.1 of Gonocerus acuteangulatus. Lineage (NCBI taxonomy): Eukaryota > Metazoa > Arthropoda > Insecta > Hemiptera > Coreidae > Gonocerus > Gonocerus acuteangulatus. The sequence continues at coordinate 84,381,910 of OX328125.1, forward strand.
ACCCCCCCTTCCGGTGGACCGACTTTGGTGGTTAACGAACTCGTTCAATCGTTTGATAATTGAATGCTATATACCAAGTTTCATGACGAAAAAACAAGAACTCTGGCCGCTATCGTGTTAACAGACACATATATATATATATATATATATATATATATATATATATATATATAGATATATATAAATTTTAACGGGGGTCATTTTCGGTGTCTACTAGGTAGGATCGATAAAGATTTGAAGAAATTTTTCAAAAATTCCGTCATGAGTCCAACCTCAATAGCTACTTTCCTTCGGAGGAAAGTGCTAAAAAGAGTTGTGCGAGAGATCGAAAAAGCGCCGGGTTCTTCTGATAGAGCTTTCTTTACGGAGAAAAATATAAAAAGGAAAAGAAAAATCAGTTATGTATAATAGAGGATGACATTAATAATCAAATAGATATTGGATTCGATATAAGTTTACATTCTCAAGAATCCAAAAACGATTTAGACTCGGCATTTAAAAATATTTGATAATTTCATAGAACATGGTAAAATATCATTATTCTATGGCGATATTACTATAAGTATAATTTACTACTATAATATTACTGCATTATATGTTACAGTTATAATATATTTTATAATATTGTTATTAATGATATTATTACCTGCTACATTATTTCTATTAATATTATTATAGCCGTATGGTATGCATTATTACACTATTGTTACATTGTTTTGAATTGATTTCAGTTAATAAAAATGCTTATTTGAAAATACCTAGTGGTTAATGATTTTTGTCCATAAGCCTCACTACTTCGTTACACTGGAAAAAGTGGGATCTTTGTTGGAAAATATAGAGAACCACATTTATTTCAACTAAACTGCTGCTATTTATTGAAAATGATGGCCTACATTCATTCATCATCCCTTTCCTTTTTTTGAAATGTTCTATGTTCGAACACCAGCTTATAACATTTTCCGAACGAATTCTCTGAAGAATGCTTGGGCAACCGAGCAGTCACAGCTGAACAGCAATTTGTAAGGTTAAATATGTTGAGTACGTTTAAGCAACATTACATGTGCGATTAACACGTTTTCAGTGTTAGAACCTGTTTATTAATTATTTCCGACTATTCGTAATAATAAAAATGTTAGTTATTTGATAAATATTCATTGTCCACAATTGAAAGTCACTCAATCAATGTTTATAAATACTCAATCAATGTTCAATCAATATTGCTGAATTGGGCCTGCAGTCCGTGATTCTTGAGGCATGTACTATCCTTGCCAATGTGCGTCAGTTTGTTAGAAAGAAAAGGCATCAGCCCTATTCTGGATAGAAAATTGGATAACCCGTTCCAAACATCCGAGTATTGCATAAGTAGACGTTAGACTTTAATAAATAATATTTACCAAGTCAAATAAATTAGCAATTGGGGTCCATTAACGTTGTACAATAACAAACGCCTTTTGAGGAGAAGTCAAGACCAAAGAAGGCTTCCTGCAGAAGAATTCCGACATAAAGTAGTTGGCATGAGTTGGGTAATTAAGAAATTATGTTCCTGAGATATGGAAGCCCACCCAATCCCCAAGAAAGTACTTCACGAGAGACGAAGAGAAGTGATACTTCTAAGGCTGAAAATGATTTAGCAGAATGGCGTAAACAAGGTGTGTGAATGCTTCTTTGTGTCCACAACTCAGAGGTGCTAGCTGATCCGGGAGTTAAGCTCTTCAATTTTTTGCGCCTCTGAGCAATAAGACGAGTGATTTTCACTTATGCTCTTATAAACATGGGATAGTGTGATACAAATATGAGTTCTATTTGGTTTTTCCGTATTAATGAAGAAATTTGTTTGTTAAAATTTACATTTAACTAACTATATCATGTGTTGCTATATTAATAATACCAAATGAAATATCATCATTACCTCAGTATTGTTTCATTTTTAAAATACGCGTAAGAAGAAGACAGGGTCTTTTCTCACTATTCACTAAAACTGCAATGGGTAAGCAGGACTTAAATCATTTTCAACTAAATTTGTTATTCAAATCAATTACCACTTACCATGTTTATACATTTAATAAAACAACAGTTTGAATTGTTAAGCAAGCTATTTACTCATAGCTTTCTAAGTTTAGCTTAGTTTAGAATTATGGATCTTACTTAACCGTTTGTTCTTTTCATTGAGTTTAAAGCGAGGTATCCTTCGATATCATTAAATCCAGTATTAACTGTTTCATTAACAATATTAAGTTTTTAATTATTAGACAACTTGCATTTCGAATCAGAATGATCTCCTAAAGAAATATTAGAAAACGGTTCTTGTTCATCACGTGGGAGCCAGTTCATCTTGAATGTTTTTCGAACAATAAAATACAATTACTTATAGGTACACACAAGTCATAAGTTTATTTCTGGAGGAACAATGACCTGCAGATAAAATGGTGGCAAACACGTTCTCCCCAGCCGTTAAGAAGCCACTGAAAATCTGCCAGATATGAATCCAATGGTATCTAGCAGTTCTGCGATTTTTTTTTTTCGTTATTTACCACTCTCCTATAATCGTTCGATCGTTTGTGTGTGTGCTCCGGATTCTGGGTCCACGAAATTGAATTCATGATTCAACTTTAAAATGTTGGAAACCCGCTCCTCTAAAGTCAGGGTGCATTGCGGTCGCCATGAGTCGGAAAAAAATTACTTCGGCAATGTTGTTTACTTTTAGATTTAATTCTGATGCAATTTAATCTCGTCACCCTACGAACAGAAAAGAGTTTTTGGTAAAACGCCTTCTTGCAATAAAGCACATGCGGCTTCCTCTGCTCGGATCGTTTGGGGCTCTGCTCCAGGTATTATATCCTAATCTTAAAGTACAGAAGAATGTAGATTATCTGATAGAGAAGAGAATTTCCATGTGTATCATGTTTAGACTAGGAGCCATCGTGGCCTCCCGTTAATGAACAAGTATCTAGAAAACTTATTGAGTATTCTTGTGAATACTTAGTTGAGAGTTGGCAGAAGAGTAATGCTATATTTTATTGACACTAAGGAGTCAGAAAATATTGCATGGGATGGAGAATAGTTATAAAAGTCTTGAAATGAACTATTAAACTATGCACAGCCTCTCAATAAGTCAAGTCCGATTGCATTCTTTTACTTCGTTCTGAAAGCCAACTAAGGAATAATACTTCCGTTGGAGATTGGGAAATATTTAACCTATTATATGAAAGAGAATTATTTCATGTTGGAAGAACCAAACCTGGCAAATTAATTTGTCTAAAAATGGAAAAATAATAATTTTTAATAATACTTATATTTCATATGTCATTTACAGACGTCCAGTTTAACCAATGCTGCCATGAAAGAAGTAATAATACCCAAATACCTTCAAATGCAGGGGACATTGCTGTAGCTCCTGCAGTCCTGTGCAACACACCAAGTCGTAGATTGAGCGTTCCTATACGACAAGAAGGAGATGAAGAATTCTCTCACCATGGTCCATGTGGACAAACTTCATGTCCTGGCGCAGGTAAATACCTGCAGGGGTATCATCCTGACAGGGACTTGCATTGCCACACACCTGCATCGCCTTGCTGTCGGCATAATGTCAACACTCCAGGATCAGCGTTGGTCGAGGCACAACGTGAAGTACACACTGTATTCACACCGGATAATGGTTCGGACTACCATCACCGCAGGAAATCGTCTGCCGAAGCACCCAAAGACTCTGATTCCCTGCATAGCCAAGCTCCGAGATCAGCACATAGTTATAAATCCAATGTAGATTATACTGGTGAAGAAATAACCGTCCATACACCTAATCGATCGAAGGAAGCAGACACAGTCCATACACCCAAATCTGCGGATAGTCCCAGCAGACCACCACTCACTCCGTGTGAGGAAAAAGATCCTGAAGAAAAGGTTTCTTCCAACCAGAATGAAATAACTTCGACGGCCTTTCGGTGTACTACAGAACAGCAGACATCTCGTGCGAATGAGAAGACATTTGGACAACAAACAAGCTGTGGTTTGGAGCTTTATGCACAGCAGTCTAATGAAGATAACTGTACCGAATCAAACAAACCTCCTTCTTCACATAAGTTGCCAACACAAGAACCAATTCATCCAGCACTTCATGATCAAACTACTCTTAACCATCTGAGCTTCAAAGAAAAACAGCTAGTCTTATCCGCAGTAGGCAAAGCGGCTTCCAACATGACTTGTGCGACCATGCTTCAGGTAATTTCCAGCAAAGTGTAAACATAGTTTTAATGTACTAACCAATTATACATTACAGAGTACAAACCCAGTTTTTCTAGATATTACTGAGGACTTCCAAATTCCAAACATTATTTTCAGAAACCTTACATATATTAGAGATACCATTAATTAAACCTTTTGTGTATTTATTGGTTTCCTGCGTTTCTACCCAAGTCATTAGCGGTGTCTTCATATATACAATTATATAACTAAACACATTAGCAGCTTTCAAAAATTGTACTGTATTGTTCAAATGTTTTGTATCTTCTCTCGATAATTCGGATATACCCCTTCCCTAACTTTTTCCATTTCTCCATAAATTGGTGGCAAGTATATTTCCCTGCTAGGAAAAACATTTCCAATTTTAATTTACTTTGGTGCAAATGGCCTTGCTCTCCTAGAACTCATTCTAAAAAATGCTAAAAATGCTTCATAGAATTCGTGGGCCTTATTTGAGCCCACTAAGTCGGTTAAGCCAATTAGAATTTCGGAGAAAACGTTTTTCGAGATGTTCGACGACGATAAAACATGAAATGAATAACAAATATTATTTTTTATTTATTTCATGTTTTATCGTTGAAAGGCGAAAAACTCTTCAGTCATATTTTATACTTTTGAACAACATTTTATATGATTGATATAATATATATGAACAATATAAAAAAGAAGAAATGAATTTAGAAATTGTAAAGCGCATTTGTACTGTTTATGTTTATATTTAGAAATTATTTGCAGTCAGAGTGTTCATCAGTGCATTTAATTAGTATATGAAAGTAGTAGTTACTCAATAGTGTATATTCCTTATTTTCTCATAGAAAGTTTAAAAAATTATCTTTTACCAGTATATCCTGACAAATAGGTTTTCGTTTTTCAAGTCTGTTTCTACTATTTGTATGCTTAGTGGGTTTAAGTTGTAAGAGTTCTGTAGTCCTAGATTACGCTGTGCTCGTGAGTACTATTATTCTGTATTAAGTAATGTATATTTTCTAAGGCGAGGGAAATGTCAAAGAGTTCGGTTAGCTTGTAATTGCAGGCTGTTTACTGCAAAAAATATTTTATCAATCACAGCTGCTCGCCGGTTGTGAAGTCTTAGATGCTACCTTCCTTATATGAATGAATAATGTAACTTTATTTTGTTCAACTTGTGCTTTGAAGATGTATTTGTACGTATGTGTAGATAAGGGGTTCGCTTTTTTAAACGTTATCAGTCGCATTTCAATTACATATTTAATTGTGCACAGTCCATGGTTTCTATGTTGGTCTTACGTTTTCTTCAGTTTAACCCTCAACTGCTAACATACGTCTGTCAGATGCGGCTAGTTGCAAAAGTCGCCACAGATTGACTTAGAGTTGCAAGCGTAACTTCCTCTTCAGTGTATTCCTTTAATTATTACCGGCAACAACGTTCCAAGTGGATTGAGGTAAGTTTATTGTAATTCTCAGGATTAATTCTAACTAAAAGTACTACGTCTGTGAGACGCATGTTACTTGTAACGTTCTAACTGCTGTTCGCCTGGAAGACGTGTATTACTAGTAGTGGAGAAATGTATGTACGTCACAGAGACGTGTGTTACCAATAACGTTATTTTTTGAATTTTTAAACTGAAATAGCTCCCTACAATAGTACATTTTTTATTCCTTGCAGTGTAGATTTTATTTTAATTTTAATTTCTATGCTTTATCATAACTTTTTGACATCTAAATTATATAATCTCAGTTTTGATGTTGATCATGCATTGTTCAAAATATACTGACTCCAATAATTATGAACCGGAGATCATCAGCTTCTATAATTCTACAAAATCGGGCGTGGATAACTTGGACAAAATCATCGCAAATTACTCTCCAAACAGGTGTTCAAGACGATGGCCGCTGACAATATTTTATAACATGATCGCCGTGATTCTAGTTAATGCTGGAATAATCTACGCCAATTTTGATGACACGCCAATGATTAGCCGATTCGATTTTAATCATAAACTCGCAAATATACTCATTAGGAAGCAGCTAGAACGAAGAATGGCCATACCAAACCTTCCCGACTGCCTAAAATAGCTTATGAAGGAGATTCGGGATGCAGAAGACCGAGTGCCACCCGCAAAAAGAACAATAACTAACAGGCTTCCAAAAAGAAAATCTTGTCGGTTCTGCTCGTACGGAAAAAGAAGGCAAACCTGCTATAAGTGCATAAAGTGTGAGAATCCTGTTTGCTTAAAATGTTCAAAAAAAGTTTGTAATGAATGTGCACCTGACTGAATTACATAACATCTGACATAGTTTCATGGAGCTATCTCTAAAATTACAATTATTCAATTAAGATAATATTTAAATTTTCTGATACCTTTTCTAATAAAAAACATTTTGTTCATTCATTTTGTTTGTATTTTAGGAGAGAGACAGAATGAAGTCAGGTTGTGTTGGACGAAGAGATTTTCAAATGGTTATGGATAAACTCGGAGTCTTGAAGAACATTAGTTCTCGCGAATTAGATGCAATATTTAAAGGATTTCCTGCAAATTCTGAAACTGAATTAGATTACAAAAAATTCATCTGTGCCTGTAACGACTATAATTCCAAAGGGACAGCTCCAAAGAAACTTCTTCTATAAAATTAAAGAATCATATAAAAATAAATAATTTGTCAATATATATTTTTTTTGTAATGTGCTAATTGGTAAATATGTTTGTTCATGTTGATATATTGTTTAAATTCTTGTCAAAATTAATAAAACAAAACAAAAAAAAAAACTGTTTTCTGCATCAAGTTTACAAAAACATCGACTATATTTTATTACCAGTTACATTCAAAACTAATTGAAAAGATACATTACGAAAACCAAAAAAATAAAAAGGCAAAAGAGTTTTATTGATCATTAGGAATACATCTTTATCAAAATGTATGTGTGTGTTTTCCGTTATCACGGAATGTATGGAAAAATCTAAAATAGACAACCGTTAACGGCTTTTTTTTATGTATATAATTGAGGAAAGCCCAAAGGTAGTTAGTGTTATGGCGTTATAAAAAAAGGTCTAGGGTTGTGCATTTGCTTCCCAGAGGGGATAGTGGTTTATTACCCCTCTTGATCTGAAAAAGTTAATGATATTATTACTAAAAAATGATGGGTACTTATGTACTAGTTGCACCGATCTCCAGAAGTGGGTCTCGTTCAGAAGTCATTTCTATGGGCAATTCTATTGGCTGTTCTTTCTAGTAATCGTTTTGTGTTCACTTACAGTTAGATTTCTGTTTTTTACAAGTCATATTTATTGTTTTTTGTTTCACTTCTTAGTGTTGTTGTGTCCTTTGTGCTATTCTTTCGGCTAGAAAAATGAGTATTTAGGATTTACCAACGACTGAAAAAGCAATGTTAAATTGCATATCGGCTCATATTCAACCGAAAAACCAGCGATCTATATCACCAAAGAGTTGGATTAACTATAGATTCGATATACACATGAGCGAGCGCAGCGAGCCGAAACGCATAGCAATTATGCTATTAACTTGAGTCTTAATGTTATATAACCTAGGATATCAGTAGCACTTATGTTAATGGCATAATTGCTATGCGTTTCCGCTCTCTAAGCTTGCTCAAGGTTATATCGAAACTCTAGTCAATCTCATTTATAATATTAATAAATGGTCTTTCGGTCGCAATATTTCCACAACTTCAATTGAGTTCTCATTTCATGATCCAGATCCATGAATGAGGCCCACTTCTCGAGGTCGGTGCAACTAGTACGTAAGTACCAAATGGTGCTAGCCTATAGTCTACCCATCCCAAAAATTACATCTCAATAGAAACCTTTCTATAATTACAAAGAGACTCTCCCTATTGAGGAGTGGATAGCGTCCACCTTTTTCCCCTATGGCCGTGCAGAGCAAATTCCCTATTCCACCAAGGATGTTTAGCCAGTGAAAACACATCGATATAGCCCAAAGCTAATGGTCTAGAAGCCGATGCGCCTAAAAACGCAGAAAAAAATTATAGTTAAAATATTAATAGTTAGTCAGCTCGTTATAAAAATCTTCTTGAGGAAAAGGTAAACAGCTTCTACTAGTCGTACTTTTAGCACTTTCCTCGGAAGGAAAGTAGCTATTGAGGTTGCACTCATGACGGAATTTTTGAAAAATGTCTTCAAATCTTTATCGATCCTACCTAGTAGACACTGAAAATGACCCCCGTTAAAATTTATATATACATATATATCTGTTAACACGATAGCGGCCAGAGTTTTTGTTTTTTCTCCATGAAACTTAGTATATAGAATTCAATTAGCAAATGATTGAACGAGTTCGTTAACCACCAAAATCGGTCCACCGGAAGGGGGGGGGGGGGTTACCCCGAACCCAGAACACTAATTTGACCATGCCAGCCGTAATATTTGTTATATTTCAACGAAACTTGGTATTCGTAGTGGTAATATAGAGAGAAAAGTGAGATGTAAAAATAAACTAAATCGGTTCATTAGGAGGAGGGGTTTACTTTGGACTCACAATAACAATTCGCCACTGCCAGCCTTGATGTTTGCTATATTGAGACGAAACTCGGAATTCGTAGTGGTAATCTACAGGTAAAAATGTGTTGTAAAAATAAACTAAATCGGTTCATTAGCAGGGGGGGGGGGTTACTCCGTACCCAGATTACTAATATACTCATACCGGTCGTAATTTCTGCTGTATTGTAACGAAACGCGGTCTACGTCGTGGGTAACTCATGAGAAAGACGTGTTTTAAAAATTAGCTAAATCGGTCAATCGGAAAGGGAAGGTTACTTTGTAATATATTTCAATAGAATTAGCCCGCCGGACGTTGGTTCGCAAGGCCGCCGCAAGGAGCGCTTTCTACCACTAGAGGGACTGTAACCTGTTCCTGCGTCAGATCAAAAGACGAACATATGAGGTTTTTTGTATTTATTAAGTAGTGTAGTAGGTACCATGTGTAAACATAACTCTGGAAGCAAATTAATAATTGAACAGTTACTCATTACAAAATTATAAGAGAGCTATTCATGTTTTTATTTTATTTATGTAGGATATTTTAAGCAAATTGTTCTGGAAAGCAGTCTACACTAACCAAATTCTGAGGAAAGTGCTTAGTTATGCAGCTTCTGCGTGACGGACTTTTGGTATTTTATATATGTTACATCTATGATATCTTGTCATTTACTTCACATGTTTTATTGCATTTAGAAACTAATGACTGGTTATTCTTGTGGTTATTTGTGCCATAAATTACCATTTAAGGTAAAAGAATAGTCCATCTTCTCAGGACTCTAGTGATTATTTATGAAAATAAAATGACTCTTAAAGCATTAAATAACGTTACGTTTTACATACGGAGCTTAGATAGAAACCTTGACGTTATTTAATTATTTGAGAAAGATATTACATTTGCATAAATCACCATTGGAGTTCCTTGGATTTCTAAGGTGGCCTATTCATATCTCTCTCCCCCCCCCCCGTGATAGATGTAAGTAAAGCCTGCTGATGTAGAGAAAGCATCGTCGCTGGTAATTAAGAGAAAGACCCATAGCCCATGGAAGGGCTGATGGTGCCCCTGGGACAACCAACACGCCCATCCATCTCTAAGCCGGTCCACAAGCCTACGGCCCTACCGCCGCTGATTAAAATTGTCGTTTCTCTGTTCTCTAACCGTTCCGTTTATTCAACTCAACATGTTTTACTTAGCTGGAAAGCTCCGTGGCCTTGCATATAAATTTTACTTTATAACAATGAATGAAATAGTCATAGCTAATTTATTTATTGTGTGTGAAACTTGATATAAGTTTGTCTTTAAAATTAAGTCATTGTAAAATAAAATAAAAACTGTATACATTTAATCTTAATCTCTAGAGAAAAATGTAACTTAAGTAAAAAATACAAAAATCTCAAAACGGAGAAAAATAAGCTATATCCTAACCTGAAACTACTCCAATTAAGAACCGATTCTCCCGAATAAGAATGCTCTATCACAAATCACAAAAGAGCCGCATTTGTAAGAAATTTGATAATCTTTTGCATATTTGCTTTTCATTTATTAAGATCCACAACATTATCCGTTGTTTTTCATTTTTCTTGACAACGGATATACAAATGACCTTGGAAATGGTCAAAGGGGATTCCTCAAGTGCAATTTCATTTAAAGCGTGTACATAGAAGCCTGGTACAGAAAAAACGAAAGCGTTACGATTTTTTTACGAGAATTTTACCCCCCCCCCCTACAAAAAAAACATGTTCCGGTGACGGATTCTTCTGAATAACAAAATTAATCTTTGAAATCACACAAAGTATTTTTATACTAAATTTCATCAAAATCAGTCACTTTTTCAGCCAGCTAAAGGCCGAACAAACAAACATATATATACAAATAAGAAACACCGCTAAAATTAGAGAATAAACACCTTTTATCATTTTCCGAAGGATTCCAGCTATTGAACATACATTCTTGAAACAATTTAAAAAAAAATCTCTTACAATTTTAATGGATCCTACCTACTAGACGCCGAAAATGACCCCCCCCCCCTTAAAAATTAAATAAATATGTATGTCTGTTAAATTGCGGCTTCAATATTCCTTGTTTCGATAGGCATTGGACCTATAAATAGAATACCCCTTAAACCATTTTCTTGAAAATTTATCAAAAATAATCGAATGATACACTTTTCACGATTTCGCAGCAATTTTCGAGATAATGATACAAATTTACAAAAAATCCGAAGCAACTCAAAAATGAATATATATATTTCTTTCCAATACTTTCTCTAATCCAAACCTTGCCAAATATTACTTATCGTAGTTTCGATTAAAGTGAGACGTTAATTTAATCCGTCGTTTAGCATGATCCACAACAAAGTGTTTTTTCGTTATTTCAAAAGAGGCCGAAAAATTTATTTATTTTATTCCCTACGTTTAAATGATTCACTGAAGTTTATTAAATATATTCATCATATCGTCCCTGCCATGCCAAACTATCGAATATGCAAAATCTGGTTTTTAGATTCGGGGCTTTGCTCTTGGATTGTAACCCCTTTATAGAATAGCCTTTAATGCCTCAAATAAAGTATCAAATAAGACCATTTTTCAATATGTTACTTCGTCAATGGATAGAATATGTTCGTTCCTATTTTTCTCAGATTTGCATATTCGATAGTTTGATATGTGCTACCATTTTGTGTGCCAATTTATCGGAAATAAAATGTGTTACTGTGGGCAGATTCCGTTGGTTAACGATATCGATAATCAATGGGAAACGGTTGCAGACCTCTGATGAATTCACTATTACGTTTTCCACCATAAAAATAAGTTAACGTTGAATAAACAAATAAACTGTAAGTTTTACGAGTAAGAAATATATATTTTTGTATGAATGTACATGAATATAGGATATTTGCAATGTTTTTTTCAAATTTATTAGGTCATGAAAGTAATATAATGTATTAGCCTAGATTGAATATGTGTACTTCCTGCTTACATTCTACCGTACTCAAAGACAATTAATTGGACTTGTAATTAGAAATGGTTCCATTAGAGAAGGTTCATTGAATCCCGAGTTCTATTAGAACTACAATACACTCCTACCTCTATTTGCAATCAAAATAGGAAACAGAGACGCCCACCTTGCTTAATTTACCTCTAATATCGCCTTTCCGGGCACTCTAGGCAGTCCAATTGTTGTAAAATGCAACTTATTGGACCTGATAAGGTAATTAATGGTAGGCTAATTAATGCCTGATTTAGCGTGTTTCCTCCCTCGCTATTAGGGGAAACCCCGTTTATAACGTCATCCGAAATTCGGAAAATGATTATTGGAAATGACATAGGTCAATAGAAATCCATGGCTTTCAATTATGTATATACGTATATACGCATATAGATTGTATGCGCGCATTTTTAATAAAATAATTACAGGGTCTCCCCTTTGTCTAGTGGATAACGCCAAGTGGATTCTCACGCGGGAGGGTGGAATTCGAGTAAGGATTTTTCTCATTTCATGGCTCGTTAATATAATTCCCGGCTGCACCATTGTGCCGTAAAATAAATAAATAAATAAATAAAAATATAAATAATTACATTAAGAAAAGTTTTGGGGTCTCCCGTGGTCTAGTGGCTAGCGCGCTGGATTCATAAGCGGGAGATGGTGGGTTCGATCCCCACCGGCGGCAGGAATTTTCTCTTCTCATGGGTCGCTGAGAAAATTCCTGGCTGCACCCTGGGTGTCGGCGCTAATGGCCAAGATTTGTCGATGCACCGTAAAAAAAAAAAAAAAAAAAAAAAAAAAAAAAAAAAAAAAAAAAAAAAAAAAAAAAAAAAAAAAAAAATTAAGAAAAGTTTTGTTTACCGTAAAAGTGGGTTACTTTGTCACAGTTTTATGACATTTTTTGTTTCATGTTTTGCTAAGAATATTTAACATTATAAAATAAATATTAAAAGGGCATTTTTAGGTAGTTTTAATCTTTATTTATAAGATTATATTTTAAAAATTATATTCACACACTTTTTTTGATGTTTTTATTATTTTTAAATTTGGGCTAGAGTATCCCTTAGCTTGGGTAACTTTGTCCCACACCAAATATTTCTATAAAAAAGCACAGTAATTCCCTCTTGGATTCAATTAACCCGGTTGTTTTGAAGGGAAACAACTCACAGAAATATATTGGTACCCATGATATTTTAATGAAATTAAGTATGAATGAATTTAGTCTAAAACATACGTTTTTGAAATTATGTTGACCACTACAGTATTTTTCGTATTCATATGAACTAAATTGATATGTAAACAGTGTTGGGCAAAACTAACGTTAGTAAACTAAACTAACGTTAGTTTTCCCTAACTAAAACTAAACTAATGTTATATTTTTAGTTTTAGTTTTAGATTTGTATAATTATTAATCATATGGACTCCGTTTTTAGTAATGCAATTAGTTTAGTTTAGTAAAAGAGACCTAAATTTGTGATTTTAGTTTAGTTTTAGTTTTTAGTTAACTAATTTAGTTTATCAAAGAACATATGTTTTCAAATTACGAGAAAAAGCCACAATTTCTTATTCTTAGGCAAGTTCTATTAGTTTTAATAATTTACTTAATTATCGAAATAACATATGATTTATATTAATTCATGTTATTTTAGTAAAACTAAACTAAACTAAACTAAACTAAATTTTTAGTTTAGTTTTTAGTCAATTCCCAAAGATTTAGTTTTAGTTTTAGTTTAGTTAAAATCCATTAATTAGTAAAATTTTAGTTTTAGTTTTTTTTTTAGGTTGCAATTTTTAGTTTAGTTTTAGTTTATTCGAAAAAGTGAATTTAGTTTTAATTTTAGTTTTAGTTTTTAGTTTTGCCCAACATTGTATGTAAATCGGAATTATATTGATTTCCAATTTTAATTAACGATGTTATCATATGCATATATTGTTTCTTTGCTTATTTATGATCAATCGTTTAAGTTTTAATGTTTCAGATATGCGTAAATCTCGCCCATATATTGACCCTTATAGGAGAATATTTCTGTCATGTCCTGTTAGTCACAGTTTTGTCTCAGTAGATATACAATATTTGTTTTCATTATTCTGTCAATCTTTTTATAATTGGGTGTTACATTAAATTTGGTTGAAGAGCGTTTGTTAGAGGTAGGATTACTAATTGGCAGGATTCTCTACCGAAGACTAGACAAATGGTTTTGGCTGCTATGTGGTGTGACAATTCGACCAACAAAACAGTACTACGATACGGCGCACCTCTGGTAATCTAGTACCGGTTTCAACAATTCATTCCACAGCGACGAGTTTTAGCACTGTTGATAATAGATCGTTCCGTGGCCCTACCGTGGAATACACACGTACGGGATGATAGCTGGAAGTATGCTTGTAACAGTTTCAGTTTGTTTGGAAATTTGGTTTGCCGAAAAATTTCCCAACATGAGATTACATGGGTTTATGTTCTTTAACGCATACAACATCTTGTGATTTATGATTTAAATAAATGATATTCTAATCAAATATTCAATTTCCAAGTAATCTATTTTTATAGATGTATTAATATCAGACTTCCACTTTCCAAATTCAATTATAATTACACAGTACAATAAAGTACAACCCACGGGCTCGGACTCGGAGACCTCAAAAACTTACGCATGTGTTTTTTCAGATTTTACCTACGAGTTTTAGCGCGGTTCCTCCCTCCCTTCATAGGGAGGAACCCAGCTTATAAGGTTGATCTCATGAAACAATACGAAAGTGCCGACTAGAAAATTTTGCGTTTCAGAACACCTAAAGACCCAAAATGACGGAGGTTCAAATTTGTATATGTATATATATATATATATATATATATATATATATATATATATATATATTTGTCTATTTGTCTGTTCGCTCTTTAGCTCCCAGACGACTGGTCCGATTTTGATGAAATTTGGTACAAAAATCTTTCGTCTAATTTGAAAGGTCAAGTTCGTTAACCAGCAGAATCCGCCCACCGGAACATGGTTTTTGGAGCGAATGTCTCACGAAAAAAATCGTTCCGCTTACTTTATATGCTTGCACGTACTCGTTTTATAGGCTTCTTGGCCTAGGAAAACGAATGAAACCATTTTCAAGGCGATAGCTTTAACCGTTTTCGAGAAAATTGGAAAAATAGCTGTTGAATACCGTTTTTGGTTTGGGTACTTAGAATCATGGGATACAGTTGAAACATTTTCTGCATGTTCTACTTTGATCAAAACTATTATGTTGAAATTTTGGTTACGTTTGGAGTTAAGGAAGGGTTAGAATAAAATATTTTATTAACAGACATAAAAAGTTTTGGTAACTTTGTATACTTTCCTTAATATCTTGAAAACGGTTGAGAATCTTGGTAAACGGATGGTTACCATTAGAAAGCTTACTAAATGCTCTACAAAAAATGTTCTGAAGAAAGTTTTGATTAGGCGATGTCAATCGGAGAAACAAGTGCTTAAAATTTTAAAGTAATTGATTTTGCTTATTCGAACTGTTCTTTTTGTCTGTTTTTATTCCTTGTTATTTTTTAATTGCTTTTTGCGTATTTATGGTAAGACCATAAATCAAGACCTTTCTAGAAATGTGGGCCAAAAATAATAACTGCTTCTATTTTAATCATTCTAAATGAGTCTAGGGATAAGAACGGAACCGCGCTAAGATGATGCAGTTCCTGCGAGTCGGACTTTTTTCTCTTTTTTGACGTTCAAATGACCTTTAATCTGATGTGATGACAGTTAACCAACCCACTAATCGTAATCAGCGACCTCAAAAACTCTATAAAGACAATACCGCTCCGATTGTTGTTGTTTTTTTTTGTTGTTTTTTTTTTTTTTTTTTGTTTTTTTTAGATCAAATGTTTACCTTATCTTGTAATAAAGGAATACAAATCTCAGGTGTCGACTGCCTGTCTATATAAACTGGGAAAATAGGATTGCAACGTCAATGATAATTTTATTAAATAAGATATATATGAGAAATAAAGAAACTAATGCCAGTAACAGGATAAAATTCGTTACCAAGTACACACGGCTATAAATACAAACTGTGCCATATG
>OX328125.1:84397896-84430396 GCA_946811695.1 Gonocerus acuteangulatus
GTATCCGCTTGAAGAACAAGTAGAGGTCCTCTCGGTGTTAACGTTTCTACTGTTTGTGTCTGGGGGGGGGCGGCGGTCGTACTTGACTTTATTACACACTTCACATGCGGCGACGACGTCACGAACTGTTCGGTCCATCCGTTTCCAGTAGTATTTCTGACGTAGCGCAAGGAGCATTTCACTGACCCCTCGGTGATTGGTTTTGCCTTGATGTTGCGCAAGTGTAATGTCTTTCTGCATCTGCGGGTCGTTTACGACCTCTCCTATCCTGAGGCACCTGATAAAGGAACGATCAAGTCCGATGCGTCCTTGCTCTTTTAATCGTGCAATGCGATCCCAGAGAGTTTGGTTCTTCACGAACACATGTGTTGTAGTTCCTTGAACAGACGCGTCCTCCAACAGTCTGCAGATCGTGTCATCCTGGATGTCAGTGGTGGTAGAGATGGTACATTTTAGACTGGACCGCGTACGCTTCCCGTAAACGATTTGTGGTGATCCTGAGGTGCTTGTTTTCCAGATGATGCATCGCTTTTTCGCGACTGCGATGTCGTCGACTTCAGGGATCGTCAAATCGCCCTCGTTTGCGGAGACTGTCTCCTCTCCGGCGCTGTGTTCACTGGTCTCCGCATCCGCTGGGTTCCATTCGCTGAAAAACTGCCGAAGTGATTGATCCGCCCCTGCGTCCTCCGTCCTCGTGACATTAACTCGTTCAAGTCGTGATAGCCAGTCAGCCACGACGTTCTCTTTCCCAGGTGTGTACCTCACTGTAAAGTTGTACTGTGCCAGCCTCTCTTTCCAGCGTACGATCCTAGCTGAGTTCTCTTTGAGATTGGCAACCCACTGGAGAGGTTTGTGGTCGGTGTGGACGACAAAGCCCCGCCCAAAAAGGTATGGCCTGAAATGATCCGTGGCCCATACGATCGCCAGCAACTCTCTTTCCAGCGCACTGTATCGTTTTTCCGTTTCCGTTAGCCGCCGGCTAGCAAAAGCTATCGGCTGTTCCCCTTTTTGAGCTCTTTGTGCCAGTACCGCTCCCAATGCGTGGTCGCTTGCGTCTGTTGTTAGTATGAAGGGTTTGCGGAAGTCCGGAAACGCTAAGACCGGCGCCGTCTTCAATGTCGCAATGCAGGTTTCCAAGTTCTCTTTCATAGTCGGGGTAACGACGAATCTGCGACCTTTTTTTAGGAGGTCGTTAATTTCTGCGACCTTCTTGGCCATACTCGGGACAAACCGCCTATAATAGTTAAGGGCTCCGAGTAGTCTTCGTACCTCTTTGGCGGTTGTCGGGGTTTTTATTCCTGTGAGAGTGTCTACCTTCGCTGGGTCCGGTTGGATTCCGCTGCTTGAAATTACATGGCCTAAGAAGGAC
This sequence comes from Gonocerus acuteangulatus, assembly GCA_946811695.1. Taxonomy (NCBI): domain Eukaryota; kingdom Metazoa; phylum Arthropoda; class Insecta; order Hemiptera; family Coreidae; genus Gonocerus; species Gonocerus acuteangulatus. Next base: position 84,399,266 of record OX328125.1, read on the forward strand.
ACCTTGGGCAGCCCTAACTTCGTCTTCTCTGGTGAAAGCTTTAAGCCAAAACGCCTTATCCTGTCAAACACTAGTTTCAGATGATCTCGATGTTCCTCGACGGACTTACTGAACACAAGGATATCGTCCATATGTCCCTGGCACCATCCTGGGCTGAGTTCACGGAGAAATTCATCCATTAAGCGCTGAAATGTTGCCGGCGCATTTTTCAGGCCGAACGGCATGCGTTTAAAGTGGTAATGGCCCCGCTCGAACGAGAAGGCGGTCTTGTCTTCGTCCTTTGGGTGCATGCGAATTTGGTGGTATCCAGCTTTGAGATCCAGCGTGCTGAACACCGTCGCGCCGCTGAGCCTGTCCAGAATATCTTCTAATCTTGGAAGTGGGTACCGTTCATCTTGGGTGACTTCATTTAATTTACGGTAGTCTACCACTACTCTATACTTCCCGGGGGATCCCGCCTTAGGCACTGCCCACAGAGGGCTATTAAAGGCTGACTTGCTCGGAACTATAATCCCTTGATCCAGCATCGCTTGGATTTCATCCTGGATGGCGGCTTTGAAGGCCTGAGGATATCTCCTTTCCTTTACGTAAACGGTGCGATCCGAGCTAAGGATTATTTCGTGGCGGGTCTTTCCAGTCGCCCCTAGGGGCTCCCCTTCATTGTAAAAAACATCAGCAAAGGCTTCCTTGAGGTCACTCCACTTTGACTCCTCAGACTCGATGGCGCCAATTTGCAATTTGTTTCTTCGGCCTGCTCCCGTGACGTATCGCTCTGAACCAACTCGCACTCTCCACCGCTCGTTCGACGCTCTTATCCTTCCACCAAGAAGCTGTAATGCATCACACCCAAGTATGCCTTGGTACTCGGCAGGCATAAGCGGCACTACGTGAACAGTCAGGTTACAACCATTTCCACCCCACACCTCAAGGGGGATCTTGATTTCGCCCTCTACGGCGCAGTCTCCTCCGAGTGTTACGAGGTTACACTCGCACTTTCTAATAAGCTGCTTCCCCCAGGTTTGCACACTCTTGTGAAGTGCGTCGGCGGCGATCAGCGTGCAGGTGCTCCCTGTATCCACCAGCCACCTCACCTTCGCCGCCTCTATAATCGGCAACCCTCTGCACTCTGGTATGATCTTCCCTCGGTTGCCGCGCTGCTCACACGTTTCTCATTTGTCGCGTTTCTTCACCTGGCATGCATGCAGCACCGCTGCATACGACGTAAGACGCCTCGCTGGTTTCTTCGTCTCTTCTTCCACTTCGGACTCGCTGGTGTCATCGGAGTCTCTCGTTGACTCCTCGTCCCTAACACTTGCGCGTCTTCTGTTTACCCGGTGAAAGTTTACCTCCATCGGCTCGCCCTGGTCCGGAGGTGTTTTCTTGAGATACGGACATCGCCTCGCGACGTGGCCTGTGCTGTCGCATTCAAAACATCGTATGCGAGGGCATCGCGCTGCTATGTGCCCCTTTTTCCCACATTCGTAGCACGTTTTGTCTGCGATTGCTTCTCTACGCCGCGGGGGGTCTCGCCTTGTATCTGCTTGCCGCCGGTTTCCTCTCGCAAACCTCCTCTCGTACGTATCCCTCTGCTCACCTCGTCTTGAGTCTTCGGGTTGTCTTCGCTGCCTGGGTTTCCGCACTCTGGTCCACCAGTCATCCTCCGCCATTACCGCGTGAGCTTCTGCGTCCTTTTCGCCTTCTTCGACTAGGGCTCGGGCTGCATCTACGAACTTCACGTCGGGGCCTAACACTTGCCCTGTCTGTTTCCCCAAATGTACCTTTATGATCCTCTCCATTGCCAGGCGCATTACTGGTGTCTCGTCCTCGCTTTCTTGCTCACTAAGTTTGTCGATAATCTTATCGTACCATCTGAGCAGCCGTCCAGCGACATCTCCCTTTGATTGATGGTTCCCTCGAGTTTCTTGAAGCATTCGTATGATGTCTTCTTCGACTGCCCATCTCCCGCCCGCGTAGGCTCGCTTTAGTCTTGTCTTCACTGTAGCCCAATCCGTTCCAGTGTCGCACTGTATCTGGTTGAGAATTGAGCGCTTTACTCTGACGACAAGCGCTGCCTTTAGGGTAGCTACGTCGCAGGGATCAAGCCATCCTGCCTTTTGTTTATCCTTGATAGCATCAATTATCCGATCCCCATCTTTTAAAAAATGGGCGAGTTCTCCTACATCTCCAGTAAACCGCTCTATTTGGCTAATTGCCGTCCTCGTGTCTTGAGCATTCGCTGCTTTAATTTTTATCCACTCAATCGTGAGCGACGCGGTTGCTGCGTCCATCACTGGCGCTGCGTCCATCATTGGCGCTGCTGCTGCCTCGTCTGTCATCCTATTCGCATTCAATCGATCCTGTGTCGTCAATCGCACCCTTCGCGTCGACATACACTGAACGCGTCACTGCACTCACGATCCCGGGTTTCGGCACCAGTTAAGCACACTACGCGTTAGAATACGTTTTTAAAAAACACTATAAGTATAGGGATAGGTAGTTAGAGAACGAGATGTAAACATCGACTGTCTTTATTTAATCCTGCTGAGCCTTATATAGGCTCAGCTTGTTTGTTTACATTACTTGAGTCTCCCTCTCCCTAACATATATATATATATATATATATATATATATATATATATATATATATATATATATATATATATATAAATATAAATTTAACGGGGTTCATTTTCGGTGTCTACTTGGTAGGATCGATAAAGATTTGAAGAAATTTTTCAAAAATTCCGTCATGAGTCCAACCTCAATAGCTACTTTCCTTCAGAGGAAAGTGCTAAAACTAAACTCGATCATTTGTACTTTTCGAATGCATGATCTTCCAAAAGGGAGTACATAGTTGGTAGACACAAAGAATAAAATTTCTAAAATTTATTCATGAGTGCATTACCTAAATAAATTACAATTCTTAGTATTTTGTAAAAATATTAAACACCTACTCTCATGAAATCTAGAAGAAAAGTGAAATTTAGGCACCATTATGTGCCAAAAACTTACAGTAGCGAAAACTCACTCGTCGATGACTCACTCGTCCTTCCCGACTTCTACCCGGAAAACTATATTACAAACAACCAAAAATTCATTCTCATTTGAAGTATCTTGTGTTACTAGAAAGTCATTTTGCTGCAAAATAAATCATATAAACTACAAGAAAAAAAAACACTGAGGAATACAAACGTAAAAGATCGTTCAAAGCAAAGAAACCTAAAACCTACAAAGAGATTTTAAGCACATACTTTCGTGCCTGAAATCGTCCTATCGAGTAAGTCTTTAGAGCCGTTTTTGGTGAAAAAATAAGTAAGCTATCGTACGTTTACTATCTACTTACCAAAATTGCTTTACCCATTTCAAGATATTTAAGAAAATATTCGAAACTCCCAAATTACTCATGTCTGAAAAAAGAAAATATTTTTTTCTAAAACTTCTATAACTCCAAACCTAATAAACATTTGAGTGTCTTAGTTTGTATGAATGTCAAACATCTAGAAAAAGTTCCAAATGAATCTATCGTTTTATTCCTTTCTCAATATTAAAGTGTCGAGAAAAAATTGACTAAAAAGCAACCTCTAACTCCACGATAATCTATAAATCCAAATAAAAACCATGTCCTGGTTTTAGACATACAAACAAAAATTCGAACCACCTTTATTTTCGTGATCTTTGGGTTCTGAAACCTGCAATGTTGTAGTTGGAGCTTCCGGAATCTGTCCTGAGGTCACTCTCATGAGCGGAGGGATAGAAGACGCGCACTTAAAGGAAATTAATGTATTCCGCCAAGACTTTACGTTAAGATTTCTATTATATTTGAGCCTGTATTTATTTCTATCAACTCCTGTGGATGAAAATCGACATGACAAACCTCCTAGAGGAACAGCTGTTCAATTTATCTCCAGGCCATATACCTGCTATGTTTCACACGGAATGCATTAAGAGAAGAGCTGCGTGCACTCCATTGCTTAGCTACTACCAAATGCAATTTTCAAATGTACCAGGTAAGCTCCTGATATTTTCCTTTATATTTCTCGAAATTGTTGCTCATCTGGGAATCCTGCAACAAGCACACATTCTCAGTTCTAATATATGAAATTTAAGTCACAAGAGGATTTAGGATATGTGATTTGGATTAGACAGGGCGTCGAAAATATAATTTAAAAAGAAGCTAAAGTTTTATAAGAATGACACTTATACTCTTTTGATGTAGGAAAAAGTACTGTAAGTTATAACAGTTAGTTATAACGGTTATAACTTATAGTAAGTTACACTCCCTCTTTAGGGAGGAAAGCCGCTTATGAGGTCAACCTAATAGACACGCCAAGGATTCCTAAATAGTTTTTCTTTAAGAATCCAGTGTATAAAAAAAAAATATATAAAGGAAAAATGCATATATAAAGAAAAAAATAAGATATAGGTAAAAATCTGGAAAAAAATAACTGGAAAATGAAATAAAATAAAAAAAATTTAGTAAATGTAGTATAATCGGGAAACAAACTATGGGATTGTTATATAACTACGAGAATATTCCCAATGACTTCTTAAATGAGAAAAATCCTGGTCGGACTTGAACCCACCATCTCCCGCATGAGAATTAAAGGCGTTAGTCACTAAACCACGGGGAGACATTATATACTGGTGTTATGCAGGTTCGATAACACCACGCAGATAATTCCTGATGATGTATTATAATGGTTTGACAAATACTTGAAACTCTTACTAGCAGAGTCTTCTGAGAAATACAATCTCAGAAGAATTTTTAGGAGACAGAAATTTTAGCGACGTTTATTATGAGTACTCATTATTTACTTTTATTTACATTCTAATGAATAGAATATATTTTTCTTTGAGTTACTTGTGTTTTTGTAGGAAGCCTCTAGAAGATATAGGGAGTAAATTTATGTCTCTTTAACTAGAGCCCTGTCTAATTCCTGTTTAATACTTTAATCTGCTAGAGTAGGCCTTTAATCTAGGTTATTCATAATGAGAGGATTAGTGGGATCTGCTTTATCAAGGCTGCCCTTGGTGCTTTTCGCAGTCTCAATACTTTCATACTGTCCATGGATAAAAGCTGATATGGTTTTATTATTGACAAGATATCATTGTCGGTATGTATTTTTCTCATTACAGCAATGGAGACCAATGCTAGTTAAATTTATAGACGACAAATAAATACTGCAACTCGTTGGCTTCCATGGCCCAGCACAAACTTTATGGTCTTCAGTTAAACCACCTTCTTTTCCAATGTTTACTATGTTTATGCTGCTAGGTTCCTCAGAGTCTATTCCTTAAGACCAGAATGATTGCTTATTTTCATAAATTTTGAGAAATTAAAATGACCTGAACATGCGTCGTCACGAATCCACTTTAAGGTGGCTATATACAAGTGGGATTTCCTCAAGGTTCGGCCTGAACACTTGAGGTGTACTTGGGTCCAGAAATCTCCAACAAAGTTTAATTTTTTTCTCCTTGAGGCCTAGCAGGCCGGACTTTCCAGCCTCTCCGGCTGCGTTTTGACAGTACACTTTAAGGATTTCCTTGAGGAAATGCTCTCCGTGTGTGAGAGAGGGGTCAGTGGAGGAAATCCTGAAGGAAATTCCGTACGTTTTTTCCCTGAATTTCCTGTATGTCCTCGGGAGGAAACCCACTTATAAGGTAGAGATCATAACGCAATCCGGAAGTAACGAATAAAAAAGTTAAGAATTCCGAACACATCAGACTCGAAAATAGACCAATTATAATGAAATGTGGTACAGGAATGGTTTATGTTGTGTGAAAGGTTACCCAGGAGAATCCATTCTCCTAAACATGTTTCCTGTGAAAAAAAAAAAAAAAAAAAAAATCGTAGCACTAATGGTTTTGCGTTAGTAGGTTCCCAGATAAACGGTTTCTAAATAATTGGACAGAGGGAATCTAATAAAACTATTTCCTTGGTCACATCTATAACCGTTGTCGAAGAAAAAGGAAACAAGTTTATTCTTCAAGGGATTTTCGGAAATTTTCTTTTTCATCTTGAACCGGTTGGAAAATTGAAGTAAAGGTAATGCATCTATTTTAAAGGTACCTATTCAATTTCCTACAAATTCTGTTTCTATGTGATTTTTGTTAAAGCTATCTCATTCGGAGAAATAGGTACTTAATTAGAGGCTCGGTGGCCGTGAGCGTTAAGGCGTGTAGTTAAAGTTGGTAAAGTTTCGTGGGTTCGATTCCCACTAGTGGTGTTGGCTTTTCTTTAAATAAAAGAAAAGGCACCAGCCCTACCTACCTTGGCTAGGAAAGGGTGGTAACCTATAGATAAACCGTCATAAAATTCGTAGTTAACATTTATTTATTTATTTATTCATGGAGCTTCACAACGGCAAGGTGTAGTTAACATTTAATAATATATAATATATATATAATACTTAAATGGAGTAATTTCCTCTTAGGATGCTGTCAGTTTAAAGATTTGCCAAATATCTTCGCTCTAAGGTTTCATTTTTACATATTTTTTTCATTATCCATGAAAGATTAAGACGAATGAAAACGTGCTGAGATGACACGGTTCCTGGGAGTCGGACTTTTTATGTTTAATTTTTTATGGTGATATTTTTATCATGTAGAATGCAATTTTCATTTTTATCCAATGATAAAGTGAAATTACCCAAATTTGCGCTTAAAATAAATAAAATAGTCAGCTGCTCTCAATGAGAATAATTCCAAACAATTATTACATTCCAATCAAAATCCTTTCGTAATATTATATTTAATATTTCTTTGAATAATAATTTAAGCAAATCCATTTCAAAGCAGCCAATGAGATAACCAGATTTAAAGTCCTTTTAGAACTCATTAAAAAAAAAAAAAAAAAAAAAAAAAAAAAAAAAAAAAAAAAAAAAAAAAAAAAAAAAAAAAAAAAAAAAAAAAAAAAAAAAAAAACATGAATGAAATATATTCGTTTGATATAATTAGCTATAAACACATGCGATGTATATGTTTTTTTTATAAGAGGAACATGAATAGCCCTAAGCCTTCACAACACTTTTTACTGTATATGTGATCGATGTGTTTGGGATATGGTCACTGATTCTGGGCCTTATTATAATGTAGACCAACGTTTGCTCAGGACAAATATCATTTATTTAATATCAGGGCAATGTATGCTTATATCCGAAAACAAAGTATTTCAAAAATACTTTTTAGAGAGGGTTTGTTGGAGAGTTGTTGGAATTTCGAAATGAAACTCGGTAGGTCTTAGTTATGTTGCATGAGGTTTCTTTTAAAGGTTTAGTTGACTTAGTAACATTCTCCAGTTTTTCTCCAGCGCATCTAACTCTTGATTTTCTAATGGCGGCAGGTATTTTTAATGACGAATTCTGATAGAAAATTTAATTTTAAGACTAATTTATTCGAAAACATCTTTTGATCCGACGCACCGTTTGCGCGTAAAACGCAAAAAACTGAAAAATATCGCTCTTTTGTAGACAAATTCCTATTTATCACTGAAACCAAGACTTTTACGTAAAAACACCTCAATACAAACGTTGTAGCCTATTAATTTTCCTTTCAGGTGATACCAAGATCAAAGTTGTAGGTTTAATATTTAACGGGATATTATGAATGAAAAATATACCTTAAAAGTTTTAAAAAGTAACAATTCAGAAAATCGATATGAATAGAAAAAAAAGTAGCTGACATAAACAATAAAAAAAAGTACCTATTTACTTTATGAAAAAAAGTATATACAAATTATTATTAAACAGAATAAATTTATTTTTCCATATGAAATTATTATATCATAAAACTAAAAAAAAAAATTTGCCTTTGTTTTCATTCATAATACCCCGTTAAATATTTAATCTACAACTTTGATCTTGGTATCATCTGAAAGGGAAATTAATAGGCTACAACGTTTACATTGAGGTGTTTTTACGTACAAGGCTTGGTTTCAGTGATAAATAGGAATTTGTCTACAAAAGAACGATATTTTTAATTTGTTTTGCGTTTTACGCGCAGACGGTGCGTCGGATCAAAAGATGTCTCGGAATAAATTAGTCTTAAAATTAAATTTTCTATCAGAATTCGTCATAAAAAATATCTTTTTTTTTTTTTTACAAATTCAATATTCAATATCTCCTTTATTGATATTTACAATCTGTACAAATATCTACAATAAGTAAATTTGAACTAACAATGGCAACACACTGGATGAGATGAGGGAAGAAGGCAGACATTACTGCTACTCCCAATAAAATTGGTTGAACTATGTACACTATTTACAATATTTACACAATTTCTTGCAATAAATTGTCTCGTATAAAAAATATCTGCCGCCATTGGAAAATCAATAGTTAGATGCGCTGGAGAAAAACTGGAGAATCTTACAAAGTCAACTAAACCTTCAAAAGTAACCTCATGCAACATAACTAAGACCTACCAAGTTTCATTTCGAAATTCCAACAACTCTAGGAGGAAAAGGGGGTGGACACATATACTGGGACACCCTGTATAATAAAATAATATAATTAACCAGTTCATTATTAAATTTCCTATATATCAACACCTCTGAAAAATTAATATAATTATAAATTATTAATTATTAATTTATATATGGGTTTAGGAGGCCCGGTAGCCGTGAGTGTTAAGGCGTGAGAACTTAACACTCCGTGCCAAATGTAGTGGGTTCGATTCCAACTTTGGGGTGGTGGCTTTTCTTTGGAAAAAGAAAAGCCATCGGCCCTATCCTGGCTAGAAAAGGGTGGTAACCTATATCTAACCCGCCCTAAAATTCGTTGTTAATAATAATAAACGTTAAAATTTAAATAATAATAATATATGGTTTTAAAGCTGACCTTTGCTAAAGTTAGGAGAGTTAAGATTGATGACAGGCTAATTTCTGTACTAAAAATATTTAATATAAAACAATGTATTTGGTATCTACTTAATTTCAGAAATTTCGGAAGGAATGTAGGTTTTGTAGTTGCGGCCATTATAAGATTTATAAAATATTTCTTCAAATCTTCTTACCTAGTAGATATCGAAAAAGATAATGATGGAAATTTATTTATGTATATAGGCTGTAACGGATAAACGTTGCTTGGCAATTAAGGGTAATGCCTCTTGTTATTTAAAAAAAGTGTATTAGTAGGAATATTCAGGATACGCTCAAAGGATGCACCATTAAAAAGAAAATGATGAGGAATATCGTGTACCATAAATTACTGGGAGATCAGAGGAAGTTAGAAATTATTCCCCGCTTCAGTTGAAAACTAATAATCTTGAAGGATGTCGATAAGACCCCACTCACCCCCGCTGACACACCTTGAGATTAACGAGTCACTCTCAAGACGTCCAAAACACTCAAGAAGGATCTAAGACGTGGTGTCTTGAAGGACGGGGTGTTCCCTCTTAATGAGGTACCTCTACTCGATATCATCTCGGAACAATATTCAAAATTCATGGGCTCATCTCTCCTTCCCTGTTGTGATAGCTTTTTTCTTTCCTTTTTTTTTTTTTTTTTTTTTTTTTCATCTTTCACCCCAGCCACTCCTGCTCTCCTGAATAGAGGCTTCCCCTTTCCTTGAAAAAATAATGCACCAAGCCCGAGAGGTCGAGGTACACCCTAGGGGGAGGTGAGCGGTGTTATCGTCTTTCTTTAAGAACCCGTTAGGGTAAAAATTCCTTATGAAGGGCCTTGCTCTAAGGAGGGAATTTATACTCTCGCCTCTCTTCTTATAATGATAACATTAACATCTTCACACAGCTTGATAATTTAAGAACTCCGAGCATTAAGCACTTTGATATAAAGTATTCAGTAGGTCTCAGAAAACCATAGCCTCAGAATTTCGAAAAGCCAACTCATTTCAGCGTGCAGGAAGCTGCAAGCAAGCCTTTCCATCCGATGGCGCTATCCGGAAGTTTGGGTTTGACAAAGGTGCCGCCTATGATTAGCTAACTGGTTTCTCTTATTTACTCATTCAGTATTTCGTGATTATTAGCTGTTACCCGGCTTGCCATGCTACACCTACTTTTTGCATCTAGAAACAAAAAATAAATTAGAAACCAAATAAGTAATATTAAAATCTAATAACGCAAATCTGTAACTATTTGGGTTCATATTTTCGAACCCGTGACCTCCAATCTGTGATTCCTAGACGAGTTTGACGTAGCCTATTACTCCCCCCGAATCATGACTTACATGGCTGTCAAATTACATGATCAAAATAGGTCGAACTGTTTGGATTTGTATAAGGACAAAAAATACAGACAAATAGCTGGTAGACGTTTTTGACCTGGCCTGTGAAGCTCATCGCATCAAGACCTACCTATGTGCCAAGTTTGGTCAAAATCGATGTGGATTTGTATAAGGAACAAACATACAGACGGACAGCTGGTAGACCTTTTGGCCTTGCCTACGAGATTTTCCGGAACAAGCCCTACCAGTGTTCTAAGTTTGGTCGAAATCTGTCAAACTTTGTAGATTTGTACAAGGAACAAACAAACAGACACGTGATTTATATATATATATATATATATATATATATATATATATATATATATATATATATATATATAGAGAGAGAGAGAGAGAGAGAGAGAGAGAGAGACAGAGACAGAGATTGTTTTTCTAAATGACGTTTATAAAATTCTAAACTCCTGTGATTTGTATTCAATCATAAATATGCTGCAATTACTAAAATGTTTTAATTTATAGTTTATTTTTTTTCATTGTATACACTGCGGATATTCCCACACACCCCCAAACCCTACTTACCACATACGCTGATGACACAGCGATCCTGTCAACTTCCTCTGACCCTTCAGTAGCATCCCAAAACCTGCAGGAACATCTTTCCGCCATACAACATTGGAGTGAAAGGTGGAGAATAAAAATCAACGCAGAAAAATGCAAACAAGTGACATTCACTCTCAACCGAAGATCATGCCCTCCTGTTTACTTCAGAAACACCCCTCTTCCGGAATCTAACGAGGTTCGATATCTAGTGTTATACCTTGACAGCCGACTGACATGGAACCCTCACACGAGACTGAAAAGACAAGAACTGAACAAACGATACGGACTTCTTGGACCCTCATCTAAATTATCGATACAGAACAAACTAACGATATACAAAACAATCATTCGACCAATATGGACATACGGACTTGAACTCTGGGGATCTGCAAAACCATCTAACATCAACAGAATACAGGCATTCCAGTCAAAAGTACTTCGTAAAATTGTAAATGCTCCTTTCTATGTTTCCAACAAAACCCTTCACAATGACCTCAACATCCCATTTGTCCTTGACCTTGCTAAAACCCGATACCAAATGTTCCACTCCAAATTGTCTTATCATCCTAATCCTGAAGGTCTATCCTTATCATCCGAATCCCATCCAGACAATCCTCCCAGGCGGCTCAAGAGACAGTGGCCTCGAGACAATTTAATCATCTGATCTTGTCGTGACCATTAAAACATTTTCCAAGACATCTCTGGAAGTGCCAACAGTGGTTGTCTTCTTCCATATTTTGTATGTCTTTATTATTTATTTTTTATTTTATTTTATTTTACTTTTACCGTTTTTGTCAAATTGTACATAATATCTGCATGAACAGACTTGATTATTGTACTGCTAATAATTGTACAGATTTCAAATAAATAAATAAATAAATAAAAAATAAAAAAAAAATAAAAAAAATTTTTTCATTGTAATTTGTTTACCACATTTTACTTTTCTTTTCTTGTATGTATGTATTTTGTCCTCATTTACAATTTGGAAGAGCCACAGAGGACTGTCAGCCATTCAGAGCCCTATATCGCAAAAAAAATAACGATCATTGAAATTCGTTGAAATGAGTGATAGGCAGGAGTTCTTCAAGTAACGAATAATAAACCCTTTAACACATGATTTTTTTTTTTTTTTTTTATCATGAAAAAATATAACGTTTAAAATCTTCCAGTCCCTTTGACACACGCTGCTGCTTAAGGGAAATTAAATCTAATTTGATACCTGCAGGCATCGCTATGCAACAAAGGGTTAATAGTGAATAAAATAAAATAAAAATATTCAATGTTTTGAATAATGAATAATTTATTAATTATTCATTTTTAAATCAACTTCATTATGTTATTCAAGAAAGGACTTCCAATGTTTGTTATTTTTTCCAATCGTTCGGCTGAGTTCACCTTCACGGTTGGAGGGCATTTTAAGCATTTTCATTCTCCTCTCTGAGAGTATCTCTTGAGTGGAGGAATGTATTTTCACATTCAAACGATTTGTACATTCGTCAGAACAAACGTTTGAACGAGAGTGTAAACGAACGTATTTTGAGCGTAAGAAAAAAAAAGTTTTTTGAACCGTATAAATCCATTCGTCCGTTCAAGAGATGAACGCGTAAGACCTAAAAAAATATATTATTCAAATTCATTAAAGTGTTTATTTTTTATTTTATTTTTTTTTTACGGCGCATCTACAACTTGGCCATTAGCACCGGAGTAAAGTGTTATTGAATAAAAAAATAGAAATACATTTTTCGAATAAAATTGTGTCCAATAATGCCGTACTCAGCATTATATTGAAACTAGATTCTCGTAAATGTGCGAAACTGGCTTCTCATTCGAGAATGATAGCCATTTTCGTGACAACGAGCTAGTATGTTCCCTGGCCTGATAGCCATTTTCGTGACAACGGGCTGGCATGCTCCCTGGCCTGATGGCAAATTTATAGAAGGCCATTTCTTTGATTCTTTGCTTCTGGACTGAAAGTCACCGCTTTTACGGCTTTTTACGATATTTAGAGGTAAGGCTCGTAAACTCTAGTCACTGTTGCCATTCTGGGCCAGTTTAATGAATTATTCATTTATTTATTAAGAGTGCACAACAAGGTGATTTACTCCTTTAAGCCTACTTGCGAACAAAGCTAAATATTTATTTTCCTATTTAACCCTGGATTGACAGTGCTGACATCTACGGCAATGACACCGTGGGGTAAATTTTACCCCATACTTGGAAAAATTTTAAAATAAACAAATTTCCATTTTTTCTTTTGCTTTTTTACACAACAACAGTGTATAGACGAGGAACAACATTAAATAATTTAAGTCAAATTCACAGAATAGTTAGCAAATCCTAAAACTCAATATTGTTTGTACACCAAATAATTATCCAGAAAACAATATGACTAAAATGAAAATATTTATTACGAACATAAAACTAGAATGATCAAAAGCCATAAAAAATAAAAACTTTAGGAAAATACAATGTTCTCTCCAATTAAGACTAACATTTTGGTGATCGGTGATGACCCCGGCAAATCACCCTTCTACACCAAGAACATAGAATTTTCGTCTTTCTGTCACAAAATGAACATCTCACAGGTTTGTTCAAGATAACGAAAGATGTTGAAGGTACATCAGGAGTTGATTCATCTCCCAAAACAACAAGCATCAGTGGTTTTGGTGTGTTCTCCAATTAGGCACTAATTGCCACCTGAGCATTCACCAGTCGGTAGCCCAAATCAAGAAGAAATTTTTTTTGGACAGTTTTTAGGCCATTTTGTCACTTGGAAACTCCAAGATATTTGAATTGATATTAAAAAAAAAAAAAAAAAAAAAAAAAAAAAAAAAAATTAAAACTTTTTTTATAAAATAAATTTTTAATCTAATTTATTTGTGAGCACCTTGCAACGAAGGTGATTCGCCCAAAAACAGATATAAATCAATCTTGCACAGAGGCAATCTCGTAAGCAATGAAGGTCTACTGAGGTGCGATTATTGCTAGTTAAAAAAAAAAGAATAATAAAAAAACTTTTTATGCCTGCTGTTGACTGGTACGAAGTCCAGAAGTAGAAAATTATAAGAAAAACGTTTAAAATAAATAAATAACGAAAGCGGTGTCGTGCAGGCCGCAATGTCCAAAGGGTTAAATATCCTACAAACTAGCTACTCCTAAATTTCCTAGCTCTCTTAAATATTTATTATTTTATGAAACAAATAAATAAAAATATCCAGACTTGGTTGAACCCGTATTCGTTAGTGTATGAACGATTGGTAGTTTATGTTGTCGTTCACATCCCAAATGACATTATTCTTCGTTAAATATAAAAACGCTGGCTTTTTGAACTACTCCTATATTGGCGACTTCCTGTAAAGCGACATTAATCTAAAACGTAACTTTTCGCAGGATTCTGTAGTATTTCCTAGAAGACCAACTATTAACGAGCTCTGTCATTAAATAGTACTTAGCTTTAGATGAGACATACCATTAGGCAAGTAGTTTTCTATGACCCTGATATTTTTCATTACATTTTTACTCCTGGATTTCAAGTATCAGAAGAAACTCATGGAGGGAGGAAGAAGGGAGAGAGAGAGTGAGCGCGCGCGCGAGAGAGAGAGAGAGAGAGAGAGAGAGAGAGAGAGAGAGAGAGGGAGAGAGTGAGAGAGGGAGAGAGAGAGAGAGAGAAAATTGAACAAGTTTATTGTCTTTTCCGAAGAAGAATTGCACATTAGGGAAGAAATACAATATATCGGGGATGGAGAGAGAAGGCCTCCCTTATCTGGGGAGATTGAAATACATCAGGTTCCCGCCTCTCCTAGAATCCTTCGCTTATTTTATAACATACTTTTTTGCGTTGCCATTACCGAGATTCATCTTTTTATCTGAAACAAGGTAGTTTCTTGAGATACAATTTGTAAACAAATATTGGCAATCTTCTATATTCCTTAATACAGTCTAAAAAACTGAAAATTGCAAAAAAATTAATAATTCCTCACGTCTATTTTTATTTATTTATTTTCTTATACTTCCACTGCCCCAAATTTAACCAAAAGTGATACATCTTAGTTTACATGAGTCTCAATCGCTTGGATGAAAATGTAAACTCAATCAGTTGTTTTGTTGTAACTGAAATCAAAAGTTCTAGTTGTATCCTCTTTTTTCCGAAGCGGCCAAAGATATCGAAAGTCGTTTCTTTCGATTATCGGGGCAAAAAAAAAAAAAAAAAAACGAGAAAAAAATACAACTGAGGAGAGCCTTTAGACACTACGTCGTAAGTACTAGGATTTCGTTGGCAAGAACCCGCTGAGGAAACAGTGTACCGATGGAAATATTCTGTTAGTTAAGAAACTAGCCTCTTTGAATCAAAGGGAATACTATTTTAGAAAGTATTATCAAATTCGGACCATTCTTTGAGGATACTAGATCACTTAAACATATGTTCAAATTTCTAGTATCCACCAAAAAAAGAGACAGTAAGCGGAAATCTTTCCCTTTTTAGATATTTCAATGCAATTTTCCGACCGTTTTCGATATATTAAGGAATATATCCAAACATCCCAAGAGAATCTTTGTTTTCCCCACATTTCTCAAAAACAGTCAAAAAAATTGTTCCCTAGATTCCCAAGTCCCATTACACAATAAACGTGCACGTGGAAGCCTATTAATGCAAAAACATATGCCCTGGAGTTTTTTTCGAGCAAATGTCGGCTCAAAAACTATGTCCCAGTTGACAGAGTCTTCTGGAGAACACATTGGACCTTTCAAATTAGACAAAAAAGTTCTCTATAAAATTTCATAAAAACCGGAATTTTTTGGGGGCAGATAGAGGGCGAACTGAAAAATATATATAAAAATTATTGATGGGTGAAATAGAGGATTGAGTGTAACGGTTGTCGGACTAAATCAAGCACAGCTGTAGGCATAGCTATCACAGAACGGATGCTTATGCTCCCCTTCAATCTACCTGTTGATTGCTAATCAGAAGGGACAGGAGAATAGGGAAACATACGTCAATCTCTTTTGCAAAATACAACCTACAATTACTGAAACTGATTCCGTTAGGGGGCACTAACATTAATAAAATCTGTGGTAAAAAAAAAAAAAAAAAATCAAGATTTTGTTCACGGTTTCTAGTGTTTTTTTGTATGCTAAAAGCCTACCCAAAAAAACTCAATAACGTCTAGTTTTTTACGAAAACTGTCTTTTTGTAATACCTATTTGCTGATAATTCTCCAACCTATCCAGCGTTAATAGTTTTTCGG
The DNA here is from genome assembly GCA_946811695.1 of Gonocerus acuteangulatus. Taxonomy (NCBI): domain Eukaryota; kingdom Metazoa; phylum Arthropoda; class Insecta; order Hemiptera; family Coreidae; genus Gonocerus; species Gonocerus acuteangulatus. Next base: position 84,415,292 of record OX328125.1, read on the forward strand.
TTTTGGTACTTAGAATCGTTGCAATCAGTTAAAACATTTTCTACACGTTCGAAATTCATCTAAACTAAGATGATTACATTTTAGTTACATAAGGAGTTGAGGAAGTATTCAGCAAAAAATAATTAATAATAGGCACAAAACGTTTTGGGATCTCCGTATATTTTTGTTAATATCTGGAAAACGGTTAGAAAATCGTGGAACTAAATTCTTGATAAATAGGTTCTAAAGGAATTGTTGATGGGTTGTTGTTAATCGGATAAGTGCTTGAAACTTTGAGTGTTAGTTTTGTTCTTTTGGGAGTTTTTTTTTTGTTTTTGTTTAACTCACTTTTCAATTGGTTGTCTTTTTTTTTAAATTTCATTTAACAAAAAAAATGATTATTTTAATAAAACGAGATAAGAAATTGAGAAAAATATAAGTAATAGTCATTTCGTAGAGCAAGCGTTGAGAAGGCGGTGGCAGTTATTTTCGATTAGGATACTGTATTAGATTATTTTTTTCTATATATCTGTACCCCGGAGGTAAAGGACACCTTGTCACATATTTTTAATTTGTGAAATTGTTCAAGAGAGCCTATTTTCCATAACTTTGAACAATTAAAATTTGTTTCTTCGTTACTTATAGAAACCTGTGCACGATGGGGCTAATAGAGGACCCTACATGTCGCTAGTGCCTGGAAGAAGAGGAAACCTCACAGCACGTCCTCTGCGAATGTGAGGCGTTGGCCTAAAACAAGTTAGTGCACATAGGGAAGGCAATTGCTACGCCCAAGGACGTAGCCGAGGCTACTCCCAAGAAGCTCAAGCTATATGCGAGGAGCTGCTAGTTGGAAAGGGAGTAAGATAGGGACGCAAATCACAATAGATCCAATAGGGTCGCAGTGAACAAGGGCGAAAGGCCCAGGTCCCTTTTTATTGTATTGTATTGTATTGTACTTATAAGAAAAGTTTAAAGAAACGTTTTCACATTGTTATTGGCACTGATAGGTTATTGGAAGTATTGATCATAGTCAAACAAAACCAGGTATTTTACCTCTCATTAATACGAACATAATTTCATTATTCACTGTCTTATCTTCGTTATTTATGGAAACAGGACATAGTGCCCTCGAAAAATCTACATTAACTCAATTTATTAAAAAAATGGACATGGTGTCCTTCACCTCTGGAGTACAGATATATTGACAATAAAACCATAATTAGTTGTTTCACCTTTAGGTTAAGTATTGAATTAATATTTAAAGTAAATGTTATCTGTTTAATGTTTTTAGATTGCTCATTCTGTGAGCAATCTATTTCCTTATCAATCTAATTCCTTATCAATTTATTGATTGTATGCGATCAGTCAGAAAAGCAAAACAAACAGACATAGATATCAGTCATGGTGCTGGATGTAGCTCATCAAACAGTTCTCATCGGCCGACAGTCACAATCCCGCCGACATACGATACTAATCAGCTGACTGAAGCTAATCCGAGTCATGACGAGAAAGGCATACAAACGTCCACCGATACTTGTCGACGGGTAGGGAGAGTTTTATGCCGGCATTTACCTCTGTTTAAAATCCAGCCCGTAGGCTTGACGAGCTAACACATATTTGCCATGCACCCCCCTCCCCTTGCCCGGGAGCTAGTTACTCCAGTTAATCCGATTGTCGGACACAACGGGCCAAACAGGATTAGTACGAGGACGTGGAATCATTACAGTCGATGGTCGAGATGAGCAAAGTCACCAGGGTGTGCCTTTTCTCTCTCTCTCTCTCCCTCCCACAATCTCCCTCTCCCTCTCTCCCTCCCACAATCTCCCTCTCCCTCTCTCTATCCTACAAATTAAATGTATAAACAGTAAACAGTGCCTCTCTAACTGACTTACCTTTCAAGTGGGGCAGCAAACAAGTTTACTTTCTACACCCAGCTACCTCTGGCTTCCTATACTCACTTTACCTCAACACAATTTTCATCAATTTCCTTCTCGGTCTTCTCTTATGACATCTACCTAAACACTCTTTTATAGAACGTAATATATCAAAAAGGGACATGAGGGTTGGTATTGCACTCAAGATTATTATTGATAGCAATATACGACCATATTAGTGAAGAGAAGAAAGAACATGACGAACTTGAGATAACATACTGCAGGTACCAAATGCACCATGGAACTTTAGTGAGCTGTTATCAGATAGGACCCCATATATTGCAAGCCTACTGACGTACCTACAGACATACCACGATTACAGACAATGAAATATAGTAGTACTACAAGTAACCCACGATTTTAATTCCAAAAAACATTTCTGATCATACGATAATATACCTAATTAATCATTAAATGACCCTAGGCTCAAATTTATAGAATTAGCGAAAGGCGGAAGGTCAATAAAACTACGCCACACACTTTGTATTTCTCTTCCCTAAATGTTTCGCACCATATCGTCTAGACGAGGCCCTGCTAGTGGAAGGTTCTCCTCCTCAAGTTGAGGCTGAAGTTATGTTTTAAGTATATTCCCCCGAAGAGGGGATAAAATGGTGCGAATCATGTAGGGAAGAGAAATAAAAAGTTGTGAAAGTGTGTGCCGTAGTTTTATTGACCTTCCGCCTTATTCGCTAATCCTGATAATATACTTGAAAATCCAAAAAAAAAAAAAAAAAAAAAAAAAAAAAAAAAAAAAAAAAAAAACATAATGTATACATTGAAAGATAATTTATGGAATGGAATATAAATATAAAAAATAGCCAATGTAACATGTTTTTTTAATTGTAATTGTACCAACATAGTTTCAAGTTAGACACTTCTGTCAAGCACTTTTACTAAAATGTGTCTTGTAGGCAACCTTCTTTTTCATTAGTTCCTTACTGCAAACGCAAAATACAATTGATCCAAACCAAATTTCACTAACATTATTTACATTAAGTGTGAACATACACAGAAGAGTTGAAGGAGTTGAAGGATTTCAACTGACACGTAAATGCATATTTTTTTTTTTTTTTTTATTGGAATGACTGACGGTTGTTTTCTTCCGTTGAAATCGTGGGCACAAAAGCCCGCACAAATTGCCAATATTTCTGTCACTTTTCGTATTCAAACAAAAAGAGAAACCTGAATAATCCTTCCTGAATATGCTTCGTAAACATTACAGAAGGTGTTTACATATGTTAATAAGAAATTTGGAATCAAGGTTATAATACGCTTACAGAGAATTTCAATACTCGGTTTAGTAGATATTAGTAGTAAAAATTATAAGGTGCAATTATAGAGGTTGCATTTGAAGTATGGAGCTGCCTTATGAAACTATTAATCCCGTGAGTAATATTTTTATTTAATTAATTGACGGCACTCAAGCTACAGGCGGTGTGTCCTTTGTGAATATTTTGTAATTGTCTAAATCGATTGTGTGTTACAAGCAACAGGGGAGGGAGAAAACTTATTCTTGATTAAGAAGATATTTCTTCTTTTTTTTTTTTAACAGGAATATACGAGTATTTTTTGAAGGTTTCATGAAACAAATTCAGGATAGTTATTTTATCCAAGAATTGTGGATTCTCGTATGATTCTGACAATTATTTTTTTTTTTTTTTTTGTAATTGCAATGCTCCGCTAACTGGGGGTTAGTATTTATATAACGCTGACTATTTTACTTTTATGCTATTTTACATAGTAAATTACTTTTTCGAATATAATAAGGTTTTAAATTAAATTATGTTAATTTTTGAATATTAATAGAGTTTAAAATTTGAATTTTATTTTTTTTTATCTAAAAACAAACAGTAAAGAAGTCTGACAAAAAAAAACAAAAAAAAAAAAACTCAAACTAAGCTCCTTTCAAAGCATAAGATAACGCGTCACCGCTCATAAATAAACCAGATATGACATAACAAAAATAATAAAAATTAATAAAAAAAAAAAAAAAAAAACAGTACATCTCAAATCTTGTCTAATTTATTCTATCAAAAACTAATAAATGTACAAATAAATGCCTAAATTATGTTACCCCTAAGCCTTGGTAACAGACACACAATGCAACAGTACTCCTCTATCGATCAGGGCGTAGCCTACAAACCAATTACTTAATACTAGAATCATGTGTATGGACCCTGGCTTGTAAAGCCCTTCTTCTGTCACTGGGCTCCCCTTGGCTCTGAGGTTTTATTAATAAAATAATTTATTTAACAACCGAATGAAAACACCAAACTCATAATATTAATTAATGTGTTACTATAATAATTTGCATTTTTGTTACAATAAATAACTTTTTAACCTTCCAGTAGTGGCAGCCCTTTTTTGGACATCCATAGTGGCGCTACAACTCACAGGTGCAAACCCTATTTCTCGCGGAAAAATGTGCCTCAGCAACGTGATTACATTGCTATTTGAGAGAAATAGTAGAAAACTGAAGACTTGATAACAAAACAACAGTTTTGTTTTTGCGGGGGGGGCATAAGAAACCACCGTTTTCGATTAAATAAAATCATGTTATGTTCGATGTGAAATGAAATATTAATATAAAATATGAAATTGAATAATCAATCTATGTATACGAGTTGTGACGTCTAAACCCGGCCATTCTTAAAAACACTGATGCTATTGGTATAAGTGTCAAATTTCTGTTTTTTTTTTGTTTTTTTTTTTTTTTTAAAGTATAATTTTTCATGACAACACTACTACTAGGTACTGGTAGTTTCGTCATCGCTAAAGCATATTTATGCTAATAACAACGTCCTGTGATCCTGTGTTGCTAAAATGTGTATACGAGGCCATCTTAAATCTTATCCTACATGATATTTATGTAAAAAGGGTGGGAAATCACACGAATAGTGGCGCTGAAATAGAAATTGAAGACCAATTTTTACTCCTCTCATTTATTCTATGATCGAATAAATTTACTCACATACTCATAGATTATAGCATAGTAAGATAGAGAACGTTAAGTGTAAATATCTCATATCTGTAAAACGTACGTGAGTTGTGGCGCGGCACCTGAGAGGTGAAAAGGGCAGCCACAGACAATGATGAACTCACAAAAAGGCGTCAATGCGACTGGCCGGTGGGAAAACGGAAATCCGGAAGATACTAAAGCGGAGAGCCCGCCAAAACACGGCTGCCAACCGTGATCCAAAAAATAAAAAAAGTATGCACCTCTCAGGTGCACCTCTCAGGTGCCACTAACGGAGGTTTAAATGAATGTTTTTAAAATGTTTGCTTGGTCTTGCTTGCCAATTTCGCAGGAGCAAGCGACAAACACCGTCTCACTCGACCAACCTCATTAAATGAGGTTTCTACACATCTATCTCACATATGATCTACAAAAAGAAAAAATATAAATGAATTTATAAAAATAAATAAATAAACGGGAAAAGAGAAGTTCTCAAAAATAAAATAACATGAAACAAACTGATGTCTTACACATAGGCTAAAAGCATATTATAGGAAACATTTATTGTGAAAGAAAAGAAAAATTCATTCGAATGATCAGAAAGCTGTAGTCGAATATTGGCACCCGTCAGTTGGAAATGTCTGTTTAATCATAATATTTTCTTGTTACTATTTATTAGAATACACATACACAATATATGGTCCAAAATATCTTTTTATTATCAGAAATCATACTGTAAACTTGTTTTACGGATAGTTAATAGTTTACAAAGAATTTATTTTTATGAGATGTAATAATATGTACAAATTTGTAATTTTACAGTGTGCATACAAGGAACCTACCTTAGAAGTAGTTCTTGATAAAATCAAAGTAGCCAGGCACCGAGTTGGGTTCAACTTGTGGGATATCTTCAAAGACGTTGATGGGTACAAAACTAATTATTTATCAGGTATTTGTCATAGTATTAACTTTAATTTTTTATTAATTCAAAATATTCTTCTTTTACACTGTCACTCTTGATTTACTTTCAGAAATATACTATGTTTTTGGATCCTAAAATGTTTATGTAAGGCTTCAGTATAAGAAATAATCTATTATAGAAATAAAAGTTAAGCAGAATAAAATCAACTTAAAAAAAATTGACGATCTATTTGTCCTCCGGTGCCCCTTCAAGGCTCCTTTATTCCGGAAAAATCCCAAATCCTTTTACCTTGGACTTATACTCGTCAGACGACTAACTTGGAAACTACACATTACTCAGAAGAACACACATTACATACAAGAACTCAACCGACGATGCAGACTTTTATTAAACTTACTTGACCCCCGATCAGATCTTACAATTAATAAAAAAAGACTCATTTACATGACAATACTCTGGGTTTCCACAAAGCTCTCCAACTCCAACAAAATTCAATCATTGCAGTCTAAAATCCTCCGTTAAATAGTCGACGCTCCATTCTTACTGTCCAATTTGACACTCTATAACGACCTCCTTATTCGATTTATCAAACCATAATCAAAAAATTATTTCTAAAATGTCATTAAAAATTACACAGCCATCCAATAAACTCCCATCCATTCATTAATAAACTCCCTATCCTATCGTCAAACCCCGTTCGACGACTGAAGCGTAACTGGCCTAGAGACCAGGTCCAGGAGTAGTTTATACAGATGTAACCACACTGCATTGTGGGACTTGAACTGTGCATCTTCCTTCCTCATGAGCGTCAAGACAAATGTATATTGATCATTTTACTAGAAATGTGTTGTTACATTGTTGTAAATCCTGAACAAAAAAAACTTGTATAGAATTAACTGAAAGTCATTGCTAATATATGATTTTTTCAACTTCTCACATAATTCTATTGGGGATATTTTCTCCACTTACTATCAGGCTCCTGCGTTAGTTAATATGAATGTGGGAGTTCGGATATTAGATACAGGTTAAATACTCGTAGGCACACTTATTGATGTAGCAAGCAAGTGGCCTACTGAAAACTGCTGCTGCGTATATCCAAGGATAATGGATGATTAGAAGGTTACTGACCTAGTCGGAATGAAAACGCAAGGGCAAATCTTGTCAGTGCAAAAAGGTAAACACAAAAGCATAAATTCTGAATGATTTTTGTGAACACAGATACCGGAGAGCATTGAGATACGCATTGTAACTGGTAAGGTAAGTCATTATTTATAAAACCTTTGTGGTATACCAATCACATTAGGAAAAATTGAATACCCAGCGGCCCCCAGAAATGCTTCCTCTAAATTTGTCCTTTATTTTATTGAACTTACTTAACAACATGTTCTTAATGTGGATTTTTCGATCCATATAATGGTATAGGCCACTATGTCCTGTTCAACAAACAGGACAAATAAATTCATGTCCGTTTTCATTAGAGGTAAAAGACACCATGTGGCAAACTTGGTTTTGTATGACTATGATCAATACTTCCAATAACCCATCTGTGCCAATAAAAATGAGAACATTTTTCATTAATCTGTATCTATAAGTAATGAAAAAAAAAATTTAAAGCAATTTTAATGGAAAATTGGCAGTCCATTAAAACAATTAAAAATATGTGACATGTTATATTTTACCTCCGTACAGATATATCCGTTCCGTAATACATTCCACCTCCCACCAATTTTTATTCGTAGTCCCAAACATCATGGGCGTATGTAGAAAATAATTTCAGGGGGGGCTGAGAGATTGGGGGGGGGTGGAATACTAACAATCTCGATCTTGGAATATCCAATCAAAACGATCTTCATGATCTTATTTAATTTATTTTTAAGGTTTTTATTACACGTTTTTACAGATCTCGGAGGGGCTGTAACCCCCCCCCCCTCAGCTCTACCTTAAATACGCCCTTGCCAAACATTACTTGTGGTTTCTATCCCCCTCTCAGATATTTTGAACACCCACTGGTGTGAGCCACGGAGTCCCCGCAGGCAGCTCCTGTCTTTCTTTCAGTCATCTCTCAGCCATGAAGCTGAACACAATAGACAGGAGCCGCTCTTCTCAGCTTTAAATTGTGTGATTATTTCTTGATAAAACAAAAATATTGTCATTAGAACATTTAAGCTTGGTTTATTATTCTCCTTTTCATATGTTTGTTCTTATGTTTTTACACCCTACTCCTAGCAATCCAGGAATATGATGTTCTTTTAGTTGCTAGGTTATGTTTTTAAATAAATGAATGTGATGGCAATTCTAAAAAATGCCTTTAATTCTACTTAATTTTTTTTTTTTTAGAATCGAAGTTTCTATCAGTTCTTCTGGGACCGTTAAAGAATATCATAGGTTTAAATACTGAAGACATCGAGTTGTTACTTTACAAATTCAAGGCGCTAGATGGAAGAATTGCCTACACTCAGCTGTGCAGGATGGTTCATGAGGGAGAAGGTAAATCGTACAGATACATTTATGAGAACCTTTTTTTTCTTATAGGAATGCAGGTAGTTTAGTAAAATGCTTACACGAGTCGATGGCGAACAAACGGCCTGCAAAAAAAAAAATAGAATGAGAAAAGTTTAGTTGAATAATTATAATTTTTGTTTGTTGTGAAAAATATACTAATTCCATTATATTTTAAAATTAAATAAGTATATATACTAGGAATGTTAAAATAAAAAAGAGCTTAAATGCTTTTTTTAAACATTCGATATTTCACTGATTAAACTTTTGGGTTGGTGGTCTTAGAAATAGAAAACACAGGGAGAAATCTTGGCTGGAAAAAGAATTAAGCTACAGACAATCCAACCACCCTCCCCTCCAAAAAAAAAAAAAAAAAAAAAAAAAATTGAATTACTAAATGGGACGAACAAATTAACAGTGGGAAAATATTACGCTTCCAGATACTCCTCTAAGAACCGATGAAGAAAGAGATAGGGAAAATGCTTATAAATCAAAGACATTATCACCGAGTGAAGAAGAAAGAATTAAAGATATACTCACTAAGATAGCTGTTACGGTTCCGCCACAGAAAATGATATTAAAGCCATTTTTTCAGGATCATGAGTTGGTATGTCCTAATAATACTTGTTTTTGTGCCTCACTACGAATCTCATCATCATTATGTAATTCTATAGTAAATATTGTTATAAAAGTTCAAAAGGTTCTTATATTTCCCAAACATTCCACATAACGAATCTTGAATGTTCATTAAAAGCCTCAATATTCCAGAAAAATTATTTAACTCTCTCTCTCTCTCTCTCTCTCTCTCTCTCTCTCTCTCTCTCTCTCTCTCTCTCTCTCTCTCTCTCTCTCTCTCTCTCTTACCTGTAAGCGTTTACGAGAAAACTACTTTTCCTAACTAATTTTCAGTTTGGGTATTCAGAAACAATTGATTCAGTTGAAAATTGTTCTAGATGTTTGACATTCATTTAATCTAAAATATTTAAAGTTTTGTTGCAGTTGGAGGTAGGCAAGTATTATAATAAAAAAAAAGAAGGTTATTAATAGACATAAATACACGCGAAAACATGAAAGATATGAGAAATAAATCAGAAAAAACAAAAGTTCATTTAGAGGTTGAATCAACATATAAAGTGCTCCAAATTAACGTTAGTACATTCCTTCCCAAACAACCTTAAGATCCGGCCCGGAGGACCAAATTAATGTTCTTTCCTTTAGTGAGAGAAAATTGAGAGAGATACAAAAATAGAGAGTGGACTGTAGAAGAAGAAGGTAAAGCATGTGAGAATAGATAATTCTGTTCGCTGGCTCGTATTCGGAAAGTCTGGTACTTCTGGATTTTTACAAAACTGCAGCTTGTATAAGTTCGGGCATAAAAAGGTGAGAAAAGGTGCCGTAAATGTGTGTCTCTGTAGGCTGAGACCAATGGCTGCAGGCATCGATAGAGACACTCTGTTCAGAACTGACTGGATCTTGGTATATTTTCTAAATCATCTCGTAAACGATGGGAAATAGTGGTTAGTTGGACGTAACTATTCGTAAGCTTGCTAAATTCTCTACAAAGAAGGTTCTATGTTTTTTTTCGATGGGACGATCACATGCGCAGAAATAACTGCTTTAAAGTTCCAAAGTGTTTCCTTGGTTTGAACAGTTCTTTGTGTTTGTTTTTCTCAGTTTTTTGCAATTCATTTGAGCAGTAAATGGAATTTTCATATAAAATAAGATAAGTAAAATGTTTAATACCTTTTAAATTCTAACAAAAGAAGGAACTTGAGTTAACTAAGAACAGATTTTTTTGAGAAACCATTATTTCAAAATCCTCACATTAGCTGGCCTCCTCATATGAGGCTCAGCAAAGCTGTAATCAAGATTTTTCAAAAAATCTTGTCGAAATGATTTTTTTCCTGCTGAGATGTATAAAACCCAGCTGTTTGCTCCCATTATGTCAAGCATCCCATAGAAATATCTCATAGGCCAACGACAAAAGTACCTCTTTGTTGCGTAAGTGTGACACATTATGACTAAACAATCAACTTCTCTTTTCGCCAGACAGTAAAATTCGACAAATTCAGTCGTATCTTGATTGCAATTAATGATGCAAAGTAATGAAAATAGAAAAAGAAAATATGTGTAAATATCCTAAAAAAATCTATCACGGAAGCCCACGTGGGGTCCGCTCAGACCCCAAAGCCGTTTTTCATCAAAAATAATCAATTTGAGGGGTATACTATCCTTTATGAGCGATATGATACTGCCGATCTCCGGAGCACTAGTTATTAGGAAGCTACTCAAAGAACAGAAAGGTGGCTCTATAAGGGAGGGGGGAAATAGTGTGCGTGGGGTCCACCTAGACCCCACCTGGTCGACGAAGCGTTAAGATTTCATTGGAGTAGGTGTTTTAATGTTTCACAGACTATTACTATGTTTACTTTAAAATAAAATGTCTGATTTTCTCCTCCTGATTTACTTATGTTGGTAACCCATGAATCGGAATGTTAAATTTATTTTATCAAACATGTGGTCAATGGAAATTATTGACACACCTCCATAAATGATTTAACGGGCGGCTTTATTTTCTTGTGTTTTTGGGGAATATAAAATTGAACAAAATATCTGACGTCGAACGAATTATTCACCGAGGAATTGAAGAATGCTCTAAATTAGAATTATTTTTCCTTGTTCTTTGTTAGGTCAAATTTATTTTAAATATTTCTCGTTAGTATGGTTGTTTTGTAATAAAAGACACGAAAGATAAACAGCGTGTATCTGCCAATCTCTGAAAGGTCGAGTCAATACCCAGAGAGAAGACATGTCAGTATCCGTCTTGGGACTTAACGAACCGTTCCTTGTCTCTCTAGTTTCTCGTTATAAAAACCGCGAGCATGTCAGCCTTTCGCTCTAATGATGTTACATGAGGAGCACACGTCAAAAGTAGCAAACCTTTTACATGTCAGTATGGGGAAAAAATGCATGAAGAATTTCCTCTTAATAGACACTTTAAAAGTAAATTTAGCCATTATATTTGAAAAGAAATTGTATTCAAATCTACCAGTAGAAGTACAAAGAAAGACCACCTAGCAGGAACTGTGTTATCTTAGCGCGGTTGCTTTCGTATCCCTAGTACCATTTGTAATAGAAAGAATCAGTTATTGGTGGATCATTATCTTTCTTGAAAAATACAAAATGAAATCTTCAAAACGGGATAAATTTTTAAGGGGCCAAAACAGGAAACACAGTATCATACGCGGAAATGAATCCCCTATACTTCTCTAAGTTTGCTCTAGGAAAACACTATTAAAAATAAATATCTCATTTTCTATATACTAAAATACTCTTTTTACGGTCAAATAAAATATATAAAAAAAAATTACCAATTAAAAATTGAGTTAAACGAAGACAAAACTACGTTCAAAGGAACAAAAATAACACTTTCGACATCTGAAGCAGTTATTTCTCCCATTGACGTGGCCCATAGTAAATTACTTTTGAACGTCGTCAGTAATTCAAGCAAGAATAGGTACATGAGCAGTCTCATTCTCCATATGATGAGACCCATAAATGGTATTCATAAAAGCATAATCCAGGAAACCGTAAGCAATATGACTTCCACCAATAAACAATGTTGCGTTTGAACAATTCTCCTGGTTAACCAACTTGACCTTGTCATCCAGACTAGTCGTCCAATGACGGTTTTGACGTCATAAATGTGGTTTTTACCCTACAGGAAAGTAGGAAGCACACTAAAATTATCGTCTGTATCTACGTAATTGTCTAGTATTATTACATAACTTTGACCTCTTCGGGGAATTAATCCTATTCAATTGAAGGAAGGTTGCTTTTGAGGAAGTTGTTTAGTTTTGTTGAAGGTTAGTTGCAAGTTGCCCTCTGTTTTCCGGCTTTCGGTGAAACCCTTTTCTACATTCTGATGATGTTGCTCGGCTTACATGTACAGTCGACCTAAGCCTTTTGTCCTGGAAGTTTGTACGTACGAGCTGATTGGAGGATATTATTGGAAATTTCCAGTCAATACTCATATATTACATGTAATAATATTGTATATTGCGAGGAGGAAGTTAAACTACAATATATTTCTTGTGAATGCTGTATTTGAGGAAGTTTGTATGAATATCCTGTTCGAGATCGAAATTCAACTTTAGCTATTACCTTTATAGCTATTTTCTTTAGAAAGAAGACAACATATAGTAATATTACTGTGAAGAGCTACAGAATGCTGATCTGCCATAAAATTACTTATGAAATAATAAATTGACATTCATAAATTCATAGTCAAGGATACTACAAAAGAAAAGGATTAAAAAACATAAACCAGTAGGCGATTGCAAATAAAATAAATGTATAATTTGAAGAAGAATAAAAATTGGTGCAGTAATACTTTCGCGGGTTTGAAATTTTTCTGTGTTTTACATGAGTGTCTAACTTAGGGAACGTTTACATCTGATAGTTATTGTAGGATATTTCCGTCAGACAGAAATTGTAACTAATGTAAACTGCAAACAATTAATGTCTGAGATATACAGGGTGTCCCGTAAATGTCTAGTCATATTGTGGGAGGTGATAGAAAACCCTTAGAGGAACAAAAAATTTTATGTGACGATTTTCCGAATTCTCTCACATAAGGGAGAAAACGACATTTTATTGTTTTCTCGAGACAAACGTGGTTTTTAGAAGAATAATCGTTGTAGCTCCGTCCCAGGTGGTACTAGAAAGGAAGTGAAACCAATCGAAAGCTGAGTAAATTTACTATAAAACTAGTCGGAAGCAAACATAAAAATGAATGAATTTAAGTATGTCTATCTTACGAAAAGAAAGCTATTCTAAATTTCCTGACTTTTTCTTGATATTTCTTAGCAGCGTTACTCTTTAATAGGCAGGATCTGAAATTTCCGGGCTTCAGAAAAACTTCTTCATTTAACCAGCTTTCCATTCTTGTACCACAACCCTGTGTTATTGAAGCAAGTGAACGATTTAGGAACAAAAGTTTATAAAAAAATATGGATCTGTGAAAAGAAAATTAATTTCTTTTTCCACAGTTTATTCAAAAAGCTCAAAAGAAATAGTTATTTTTATAAATATATACTTAAATAATAAGTAAATATTTACTTAAAACAATAAAAAATTACTTTCACAAAAATAAAAAAAGTTCTAAAACAGTAATTAAATAAAATGCACATTTATTTTCAATTTATTAAGTACAGTAACTAATACTGGGTCCAAGAGGTAAACAAATTCAGTCCAATACCAAGAGGGTCCATAATCCCAAGGTGGTTCACAAGCGTAGCCATCAGTATGAATTCAAGGTAAAGCATTGGTTTTTCATGATAAATACCTGTAAAAATGTGTTCAAATGTGTGATCTAGGTAAACATAATAATTTTTGAGGTTAATGTATGGTTGGGGTTCATTAATGGCCACCTCGTAGACCCAGTATTAGTTACTGTAATTAATAAATTGAAAATAAATGTGTATTTTATTTAATTACTGTTTTAGAACTTTTTTCATTTTTGTGAAAGTAATTTTTTTTTATTGTTTTAAGTAAATATTTACTTAATATTTAAGTAAATATTTATAAAAAAAACTATTTCTTTTGAGCTTTTTGAATAAACTGAGGAAAAAGAAATTAATTTTCTTTTCACAGATCCATATTTTTTTATAAACTTTTGTTCCTAAATCGTTCACTTGCTTCAATAACACAGGGTTGTGATACATGAATGGAAAGCTGGTTAAATGAAGAAGTTTTTCTAAAACCCGGAAATCTCAGATCCTGCCCATTGAGGAGTAACGCTGGTAAGAAATATCAAGAAAATGTCAGGAAATTTAGAATAGCTTTCTTTTGGTAAGGTAGACATACTTAAATTCATTCATTTTTATGTTTGCTCCCAACTAGTTTTATAGTAAATTTACTCAGCTTTCGATTGATTTCACTTCCTTTCTAGTACCACCTGGGACGGAGCTACAACGATTATTCTTCTAAAAACCACGTTTGTCTCGATAAAACAATAAAATGTCGTTTTCTCCCTTATGTGTGAGAATTCGGAAAATCGTCACATAACATTTTTTGTTCCCCTAAGGATCCTCTGTCACCTCCCACAATATGACTAGACATTTACGGGACACCCTGTATATCTCAGACATAAATTGTTTGCAGTTTACATTAGTCACAATTTCTGTCTGACATAAATATCCTGCAATAACTATCAGATGTAAACGTTCCCTAAGATAGGCACTCATGTAAGCATTTTTAAAATATTCCTTTACACCTTCAGCTATTTCTTATATATAAACATGATAAATCTTAAATTTATGTATACACATTATGTAATGAGTTTAAAATAAATATTAGAAATTGATTTCCCCAAATTTGAACTATTCTAGTAAATATTTTTCTTGTATTAACTATATATACTTGTTCCTTTATTTTTCAGTTGAGACGAGGATCTGGACAGCTAAGTAGAAATACCTTCATAAGAGTGCTGGCATTCATAGGTGTACAGCTAGCAGAATATGAACTTAAGCTTTTATTCGAGAAATATCGCTACGATGCATTCACCATGAAGTATAACGCCTTCTTGAAGGACCTCAACAGCATTTATCAATACCTGATAGATCATGGATATATGGATAATGCAGGCGTATGTTACCAATATTCCTATGGTCTTTTTTTTTTGTTTTTTTTTTATGGCTATGTTATGGTACACGGCCTAACGTGCCACATGTAGAGATGAGAATATTTAAAAGAGAAGAGGAGAGCAGTGCAATGCGGTCGTTCTTATTGAGAAAAAGAGTCCGTATTACTTA
>OX328125.1:84435396-84503184 GCA_946811695.1 Gonocerus acuteangulatus
TCATGTTTCCTGTTAATTAAACCCCACAAAGTGTCTGCCCTTACGTAATTATTTTCAATTATGTTTGTTAAAGACGATGTTTAAATTGCAGTGTGAATAAAGCGTATTAAAAATAAAAACTAGGTATGTAATTTTTTTTTTTTTTTTTAAATTTTAACCCCCCTAAAAGTGTCTGCCTTATTTATTATTCATTGTGAAATTGCCTAAATTTGCAATTTGTTTACATTATTGATAGTCGGCTTCTGAATAAAACACTATTTTTTGGCAATATTTTTTTGCACCTTTCCCCTGTGGGCAGTACCTGGTGTTCCACGGTAAGTCTAGCAAACACATATTTACCTTCTTATCTACCCAAGAGGTACATTACAGCAACATATCAAGGTGCATGAAACACTTAATGAAAAGTGTGTTACCAGCTCTATTCTATATATATATATATATATATATATATATATATATATATATATATATATATATATATATATATATATACCAGCTATATTCTATATATATTTTAATCATCAGCTAAGTGGAAATAAATATCGGTAAATAGGTGTGTTATCTTGTCTATTCGCATCATACTTGAATATTTGTAAAAAAAAAAAAAAAAAAAAAAAAAAAAAAACTTTAGAAGAGAGAAATGAGAAGAGTAATGACGTACAGAAATGAATCGATCCATGCAAAAAGAACTTCAGTCCATTTTTTCCCAATATGATTTCGGATAATATTTTCGTTAGCATGAGTGATGACTTCTTTGTATCTAAAGGTAACTTCACATTTTTATGTTAAAAGGACTTTAATCCAATACATAGTTGCCACAGAAACGTAGTCATAATTTTATTATTCCATGTACAAAGGGCTTGAGTCTAGTTTTCTTAAAACTACTGATTTTGGGCTGAAGCTCTTTTTGCATGGATTGATTCAAATATAATAATTATTACTATATTATGCACGTTTGGTGTTAATCAGGTATGTGTGGAGTCGTACAAAAAATAAAAATCTATCAGCGGAGAGCCGCAAATATTAAAAGGTTAATGTATATTTCAGCATTTTGATGCGGACGATTCCGGAAGAGTTGCGAAATGTATTGCCGTAAAGTGTGTACATGAATGGCTAAGTATTAGTGAAAGGAATTTCAACAACCTGTATGTTGCTCCTTGGGAAATGGAATTCCTGTGCAAAATATATGAAGACCCTAATTACAAAGACAAGTTTCTCTGGAAGGTTTTTATGGACGACCTAGAAAGAGGTATATATATATATATATATATATATAAATATAAAAGCCATCAAATTATTCTATTGTGAAAATAGAAAAAATGAAGTAACTATGATAGGATGATTACATTGAAGAAAACATTTTCGATATGAAATAATAAAATTATTGTGATCAGGGAGCTATACCTTCTTGGATAACAAACGAGAAGATAATTATTTAAATTTATGAAATACAGTGTATTTGACGGGGCTATTATAAGCCTCTTCAAATTCCAATGACCTTAGATTGAGTTAGTACCCAACATCAAAGAGTAAACGACCTCATGAGGAATTTACTGATTTCACATCCTGATTGACATTTTATCTAGTCAGGGTACCTTCCTGATCGAGGTGACTTAGGAAGTACTCGATATATAGAACTTATCGAGGAAAGAAATGTCTTTGGGTATTCTGCACCAAGCGTTTCAAATGATAATAGTGCTAGGAAAGACATGGAAACACCCTAGGTTCTTTTTGCCGAGTAATATTTATACCCGTGGTATTCATAAAACAATTACCCCATAAAGCAATAGTGGAACTAGTTAATATAATTAATAAAGTCCTGCAACTTAAATACTTCCCTAACTCTTGGAAAGACTCTAAAATAATTCCCATAGCAAAACCTGGTAAAGATAATAAATTAGTTCAAAATTATCGGCCCATAAGTTTATTAAATATACTAAGCAAAATTACAGAAAAAATAATATTAAAAAGATTAGACAAGTTCATCTTAAGAAACAACATATTAAGAAATGACCAATTTGGATTCCGAAGTAAACACTCGACGACAGCTCAATTATGCCGACTAGTAGATCACATAACTGGAGAATTTAACAATAAAAAACACACTGGTCTGATAACAATAGATGCCGAAAAAGCATTTGATACTGTTTGGCATCAAGGCCTAATATTTAAACTAAATCAATATAGGTTTCCAACTCATTTAATTCTTCTAATTCACTCCTTTATCACTGGTAGATCTTTTACAGTTCAGATAAATAACACCGAATCTTTAGCTAAATTCCCCGCGGCTGGATTACCTCAAGGTTCCGTACTCTCACCGATACTCTATAATATCTATATAAATGATCTGCCCAACACCAAGAATGTACATACCTATCTATATGCCGATGACGTAGCATTCTCTTCATCCTCTTACAGGATAGACACAATAAGAAACAGGCTTACAGAGGCTCTCACCAAAATCTCAAGGCACTATTCGAAATGTAAAATAAAAATTAATTTAGACAAAACTGAGTTCATAATTTTTACTAAGAGACGGCTGCGAGATTGTTCACCCATTAGAATGCCAAACGGTACTGAACTATCATGCAGAGATAGTGTTAAGTATTTAGGATTACATCTGGATAGAGGATTAACATTCACCGATCATGTAAACAATACTTGTAACAAAGCAATAAAGGCAATGTTTACTATGTATCCCTACTTCAATAGACAATCCACACTTTCCAAACAGAACAAAACTCTAATCTACAAACTATGCATTCGACCAATACTCACCTATGCTTGTCCAGTCTGGAGCTACACTTCGAATCACAATTATAAAAAAATTCAAATAATTCAAAATAAATGCCTCCGAATAATAACTAACCAACCGATTTATACAAAAATTAATAAACTTCATTCGCTAGCTAATATTATAAGCTTAAAAACCTTTATTCGTAACCTGGCCAAAAAGATCTTTTTTTATAGATGCAAATTAAATAAAAATAATTTAATTAAGAATTTAGGAAATTATAATAAAAATTCATTAAAAAGATATGTCCATAAAAGGCCGAAACACATATTCTTGAAATACTTATAACTTGTAATCTGTAAGTTTAACTGTGTATCATATTTTATTTTATTTTGTATATAACATATTTTCCATCTCGCAGCATATTTTTTTATGTATTTTACTAGAGTTAACATATCTTATGGTGTTATTCTTTATATTAATTATGTATAGGTTTTATTTCATTTTGTTTTTTTTCCTATATTGCAAAATTGTGAGCTAAATATTCTTACAACATAGAATAATACTTAACAAAAAGTGTATCTGGTATCCGGAACAGATTGTTGTATTCTTTTAAATAAATAAATAAATTTGAGAAAAAAACAAAAACAAAAAAAACAGTAATATTTGAGGGAAACTACATCTACGAAGAGATATGAATGTTAGAGAAAAAATAAATGTAAATATATATATATATATAAGAGTGGGTGTATTTGGAAACTACCTTTATTATTACTATAAAGTTGGAATCCCATCTATGCATATAATATAATTTTTTATTTAATTATTTATTAATTGTTTCAACGCTACAAGATGATACAACAATTAAATCATTATTTATAAGAATAAAAAAAAAATCTTAAAAAATTGAGAAGTTGAAAATTTATGTACTGTTTGTGTTATTACATTTTAGTTATTATATGTAATCATGTCATCTCAAGAATCTAATATCCCAATTATTGTATGTATGTATACATACAAATACACCGTTGTTTTTAGCGTCATATATTGCAGGAATTTAATCAGGATTCCTTGAGATTTGGATACTCTTATAATCACCTTTTCGTTAATAGGAAAATAATCGTAAATTGTATGAGCTTGCTGGTTATTAATCGAAGAATGGTTAGTCAGAATATGTATGTATATTAAATTATTAATAATATAGAAAGTATTTAAAAAAATTCTCTCACTAATATATATAATTCAAAATGGCTTCTGATACCTACCCAAAATTACCAAAAAAAAAAAAAAAGAAAATAATAAACCATTTTAAGAATACAAATTCTGATTTACCGTTCTTCGGAAGAACTGAAGCTACGCTTAATAAAAGTGGTATACAAAATAAAGATTTATTTATTAATAAAATAAGTAACATAATATTTATGATAAATATTTCAGGGATCCCGGAAGATGAGCTAGAGTCTTGGCCGCGACGGGGATTAGAACGAAATGCTTTGAACCCATTTGAAGTCCTCTACCGGCCGCCCACGCCCCCAGGACGGACAGAATCAACAATCCAGGAAACAATAGCTCATATCAAGAGCAGTTTGGTGAAGATGCCAAGATCAAGGAAGCTCATTAAGGCTTTGGATAATTATTTGAAGTAATTCCTATTTATTTCAATTTTGACGTCCTATATTTAAATAATTTAGATTTTTAGGACGGTGGTTACTTTCCTTTCAGAAGGCCTTACTTCCAATGAAAAGCCTGCCCCTCTGGTGAGCCTATAATGTGAGCTATGCAGTGTCATACTTCTCATGGCCATCCTGTCTCCAAATAATTACTATTAAAATTGTTAAGCAAAAAAGACATTTGATTGCCACTCTAATGATAGCTTGATATTGTTTTTACTTGATTTATTAAAAGTAAGTCGCAAGATACATTTTTCGAAAATTCGGGGTATGGGTCACTGATGAAGCACTCAACAGACGATATGAAGGCCCTGAGTCTAAAACGTGGGCGCAGACTGAAGATTCTAATCATCTAGTGGTGTTGGGAGGAGAAGAAAAAATTGTCAACAAAATGTAGAGTGCTGGCTAAAAGCGGAGAGGAATGGCGTGAGCCGAAAGCAGGCTACACAAGGTCTGGGAAGCCTGTCAGTTAGAACTGAACAGTCGGCCTCAAGGTCGGTCGCCTGACCGTGTGTATATTCCGGCCGGACTGTCAGTTAAGACTGTTCTGGGGGCTAGAATATATTCATGTTCAGGCGACTAGCTTATCGGCATGGCGTGAGCAGGAAATGGACCTGATGTAGACAAACCCTATACGGACGGAAGACACATTTGTAAACAGACAGTGTCTGACTGGAAGCGCATCGAATGTTAATAGTCAGACTGGATGTGGACTGACAGATCATAAAGTGTTTGGAATGGGCACACAAATCTAAAGGAAGAGCAACGGAAGTACATATGATAATTAATGAATTATTTTACCTCAAGACTGGGTCTGCACAGCCCAGTTATTGTAGTCCCACAGTATGTGAAGCAAGTATCCTCTTGTCCAAACACGTCAGGCCTGGCCTCTTTGGACTGTACAGTTAATCTACTGTTCTTTTCATTCTACTTCGATGGACTGTACAGTTAAACTCTGGAATCAGGGCTGTCACAAACACTGTAAGGAATATCTCAAGATTTTCACTGCGCAGACTAAAAATTAAGGTATTCCTCACCTTCTATGGACATGCTATGAATAAGACGTTGACACAGTTTAAAGTGCTGCCTCGTTGTCACAACTAGCAATCAGCCTACAAATACAAAAAAAGTATCCGTGTTCACTTAGGGCAGTATCTCTCGGTTTATTACACCTGATTAACGAATTATGCTTTGAAAACACACTGAACGTAGCAACAGTCATGGTTGTTTTATTTTACAGTCCTAATCTCCTTGAAGTCATAAAGGCAGGCATCTTTATCAGTAAATGGCGCTTAGTATCAGCAGTTCTCTTTGATGATGATTGATCCGTCAAATGAATTGGAATGCCTCGTAAATTGTCAAAAGAATAGACCAGAAGGCAATAAATACTTTAAATAAAACCTACTTCAATTGAACTGAGTAGAGATTAAGGTCAAAAATGCCCTTGGTTAAAACTTTTATTAGGAAATATAAGGATTCTTAAATGACAAAAGGAACAATGGCCTTAAAATTTCCCTAAATAGTTTTCTCGAGTTCTCTCTTGTTCCTTTAGTGCCTGAATCTTTGATGATAACTTTATTTTACGCTTCCTTCTCCCATTTCTGAATGCTTTCTTGATTATTGAAGTTTTGCACTTAACTTATCTTCCTGAAATTTACTTTCACCGTTAAAGTACAAAAGATGTCAGACAGCGCCTTCAAAGCCATCTCCAGTTCTCAGTATTCCTCATTTCTAATTTACATCCTTATAAATTTACCTGCCTTAAGTCAAGTTCACACATCGTTCTGATTCCGCACTCTATCCTCACCGAAAACAATTTTGTAAAGAAAAAGTTTCGTTGTTGATATTTAATAGTACGTTCATTTAATTTGGCAATTATTTTTATTTGTCTTGTATTTCCGCCTTCCATGTAGGCAGAAAACTACCCCTGCGTTGCCAATCCGTATGTAAACATATAGCACAAATAGTTGTTCAAATTTTGTATACGATTATATATACTAGATAGTCAGGTACCGATGTGGCGAACTAGTATTAGTCGAACTCTTAAACAAGTATAAGAGAATCCGTGATTCCAAAGATAACACGTTAAGTCAATTTCAGGTCAAAACTACGAATAATTATGTGTATAAATTCAGCCAAAAATAGGCCTCCCGGGAGTCCTAATCCCCGGGAGAATTCACCGATTCTCATTGTTGTGATTGGTAAACGTCACATCTGATATATCTGCGAACAAATAATTCGTCAAATTCGGGGAAGTTGGCTGTGACGTCCCTGTTTTTAAATATTTTTTGTAAGACCATATTTAGCCAACACAAACAAACTGGATGGTTTACCAACGCTAGAACGTGCCACGAATGATATTCCGTGTGAAAAGAACGCAGTGCCCAAATTAAAGCCACAAACAGACATCGTTTGGCCTGGCGTGCGTATGCCAATATAATTGGGAATTCAGCGCGTTTGAACTCAATCGGCAAATCTGTGGAAATAATAATGGCCGAAAACTGTGTGGGGAGTGAGAGAAAGCTTATTGTGTGAGAAAGACAGGAGATCGGATTCGTTCTCATCCTTACTCCGTGCGGTTTACTGGGTGAAAAGCGACACCGGTAGACGCCTGGCGGGAATAACTGATTGAGGGATAATTGATCAGTTATCGATCGCTAAGTTTTGAAAATTGTCCAAGAACTACTAACAAATGGGGATTGGTGATAAGAGAAAACATTTAGGGTTGTATGTATTTTTGAATGCATAATTTAGCATTAAAAACATAAAAATAAAACATTTTGTACAAAAAAAAAAAAAAAAAAAAAAAAAAATTGGGGGGTGAACCACTCTTATCAGTTAGGGGTATGAAAAACAGATAACATCCTATTCTCAGTCCTACCGAATATACACACAAAATTTCATAAAAATCGGTCAAGCCTTTTCGTAGGAGTATGGTAAAAAACACTGTGACACGAAAATTTTATATATTAGATTACATAGTATGCGAATAATACTTGTATATTCTCTATAAATTAATAAAAGAATAAATAAATAGAAATAAGTATAAATAAATGAAACAAGTTATATATGCTAAGCAATTGGATATTTTTACATATAAACTACTGTAGGAATATGTTCTACAAATTGTAGATATTTCTGGACGGTGTAAATTGATGTTCATACTGATGAAAAAAAAAATAGAATTTCCACAGATGTATAATTTTATGCAGACCATTTTGTTTTCGGGACGTAGCTCTATTTACAATGTCTTGCAAATTGTGGATGATGTCGTTCTAGGTACAGCATGTTGAGTGTAGGATTTGCTGGATGGTGGAAATTGATGTTTGTTGTGAATAAAGGTCCAGACTTGTCAAAGACAGATATTATTATTGTGCAGATAGAAACGTCCTGAATATTATAAAACCTCTGTTAAAATTTTAGACTTGTATTCAAGTTTTAAATTTCGCATCGATGAGTTGTTAAGCTAGTATAATAGTATAAGAACCCTAACTATAATTTCTATGGACCTCTATAACTACGCATATTAGAACAATAAATAGATTCTTAGGAGTAATAACTATGTAGAAGCTAAAAAAAATGTGCCTAATATCTGGTAGGGACTACCGTGCGCCAGACCAAGTTGGGTCTACGCACACTGGGTACTAGAGCCATTCTTTACCCTCTCATAACTTCAACCCAGTTGAAGATAATCTAATGAAATTTACTAATAGTTGTGAGTAAAGTGAAAGGTTTCATAGGTCTATATTAAAGAGTTTCTGAGATTTAGGCGTTGGAAATCAGAATTTTCACTCCTCACTGACTCACTCATCGAAATTATTAGGCACTTCCCGAGAAGCTAGAGACTAGAAATTTTTCAGGATGATAGAAATTGGGGTGTCATTAAAGGAAACATGAAAAATCCAGAAAATTTATGTGAAATGAATTGTCTTGGTAAGAAGAACCTATAACTTAACCCGTTAATGCCCAGTGATGCGAAAATGCATCACTTTGCTATTTCCTATTTGGGTTGTCTGTGGGGGGGGGGGATTTTTATGAAGTTTTGTCAAATTCTGAAACAAAACAAATTCTGGGCATTAATGGGTTAAGGAGAAAATCCGAGTTGGGGCCTTTCCCCAGGGGTTTTAGTATAAACGCAAAATACCCGACTAAAATCTCGACGCACCACCAAGCGGCATGGCCCCGCGTCATCCTGCTATCTCAAGCCAAACGTCGACTGGACCAACTTATAAGTTAATTACAAAAAGTATTGATACCCCCCCCCCCCTAAAATGCAGTTTGACTGCGAAAGTTATGATACCATAGTATTGGGCCAAGCTTTAGGCCCTTAATACCTTGTCAATAAACTAATAATACCCCTTCACTTATTTGTGCATTTCCAACTTGCCCAGTTTTCGTTAAATGATGACCGTTTTAATTTACATGGAGGTCATACAACCCCGATCGTTTATGGTCATCAGAGAGTAAGTATATAAATACTCTGGATCGTTACTCTAAGACCTTAAATCGTTAAATATCAGGAATGTTATAATAAATCCAATCGTCACAGCGGCTATCAGATAGCGAAAACACGCCAAGTTTGAAATGACCAAATAAGTGAGAGGGTATTATTAGTTTCTTGAGAAATTATTTAAGGGTCTTGAACTTGGACAAATACTACCATATCATAACATACGTAGGCAAACGTTTTTTGGGTGGGGCCTTTTGCTCAATGGATACCCCATGGGAACGTTTGAAAAATATATTGTATTAGAAACAATAGAGACAAAAATACCTTTCTACATTAAAATTGCAAGCGTTTTTTTTTTTTTTTTTTTTTTTTTTTTTTTTTAATTTCTTTTTGATGCTGAAATTCTAGATTTACTTGAGTAAAATGAAGTGTAAAATGAGTTGAAAAGGCTAGGAGGTGAAATTGCCGTGAAAGCCTATTCCTTTAAGAAGTAGACTTTCAGTATAATGGAGGATAGCTGGAAAAGGGAGGGGGAACCTAATTATGCTCAAGATATTAGCTTTATCCCAGGCATTTACCCTCACTGTTTATCCACAAACCTTCAGACAATGGCGAATAAAGGCATCAACATCCTACTCCTCAAGTAATTTCATGGTTTTCTATTGTAAATTTGTACCCTTAAGAGGTTGTAGAAGTCTACAGGATCGGAATTTCGACAGGCATGTTTTTCAAAGCCGTGTGGTCTCTGGAGAACCCCCCCCCCTCCCTCACGTTCTTCAAAATAAGGTTAGAGGTTTTAACCAAATAAAAAGTCCGACTCGCAGGAACTGCATCATCTTAGTGCGGTTCCGTTCTTATCTCTAGACTCATTTAAAATGATTAAAATAGAAGCTGTTTTTATTTTGGTCCCACCAGTCTTTTTTTTTAAATTAATTATTATGATGGCGTGTCAACCCTTAAGGTCACTAACGCCATTCCTGTGAGTAGTAAAGTCTTGAAAGGTCATGATTTACAATCTTACCTGGAAGGGTCCGCTACACTAGAAACAGACCCGCTAGTGACAAGGTCTTGGAATCTTGGAAATCTATATTTCTAACAATAAATTGTTTTGGTTATTTTACTTAACCAGTTTTATTGTCAAATACATTATCCAACTATAAGCAATTAAAAAATAACAAGAAATCAAACAGACAAAAAGAACCATTGGAATAAACGAAATCAATTAATTTAAAGCTTTAAGCACTTTTTTCTACGATTGACATCGCCTAATTAAAACTTTCTTCAGAACCTTTTTTGTAGAGCATTTAGTAAGCTTCCGAATGGTAATCTTCCGCTTCACAAGATTGTCAACGGTTTTCGAGATACTAACGAAATTATACAAAGTTACCAAAACTTTTTTTGTCTGTTAATAAAATATTTTATTCTAACCCTTCCTTTACTCTAAACGTAACAAAAATTTCAACATATTAGTGTTGATGAAACTCCAACATGCAGAAAATGTTTCAACTGTATCCCATAATTCTAAGTACCAAAATCAAAGACAAAGAACCCTCCCTAGGAAGGACGCTAGGCAGTTGAAAAGCTATATATCTTGGAAATCCATATCTCTAACATTAAATTGTTTTTCTTATTTTTCTTAACCTGTTTTATTTTCAAATACATTATCCAACAATTAGCAATTAAAAAATAACAAGGGATAAAAAACAGACAAAAAGAACAGTTCGAATAAGCGAAATAAATTACTTTAAAGTTTTAAGCACTTATTTCTCCGATTGACATCGTCTAATCAAAACTTTCATTAGAACCTTTTTTGTAGAGCATTTAGTAAGCTTTCTAATGGTATTCTTTCGTTTACCAAGATTCTCAAAAGTTTTCGAAATATTAAGGAAGGTATACAAAGTTACCAAAACTTTTTATGTCTGTTAATAAAATATTTTATTCTAACCCTTCCTTAACTCCAAACGTAACCAAAATTTCAACATATTAGTTTTGATGAAAGTAGAACATGCATAAAATGTTTCAACTGAATCCCATGATTCTAAGTATCCAAACCAAAAACGGTATTCAAAAAATATTTTTCCAATTTTCTCGAAAACGGTTAAAGCTATTGCCATGAAAATGGGTTCATTCGTTTTCCTAGCCCAGGAATCATATAAAACGAGTACTTAGAAGCTTATGAACTCAAAAACGTAAGCGTTACGATTTTTTTTGCGCGAATTTCGCCCCAAACGCCATCTTCCAGTAGGCGGATTTTGCTGGTTAACGAACTTGACCTTTCAAATTGGACGAAGGATTTTTGTACCAAATTTCATCAAAATCGGACCATAGAGCTAACAGACAAATATATATATATATATATATATATATATATATATATATATATATATATATATATGTACAAATTTGAACCACCATCATTTTCGGTCTCTAGGGGTTCTGAAACGCAAAATTTTCTAGTCGGCACTTCTGGATTGCGTCATGAGATCAACCTTATATGCGGGGTTCCTATGGGGGAGGGAGGAACCGCGCTAAAAACAACAGAAAGGTTCAATATGATAGTAAAATAAAGGATAGTAAATAATATAAACTCACTTAAGAACTCATAAACTGGACGAAATACGAAAGAAACTTAAAAACACAAAATTTATAGAAAGAGACATCTCAAGAAAAATAGGACAGTATATCAAAGCAACCAAAGATAAAGATATACATACAAACGTGAATTGTAAGAACGCAAAAAGTCTTTCAGAATTCATGAATGACTAATTGAAGCAATTTGCTAATAACCTAACCTAAAGAAATGTTGATCGAGTAAACTGCGTTCTTTTTCGACTTATTGAGGGAAGTCGCTTATACAAATTAAAATAAAGTTTATATTTTCAATATTATAATAAATTAATATCTAATAACATTTCCAGTCTGATCATTTTTTCAGAGAAACAGATAGTTTGGTTGTGCCTCACCGTAAATTTGAATGGTCGTTCCTGGAGCACGGGATCATCCTAAGTAGGAGCGAACGCGAGCAAATCCGCAATTATTTCGGATCTGTTGAGGGTATTGACTGGAAATCATTGTCACGAGAAATTAAAGGCTTCGAGTCTTCGGAAGCTGTGAGTAGTATAGATATTCTATTATTATTCACACGTTCCACTAAAAAATGTAATTAAGTATCAAAGACAGTATAATGCTGTCATAATGTCCTTCAGACGCCCACGCAAAAATCGCTGCTGGATAGACTAAACTAGATAGTGGATCCATCTCACATATTTATTTAGAATACTGGGAGTACTTTTGGACGACTCTTAAAGACAACAAACTAGGGGCCATAAGACTTACCGTCAGAGCGAGGTGGTATTTGATCAACTCAGGATTGCCCAAAAAATTGCTTCAAAACTTCTTTTAAACCATTTTATTAATGTTGACTAGTTTCTGGCAAACTTGGCCTCAATTCACAGACAAACATTTCTATTTTTTTTTTTTAAACATTACAATTTTGAATTCTTAAAATATTTAATAGTATAAATTATATTTAAAATACCTTATACAAATTAGTCATAATATAATAAATTACTCCATAAAAAACAAAAACTAAAAGAAAAGTTTTTTTTTTACATCCAAAGGGGAACATCACCATTTTTTAAAAAAACTTTTAATTTATTTTTTCTTTGCCTTGGACTAATTTATTTGATGACGACTACTATGTGTAAGGTTTTTCAAATATAATTTATACTATTAAACATTATAAGAATTCAAATTTGTAATATTTAAAAAAAAAAAATTTTAGAAAAGTTCGTCTGTGAAGAGAGCACAAGTTTGTCAGAAACTAGTCGACATAAATAAAATGGTTAAAATCAAGTTTTGAAGCAATATTGTGACCTATAAGGCTTTTTATAAAAAAAGAGGAAAAATATATGTGGAAGAGGTAAAGTTATGAGAGTATATATATAAATATATATATATATATATATATATATATATATATATATATATATATATATATAGAAGAAGAAGAAGAAAATTGCATTTGTAAATGTTTCACATTACCTAGTGGAGGTTATCATCTCTTAATACAAAAATATACAAAAAATTATCATGTCTTCATATAAATACAAAAAAAATATATATATATAACCTTAACATAAGTAAAAGTATTAAAAAAATAATTATCAGATAATAATAAATAACATTCTTCTAATTTAAAACCAACAGACTTTTTTACTAAATGTATATAATTATTATTTTCTCCTAAATATATATATATATATATACATATATATATATATATATATACATATATATATATATATATATATATATATATATATATATATATATATATATATATTATAAAATTAATTTTCCGTATTGTGTTTCTTATGATTATGGCTCCATCATAATTACATTTAATCTTTCGAAATGAGATGAAAACAGATATGTCTGAGTGAAGAGAAATAAAGAATCGTTGGGAGTCGGCAAAGGAAATACACATATTTTCAGAAAAATCGGACTATTGCGCGTATCAGTATGATCTTTAGAAGGGTTCATCAGCAACATGGGTCATAGGGACCAATGGTTACGCTTTACCTCAACATCAAAAGACGATTTTTATTCAAATCTATGTTTTTCGTTAGCTAAACCTAAATGATCCAATGTTTTCCTGCTTGCTCATAAATTTATTTATTTATTTTCTGCGCAAATTTTAGAGTAGTTGGGTATTTCGGAACAACAAAAATTGGCTTCACTCAGTAAAATGACATCAAGTTACGATAAATATGTCATTTGGTTATTCGTTTTTCTAGTAGAAATTGGAAAAGCGACACAATTCTAGATTTAAAGGATTAAATGTACCTTCACTATGCAAATACATTTGACAACCATCATAAATATTGTCGTAACATTGTGACGTTATGGATAATGTTATTTACTCAGGAGGAACAACTGAAACGGAGTAATTATCTTAAGCAGATTAAAGAAGAAACTGACAACACTCAACAAATTAAAGCAGAAATAATGGAAACAAACATAGTGGAAGTGCTTGCGAAAATTAAGAGAGAGGTTAGTAAAGAATGAAATATCTTTTATATACGTAATATAATTTTATCTTTCACTATCTTACAATGTTTCCTCGCCAAAACAATGAGTTTAATCCATACACATTTGATACATAATTTTGGTTTTAAAAAGGTTTTTAGACCTTTCCGAAAGATATTAGCTAATATATATATATATATATATATATATATATATATATATATATACTAGCTGTTACCCGACGTGCCATGCTACACCTACTTTCTGCATATAGAAAAGCCTAAATAAATTAGAACCAAATAAGTATTATTAAAACCTAATAACACGAATCTGTAACTGTTTCGAAACCGTGACCTCCCAACTGGGAGTCCTAGACGACTTTGACCTAACCTATAACACCTCCCGTATCAAGACATACATGTATGCCAAGTTTGGTAAAAATCGGTCTAACGGTGAGGATTTTTATGAAAAAAAAAACATACAGACAGCAGCTGGTAGACGTTTTTGACCTGGCCTATGGCAACCCCCTGATCAAGACCAACCTGTGTGCCCAGTTTGATCAAAATCTGTCAAACGGTGTTGGTTTGTATAAAGTACAAACATACAGACAGACAGACTGATGGTAGCCGTTTTGACCTAGCCTATGACAATCGCCATATCAAGATCTACCTGTGTTCCAACTTAGGTCAAAATCGGTCGAACGGTGTGGATTTTTATAGGGAACAAACATACAGACAAACAGCTGGTAGAGGTTATTGACCTAGCCTACGGCACTCTCCAGATTAGGATCTGCCTGTGTACCGAGTTTAGTCAAAATCGGACGAACGGTGTGGATTTTTATAGGGAACAAACATACAGACAGACAGCTGGTAGAGGTTATTGACCTAGCCTACGGCACTCTCCAGATTAGGATCTACGTGTGTACCGAGTTTAGTCAAAATCGGACGAACGGTGTGGATTTGGATAAGGGACATAATACAGACAGACAGCTTGTAGATTTTTTTGACCTAGCCTAGGAGATTTCTCGAATCAAGACCTACCATTATTCCAAGTTGCGTCAAAATCGGTCAAACGGTGTGGATTTGTATAAGGAACAAACAAACAAACAGAAAAACAGACAGACACGTGATTTATATATATATATAGATATATAAATAAAGCATGGGAGTGATTGAAAAAAGAACAGGAAAATCTTGGTCCAATGACCGAAAAAAACGGTCGCACAGAATGATAAAACAAGCCAAAGCACAAAAAAAAAAAAAAAAAAAACAAAAAAAAAAAATCAAACTAGACGTGCTATGCGTTTCCGCACTCTACGCTCGCTCAAAAAGATATCAAAACTCTACTCTACTATTAGTTTATCAACATTTGAAATGAGAGTTCTTTGTTGCCCAATGTTATATTTCTGCGCATGCGAATGTTTACAAATACGCTGTTTACGCCTCATTCAACCTCAATAACAGTGAACTTTAGTGTTTCATAACTTATTTCCTAGTTGAGAGCGAGTTTTTTTTTTTTTTTTAACGGATTCCTGTTTAGTGCATCAAAATACGATATAGTGTAAAATTTAAGAATAATTGGAGCCTAGAGCCCTCGTCTTCACATTTACCTACAATCTAATAGACGGCTGTCTTTACATGGAAGATATGAGGAAAAAATACTATTGGGGGCCTTTATCAACGTACCAAAAACAATGACATTTAGTATTTTTTGTCAATATGACTGTATGTCTGACACAAACCATATTACGGTTTATCAATTCCAATTGTTCCCCAACAATAATTCGCGAATACGTAATGAATTTTTTTTAGGACTAAGTTTGATAACAAATTTAATATTAAAGCCGTTCTTTACACTGCAGTAATTGGATCCGAATCGAAAAAAATACCAAAAACCACCTTTTCGCATAAATGTATGAGTACCCCCCCCTCCGATTTTCTGATCTAAATTATCAGGAAACAAGTATGGCACTAATGTCAAAAATGTTCTGCAGTTGAACGAAAGAATTTAAACAATGAAAAAAATACAAATGTAGATTAAAAAATCAGAAATTCTCCTAAATATATAATTTAAGAGAATTTCGGATTTTTTGCAGTTTTATATAAGTAGAATCCTCTAAAAGTTACATTTTGCAAGTAGGTATACAAAGGATACCCTGCACACATAAAATATTTTTCCTGTGAAACTTTCAAGACCCTGTGAGTCTCCTAATTTCGTGTAAAAGGTAACAAAAAGGGCAACTAAAGTGACGACATCGGTCCGGTGATGGGACATTAATTTTAGCGGGACATTAAATTCATATTTTTTGGGAAACTGTTACTTCACTACTTAAAAATACTTTTGACGTAAAAAAGTAATTCAAATTAATGGGTTTTTATTTACGTTTCATGTTATATTTTCGTGATCAAAATGATGTCCCTGTTGGGGAAAATTATACATAAATGATCCGAAATGTGTTAAATTTCCTGCTGCGGTCACAGGCACCTCTTCCTCACCGGTGGTCTATGTATTTAACACTTGAAGAGCACAGTTTGTGCTTTCTGGCTATCATCAGTAAACTCAAATTTTTCGATCATATCTGTCTGATGAGGCACATTATCAAAAATATTTAATCTTAATTAATTTGCACGCTACTACCCTACAAATGTTTTGTCACGTTGTCAGTTTAATCATCCCAATACTTCAAAATTCTATGGTAACATCGCCGTTTGAAATATGCTTCCGAAAATCATTTAGTCAACAGGGGTTTTCTCCTATTTCTAACTGCACTTACTGCTGTATTTTATATAATTACACACATAAATTATATGCTTGTTTTATTAAAGGCAATCTGCAAGAGAATATGGCTCAAAGACTCTCTAAAACCTTTTGATAAGAAGAACAAGCAACTTATCACCAGGGATGATTTCCAAAGAGGACTTGATAATTGTGGAATTGTATTGAAAAATACAGAAATGAACACCGTTCTGGACGTGTAAGTGTCTATAGTTTTTTTTTTTCTTTGACTTTTAATAATAAATGACGGATGAATTAATTCTTCCATAACCTACAAACCATAAAAAGTGGCAATATTTAATGGAAATGTTCGGGGGGGGATTAACTTTTGTTCAAGGTTCTTTATTAGAAATCTTTACTGTCTTACAACTAAACTACTTTCAGTTTCCTTGATTGTTTTCCATTAATTTTGGTCACAAGAGCGTTCTTATTCAACGATAACTCCTAGCTAGAACTGCAATTGTTCGAAAAAACCGTACAACTATCAATTGAATTACTTCTTAAACTTAAGGGGTTTTGTAATGATTTTCATAACTCAATCACATAATTTCTTGGTTTTCGGCTTTATCTTCAATTCCCTGGATCAACTACAAGGAAACTAAATTCTATCTTGTTTCTTATGTTCAGGATGTCTTTTTTCAGTCATTTTTCCCACACTAGATATTTACATAACAAACAACGGTTTACCTTAATATGTGGATTAAATTTTACCGCATTCGTCATCCTTTTTAAGGAAGGGTACAAAATGCGAACAGTTCGCTCAGCCCAAAAATAGACGCATCTTTGTGTTAAAATGTTAATCATTGAAGAATATGGCTTTTGGTAGTTTCATGGTAATTTGATCTGGAGTTCTAAGAAATGTTCAAACCAATTGAAAATTTAATTTATAGACAATACTAAATTTGGGGAAAAATAAGGATCACCTTTAAATTTATTTGGAGACATGAAAGACTTAGAGCTAAATAAACCTGAATAAAGGAAATGGAATACTATTCTATATAAGTAGAGCAAGCGATTCACGTTCCGATTTATAGCCCGACTTGTGGTACAACTTCCGAATTAGGATCCGAATTCGGATCGTGAATGGGCTTGTTGGACGAGTCGGGACATTTAGAGGGACGACTCGAAGGTCCGACATCCGACTGGCAATGGAGTTGGAGCATTAGTGGGGGTCCATCCAACTTACCTCCGTCAGTGCTTTACCTTCGTGCAGTTTCGGTCTACACACGTTGAGTGACGCACTCAGTCGTGAAAACAGACTAGCACTAAAGTTGGACAGCAATTCGAAGCGTGAGTGGAAGCGATTATCCAACTAGTAGACCTACTACAATATCTAAATCGGAACTTAAATGGCCTGCTTAAGATGTTTATTTATTTATTACATCTATAATCCCGCAGTTGTGATTTGCTGCTTCGTTGTACTTATGTGTACTTTAGCCATGTGTTAAGTTTGCAATGTAGTTTACAATTTGTCTTCCTCTGAACTCTTTTTGGAGATACAATTTTCAATATTTTGATTTCATAATGAATAAATTTATGGCAAAATGATTTTTTATACTAGAAATAATCTCTTGAAAAAATAAATATAATTTATTGTCAATGGACAAAAAATGTCAATGGACTCTCCATAAGCCAATTTTTTTTTTTTTTTTTTTTTTTTTTAATTTGTTTTAAACACGTTTTTACAGCAAAGTATGTATGCATAATTCTTTCTTTTTTTTAAACAAATAAATTGTATGAAAGAAATGCAATAAAATTAAATGAGACCAGTAGTCTAATGTGTTTTGAAGGAGAGGAGTTCAAGAATCATGATTTTGGAGTGATAGTCTATACTCTAAGTTCTTCAGGAAATAATTCCAATGGAGTATGATAGAAACTTTCAACTATGTATTTAGGTTCGGACTACCAGAAAATCCGTCTATGATAGAATACAATAGATTCTGCCGGTGCGTGGACGAGGACTCGCTGCCCCCTTGCTTTGTAAGACCTTCGCTGCAGGAAGCCATGGCCAAAGAGGAGGCTAAGGAAAGGCTGGTGCTTCCGACTCATCAGTACGTCAACTTCGAAGCACGAATCGCCTTAGGAAACGCTATAGACAAACTCGCCAAATACGTGACTCTTGCAAATACTGATTTCTTTAAGGTTAGTTTTATTGTATTAGATTCCTAATTATTATGGAGATTAAATCGAATATTTGTAGTCCTTGTATTGATGAAATGTAGGAGTGAGTCAGTTATGAATGGACTTTAAATAAATGATAATAAAAAAGGAGACCCGATGGCCGTGAGGATTAAGGCATGAGCACTTAACACTCCGTGCCAAAGGTCATGGGTTCGATTCCCACTAGGGGTGGTGGTTTTTCTTTCGAAAAAAAGAAAAGGCATCACCCCTATCCTGGCTAGAAAAGGGTGGTAACCTATAGATAACCCGTCCTAAAATTCGTAGTTAATAATAAATGGACGGTAAAATTTAAATAACTAAATGATAATAAAGATCAGCTGCCCGGAATTGTAATTTTCTCTATTTCAAAATGCCAACAATTGATTTTAAATTGACTCTTCTCAGTTGTTGTCTCATTATAATGCCATGCTTATTCATGAATAAGACTCCACTATCTTTAGAAAGTCTTAAATAAAATGGAAAAATTTCTGATAATAATCACGACAATTTAAAAATCAATCTAACTTTTATGCATTTATGTTTTATTTTCAAGGATAAAGGAATTAACTTGACTCTGAAAGATGTTCGAGATAATAATAATACATTGTTTTTGTTTTTCCCCCTTTATTGATATTTACAATCTGTACAAATATGTACAATAAGTAAATTTGATCGAACAATGGCAACACACTGGATGAGATGAGGGGAGAAGGCAGACATTACTGCTACTCCCAATGACAGTCATGTTCTTATCATAATAATAAATTGATAATAATAATAAGGACTGATGTGCGGAGTTGCTTGGGGCTTTAAGGCCCTCCCTTCCCGAGTATACGCCCCACGCACAACACACACAGTACACTAACCACTTACACTGACACAAAGTCACCGACAGTACACACCCCAGTGTCACCTTGCCTGGGTGCTCTACCTGTGAGTAGTTATAAAATGCATTACCCACGAAAAGTGTAGAGACTAATTTAGAGGGACTAATTTATCAGACGTTGACATCGGAAGCAGTGCGAGCGGTGTTCCTATGTCATGGTACGCCGCGGCGCACCGTAAGATAATGGATATAAAATAATGGAAGTATAAAATCAAGCACAGGCTTGGGCATGGAGAAGACTGTTTCTTCTCCCGCTCCTGTCAGAAAAAGGACAGGAAATAGACAAAAACGCATAAAATAGACTGGACACATGCTTAGTGCAGTCATGCAAGCAAGCTATATCCAGTAAATTTATGTACGCATACAAATAAAAATTATTTATTTCGGTCAGATAGAAATCCCCAAAGAAAATTTAGTCTCCTGGAAACGGAGGAAAGCCACCCCGATAATAATAATCTTCTAATAGAAAAATTATTATAGAAAAGGCATCAGCCCTATCCTGGCTACAAAAGGGTGGTAACCTGTAGAAAACCCGTCCTAAAATTCGTAGTTAATAATAAATGGACATTAAAATTTAATAAAACTTAATAGCAGATAAATTGGCAGACATTTGAAGAAAAAATAATAGCATACACTGATGTTTCACACTAGTTTATTCAATAATTTTAATTAAAATTACACAAGATTTTGAAAACATTAAATCAAATATATCATAATAATATCCTGGAATGCACATAATTTTTCCTCTCTGCGAAAGAAAAAAAGAAAAGCACTAATTTTTCGTTTCATGTTGAATAAAATTATAAAATAAACCGTACAGTAATATACTCTTTTTATTGACTGAGTGAGAGCGATGGAGGGAAGCTGTTTTTTTTTTTGTTTTTTTTTTTCGAAGCTCTATTCTTGAAACAGACAGGCATTGTGTGTGCTGACGAACATGAAAATGTATTCAGTTAATGACGAAAAAGCGGTCTGCGAACTGGGTTTGAACGAGAAAAGCAAGCGATAGATCCTTTTTTTATGTAAATGCCCCTACCAGCTGGGGGAGGGAAGGGGGGGGGGTTCTGTTGTAAACAACTTCTAGGTCAGCTGGCGACCGAGGAGGCACTATGCGGCAGCGCATTATTTATAAGAGAAATTTCAAGCTCAGCTTCAGCAAAACTTTTCTATGTACACTTGAGAAATTTCTGTCTCAGCTCGTTGTTGTTTAGAGAGGCTTCACATGACCGAATGGAAAAAAATATCTGGTCTAAAAAAAACCCTTAAATGCCTTTGCTCTGTTAGTAATGAACGTCTGACTCAATTACACCGGCAAAGAAAATAAGAAAAGTTTTCTGCTAATTTGACCAAACAAATGAGTCCATTTCGAATAAACGCTAAAAATTCTGAAGAACTGCAGGTATCCTGATTAGAAAAAATATTTTTATCTGGATCGAGTTTTTCATGTAATTTAATCGTAATATTAGGTTTATTTGGTCCGTAAACATTTCATATATTTTCTTGAAGGAGGCTATGGCTTTCAAAATGGGTTAAATCCACTTTTTCATCAAAATATTTTTTTTTTTGTAGAAACTATTTTTTTCACACAACAAAACATTTTAGCAGAAATTCATTAAATATTATCAAAAAAAGAAAAAAGGAAATGAATGTTTCCGTGACCTCGTAAACATTAATTTCCTAAGGAAAGTATACTATTTAGGCGTTTTTGTGTCCCCTGAAAAGTTTTAGGATTTGGATATATCCTGTTTTGAAAGTTGGCACCTCAAATATTCCTAATTTGGTTGGAAAATTGCGGGAAAAGGAGCACGACCTTTCGAAAGATAGGAAAAAGTTAATAATAATAATAAAATTCCTACAAAAACGATTCTTTTGGAAAATTCAATATAGCGATCTGAAACAGGAAAATCGGTGCTTTAATGCCGAAAGTATTTTTATCGTTTCTGTGAATTTTGTTTTGCCTCGAAGTTTTACTCAGTTTTAGCAACAGAAGTTTTAGGCCGGGGTATCTATAGGCTACTACCATCTTCTAGCCAGAATAGGGCTGATTCCTTTTCTTTTTTCTGCAAGAAAAGCCACCACCCCTAGTGGGAATCGAACCCAAGATTTTAGGCACCCAATGTTCACGCCTTAGCATTCACGGCCACCTTTCCTTCTAATAGTTATTAATATGGTTAGAAAAATGAAGCTCTCTTCTTTTTCTCAAAGATATTTAATTTGAAAACTTCACGTACATTTTTCGCTTACAAATTTTAAGTCTTCCGGACAAAAAAAAACGTTTTTATTCTTTCTTTTCGATGATATTTACCCCATTAGGGTTTCTTTGGGTGCTGATTTTTACTTTGCTATTATTTTTCGTGTGAAAAAAATGTATAATGCTAGTTTACTTTAAAACGTAAGCAATTATTTTAATTTATCTAGTCTCATAAACAAATGAATAGGTAAATGAATCATGTCGATATAATTTTCCAAGCTCCACATATAAAATAAAGCATTTCAAACCTATGTTATTATATTTCCAAGCTCCTAAGGCCCATTGGATGGAACGCTCGAACAAGTGTCGAATATTACGAGAAAAATATTGGTCAAATCGCTGACCACTGTATACTACCCTTGTTAGTCGTTTTTAAGAGAACTAACATAATGATTTACTTCTATTTAAACAATAATATTGTTATTTTCTCATCAATTGACTTAATATAACACAATATTAAGCGTGTGATGTAGATAAACTGTGAATATTTATATTTTTTTTTTTTTTGCAAAGTGATTATTTGAACTTAATTCTGAAAGTCAATACTTTATCGTTTGAAAATCTTTAAGCCCTTTGTGTACTTCATGAAGTCAATTTTCTATTTCCTATCCGATTGCATTATCTGATTGTCATTTCCTGTTGCAGTCGCTCGATAAAGGAAATACAGGTACGGTGAACAAGCTCGAATTCCAGAGGGCACTGTTCAAGCTGAACTGCCTCCACCTGATCTCAAATAGAGAACTTGATACAATCATTGAGAGCTTCGGTGTTACCAAAGGCCTGGATGTCGAGCTGGACTACATGGCCTTCCTTAACGCTATGGATATCATACACAAGACTAAGAAGGCTGCAAAAACTGCCTAATAAAAATGTAAAAAGTTCCTTTTCATCAATTGTTTTGTGTAGGCGGACGGACAATCGATCAAAATCCAAATTAAGGTAATCGTTATTATTCAAAATGGATTTATTTATTTCAAGTTAAAATCCCGAGCAAGCACTAAAGATTTTTATCTTTTAGTATTTTGGCTCATGGGTTGAATTTGGCCTCCCTGACCGCCCCTACGCCAACCCAACCATTAATTCATTTATAAATAGGTACCTTGGTGCTAACGACCCTAGCAATCGAAGCAGCAAAGGGAAAAATCAGGCGGACCACACTATCCCCCTAGTGCGCCGTATGGTATCTTAAGAATAAGATACCTCTATAGCATCTGCCCCTCAGGGCTCTCGTGGCCTGTTACGGGACTGATTGTTTTTTTTTTTTTTTTTTTTTTTTTTTTTTTTTTTTTTTTTTTTTTTTATATATATATATATATATATATATATATATATATATATATATATATCTTTCGCAGCCTTGGATACATCTTCAGGAGCCTAAAAGTTAATGATAGTCTACTGGAACGTAGGCAAGCCTTGAAGATTAAAGGCCACGTAATAAAATATTATAATATTATAATTCTTGTTATATTGCAACGAAACTACTTGTACAATTAAATACAAAGCTAAAATAAAATTTTCCGTTTTTTGGTTACATACTTGCAAGGGAACTTGTTAGATATCATGTCCAACTATGTGAGAAATATGTGGTAAAAAAAATTATCCATCCAAAGTTAAAATTTACTACAGAACAAACTATGGAGAAATATGAAGTGAAAATAAATAAGATACCTACATTCAAAGTAAGGATTTACTACAGAACAAACATAACCCCTTGACATACAATGACGTTATCCATTTTATGTGCGTTTGTTGACGTCTGCTATCCCTCAAACACTTTCTTCCGCAAAGGTTACCCGATATATTATTTGGCCACCAGGACTGCACCTAAATCTTGTTTCGTTTATGATGTTTCGCGATTTGGACACGTCAACGCGAATTTTGTTTTTATGTCAACAGGTTATATAATAAATTATTATTATTATTGTTTGTTTGTTCCGCTTCATCCGCGATCAACGCAAAGACCAGTATCCTCAGAAACTCTCATTATAGGAAATCAGCTATGTAGTTAGGTACCTACAAAATTGTGTATTTGTGTGAAAAGTTTACCGATAAATTGTACTCTGGAAGTATGATTGCTGTTTTTAAGTCAATGCTTATTGTCTTCAAATAAGTTTATAATGTCTTAGGCTATTGTTGCCTAAAATTCCAGCATATTATTAGGATTTTACCTATTTAAAATTTTGATAAGAAAATCTGTATAAATAATCTACTCTAAAAAAATAGAAAAAATACCGGATTATACTGAAAGTAATGGCTGAAAACCTTCATAAAAACAAAACTTGAACTGAGCTCAACGAAATGACTGAAGAAAACGCTTTGGCAAACGCTCCGTCTAAAATAAAAAATTAATAAGTATTTCAGAGATTCAATACAAATATAAAAACTCAAAACGTCTCCTTTTTATTTTATTTAAATTATTAACATTATTTTGTCTGCGTTTTTACTTCAACTAATGATACCGCGCATTTCCACTCTTTTCTAAACAGGATAGAACTAATGCCTTTTCTGTTATCGAATTAAAAGTCATCCAAGTGGGAATCGAACGCAAGAACTTAGATCCAGAGTCTATAAGCTTTTATTTTATCCTTCTATTAGTCTATTAGCCTTCTTTTTTTTTTATTTGTGTAGGTGATTTTATGCTAATTATTCAGGAATGTAGCTTACACTTCCTTTATTTACCGAAGAATAAGCAAAGTTCTACAGCTCCTAAGTAATGGACAAATAACGTTTTTGAAAGAAACCCACTATCAAGTGTGTGAATTGAACCCACAGAGAAATCGCAGGTAAAGTGTTAACATCTTAAACAGCGAAACTAGAGCATCCAAACGACATATCAATTATGACACGGAATCTTACCTATAATTAACAATCGCTTATTAAAATAAACGGACGAAACTCACTTCCCGATGCCCTTGACAAGATGGACTCACCGTGCGCCGGCAGTTGGCGCAGATAAGGCTATTGCTGAGAGCGTGTGGCGTTTACGTAACAACCAGTCGCACGCCGTCAGGAGAGAGTGGGCGTAAACGCTGGCAGTTTACACTCAAACCTCCTGGTTCACTCAACCTGATCCCTGTGATCTTCCGGGATTTGGATATGTCAGAGCACGCGGAAGCCAAAGGTGGTAAGTACATAAATACTGGCATAAATGACTTTCGTGATTGAGCATAATGTTGAATTGATAAATTATCAATGATAATGGCAATCGCATAGAATATATTGGAAACCTCGTAGAGATTTTTAAATAATGTTTATAATAATTCTTTCTGCTTGCAATATTTGCAAAAGCTAATTTTATCTTTAGAACTTCAATACAGTTTATACATTAACTGCATATAAACCAAAATAGCCTTTATATTTATTATAAATTGATAGGTACCTATTATAAATCTCATTTTCAAAATTTCTTCGAATCTTCCGGGCAAACTGGTATTAATATAATATTCTCCATGAAACTGTAATCAGTATAATTTTTCATATTATAAATTTTAACTTTTTCAACCTCAATACAGTTATTATTACTGTTTCCAGATCATAGGTAACGAAGTGGTATCATTTCGTTCATATTATACCTGCAATTAAAAACAAAAAAAGAAAAAAAAAAGTGTTTAAACCAATCAATATCGAGGTAATCATTAAAAATGTTAGCAGTTTTGAATATCT
The DNA here is from genome assembly GCA_946811695.1 of Gonocerus acuteangulatus. Taxonomy (NCBI): domain Eukaryota; kingdom Metazoa; phylum Arthropoda; class Insecta; order Hemiptera; family Coreidae; genus Gonocerus; species Gonocerus acuteangulatus. The sequence continues at coordinate 84,461,020 of OX328125.1, forward strand.
TTGTTATGAGCTGATCCAATAAGTTGGAAAAATTGAAAAACAACATTCTGGTAAATAAAGAAATATTTTTATTATTTTTGGATGCAATATCGCCACTTTCGTTGAATAAGTTAAAATTACTGGTGCATTTTAGATTGGACTGTAATTCAGGTAAACGCACACTCCGCATATCATTAGTTGGGCGCGTCATATTGCGAGTTTGTTGCAAGGAAGCAAAAATAACTGTCAGAATAGGCAAAATTTTATTGAGTAAATCCCCATTCCTAATAGGCCAAGTTTGCTTGAATATACAATATTTCTTCCCCATTAGCTCTAAATATTATATATTGGGTTTCTTTAAAAAATTTCACCAGCTGGGGAGACAAGTTGATGTCTATTGTTAAGTTTCAGGAAAACAATTTTCATAAAAGATTGATTTTACTTTAGCAAACTCATCTAATCATGTTTATGAAAATGTATGTCATATTTTAATTACAGTGGTCACTATAGTTCAAATATATTGAAAAGTCTTTGAAGTGTGGTTATTTCCAGATCTTCAGGCAGCTCAAGTATACAAAATGCGCTTTATCAGAGTTTAAAAAAAAATGTTTTTATTAATAAAAATCATTATATGTCATTCACCTCCTAATGTAAAATAAATTCATAAAATTTAAACGGTTTTTAATGAAAATGTGTTATCTTGGCGGCATTATTTCATTATACAATAACGCCGCTGATAACAATATTAAATATAACATTTTCAAACCATCAGCTTGAAAATACAAGTAAAATCATTCAACATTACAGTTCTATTAGCATACAAATGCTTAGTAACACAAGTAATCGGTACGCACATTTTTCTGTTGCAAAACTCTGCTCATGTTTAAACTTAGTATAGCAGTGCCTTGACATTATTAAAAGAAAAAAATAATTTATTAAGAAATCTAAAATTCGAGAAGTATACAGTATTCCAAGTTATTCACGTGCAACTTAGCAATTTTTTAATTTCTTTTTAGGGTGTATTAAATCGTGAGCACCTAAATTTAGGGATTATTTTTCCATACATGCTAAGTTATTACCAAAGGCTTTGGGTGTAGCTTTATATTAAATTTTACAAGAAGGGTTTCATTTGGACCCAGAATATTCGCTTAAAATTTTCAACATAATTTTTAAAAAGTACTTCAAAAATATTATTGATAATTTTGACGAGAACATAAGTGAATTCTGATGAACAAATTTTACTTATTCACACTACTGCTACTATACCAAGTTTAATCCGACGAAATGCAAAAATTAAGGTATATATGTTCGTACAAGAGCAAACACACACACACACATATATATTTATATATACTTGTACAAAAAAAATATTATCGTATTATTTATACGTATTATTATTATAGGTATTATCGTTAATTATTTTACCACCTTTTCTAAAGAAGTCAATTTATGTAATTAATGTACTGTAAAATTACATGGGTTCCATAATTCGAAAAAGGGACCTTTGTCAGCATTTTGAAATGATTCAAGCTGGCTGAAATTTTTCTTCTATAGTGTATATATATATATATATATATATATATATATATATATATATATATATATATATATACCTTTTTAGGAGATATGTTTTTGTAGTGCAGTTGATAAAATCAATGAAGATTAGTAGAAATATTTCAAAATTTTTTTATCAAACATTTTTTAGACTTCTCCGGTACGTCATTTATATATATATATATATATATATATATATATATATATATATATATATATATATAAGCATGATTATTAATTAATGAATATATTATAACGCATCTAGAAAATATACATTGGTTTATTTATTTTATTTTTTTTATTAAAATCATATTAAGAGCATCATATACTTTCTTATTAAGAAAATAAACAAGGAGAAAAGCCCTAACTTGGCTAGAGAAGTGCGGTATCCTCTCCCAAAAATCATCTATAAGTTGCTTATCAAATTTAAGTAAAACAGCCAAGACTATGACAGAAATTGTTGGTCATTTTTATTTTTGAAAATCTTTGAAGATAAGCGAGAGAATCTACAGGCTTACTGAAAATGAACAATGAAATTGACGAAATGTCTGCCTGGATGCAATATTCAGACATGTTGTTGAGGAAGTTGTGTGGGTGAAGCCATGAAGACTTTCAGCTACGTTGGCTGGCTGTCGGTCCCTTATCTCCCTGTTTACCAACTCAGCTGATATCAGCAGTAGCCTCAATAAAGGAACAACACGATATGGATTATATTTTATATTTATTATCGGCTTTAATAGATAGCACCGCGCTGTTTTGTGTTTCTAATCGTCTAAACTTCTAGACAGTGTTCGATGTTCGTATGGGGAAATAAGTGCGCAAACTGCATACATTTCCTAATAGCAGATAATAAAAAAAATGGATTAAAATTGTTGACTTTTATTTTCGTTATAATCAGAGGCGTTGACAGGTGACATAATTAGCAAACACTCGCTAGAACGCAGAAACAGGACGACGCAACTCAAGGCGATTTAACGACATGTTACACTATATCAGTGCCGGCACTACATCCTACAATACTATCGACAAGAAACAGTGGGGCGTTAATACCACAATTTCTGATAAGCCGTTAAAAAAATTAAAGAGCGAATAATTAAGAAAACATTAGTTAAATGGCCATCCAGAGTGTGAAAACTGTAAAAAAAAGAAGAGTTAGTTTCAAATCGACTCCGTCTTGGCCATGCTCAACTTAATCTCGGCCACATAAAATATATAGTGAATGAAACGAAATGCTCACTTTAAGACATATATTTACTATCTGTTGAGTAAACGAAAAATAACACACCTACTGATCTTTCAATACTTTTGACCTTACTGATCCCTTACTTGAATATGATATGACACTTAGGAATTATATCGTCGATACACATGCAAAGTAACGAATGTGAAAAAATGCATCTTTCATTGTCAATCGTTACTAATATCTGCTGGACTTATGTACGGCAAATTCTTGAATCTTAGATCACTCTATTAAAGGGAAAGTATTCCACTATCAAAATGTCAAATCTGCCGAATATTTGACTGTCCAAAAAAAAAAAAAAAGTTATGAATAAATGCTTTTCCACTCTGAAAAGTGGTGATTTTCACATTCGATACTTTGCATTTGTAGTGACGATATGTATACAAGGTTTGAAGTAAGTGGTGACAAATACTTAAGGAGGTGATAGTAGGCACCAAATGGAACACAAATGGTCCTTTGGGCCTATTTCAATTTTGTATTTTTTTAGGTTAACCACGTTGAAAAAAAAAGCCATGAAAAACATTTCGACATAAAGAAGAATGGTCATTTATCGAAATGAGATCCATTTCGATCTCGAGGGTCGTAAATGGAATCAATTTCTTTATGTCCACCTAAATACTTCTTGACATTTTACTAACGTTCCCTAATTACACTGTTCAAATGCTGTTTCATTGCTTCTTGAAGTAAAGAAGATATATAACTGCATAACATTCTCGGCTAACACCAAACGCCTGTAAATTGATACTGTGATTCTGTTAATAAATTGCAATAAAACTGCAATTACAACACGTCAATGTATCATAATACATCTGTGTATCAATTAAATCAATTATTTCTTTTTTTTTACGTTTTAAAAGAGGCCAAAGTAAGCAGTTCAGGTGATCATGGTGAAAAAAATAGAAGTTCTAAATGCACATGCGGCTAAAAAAAAAAAACAAAAAAACAAAAAAAAAAAAAAACGTGTAATTTTCTTGTCGGCACTTCCGGATTGCGTCATGAGGACAACCTCGTAAGGTTTCCTCCCTAGGGGGGAATAAAAAAAAAATAGGATTTTATTTCAAGATTATAAATATACTCGTTGGCTCATCAATATTTTTCTCATATGCAAGTGTACAGCGTCTTCCCAATTAGATGTAACTAAAGTCTAGTTTTAGCAGAACAACATAGAATTCTTTATTTTAAACATTGTCTATTCGTGCATAGCACGGAAAGGGTTAATCCCCTAAGCCTGCATGCCCCTACTGTGCTATAGGCAATCCTGTTAATAAAGTAGACACATTGTTTCGTTATTATCTCATTTTTTTCATAGTTTAATAAGTGAAACAATATTTAATTAAAATTGTAATTACATATACCATCTGAAATATAAAGAGGAAAGTTTGTTTCTACAACGGTATAAATATCGTCCTTGAATTTATTTTTCATTAGAACATAGGAGCAAGTAACTTCTATATTTAACTTCTACCTTTTTTACACGACAACTTCTCTTACATTACTCTGCATTGTCTACTCTATATGTGATATTCACATTTGTGTAAAAACATATTTCTTTTACCTGCTCTATTTGCATTTCCTGCTACTCTGTCCTTTAATGAAGCTGCCATCAGATATTCAATTTCGTTCATTATTTCATATGATTCATTTGATGCTAAATAAGGTGTAATCATTTTGCCTATTTATATGTCTTATTATGAGGTGACGGAATTGTTTTATTTCATTATTTTTTTTTTTCGTTTTTAACGGTGCATCAACTATTTGGCTATTAGCACCGTGACGGAATTGTTACTATTTTATTGAATCTTTATCCCAAGGAAGTAATCGATTTTTTTTCACAAAAATGTCTGCTATTAGTTATGATATATATATATATATATATATATATATATATATATATATATATATATTCTGAATTTCCTTGCAAGGAAGTAAAAATGACGGCATGTGTCGGCACATTGAGGCCTCAGTCCGAGAGTAAACCACTGCTACAACATAACAGCTTTTGGTTATATTCATTTTACACCATATATATAAATATATATATATATATATATATATATATATATATATATATATGTGTGTGTGTGTGTGTTATACAAATAAATTTCAGTGGAATTAGACTACATACACATATAGGTGCTTTGTCAAGAATAATAGCATACAAAAAACTACAGCTAAACTGTCAAAAATTAGGTAAAAAAAATACTGAAAACTAACATACGTATATCTTTAATAAACATCAATTAAATAATTATGGTCTTTATGGCATCATAAATAGTTTTGGAGCCTAATCTAACTAGATCGATTGTACAAATAAATTACACTAAAAATGATTGATGAAATGTTGTGTTATGAATTTGAAAAAAAAATCTCCCAAACAAATATATGTAGGTACTAGGTCAATAATTAGATTAAATCGCACAACGATTAAGTATGAGTGCCTTGTCAATAATTCGAAAATAAATATTGGTAGGGCATTAATAATTAGTTTAACTCATAGTACAAATAAGTACAGCTGCAAAGTAAATTAGGTAGTTCCTACATCAATAATTTTATTAAATTACACTACAAATGAGTATGTGTTCATGTGCTTTGTAAATCATAGTATTAAGATAGATTACAAATAAATGAAGGAGCTCTGCCAATATTTCAAGTAAAATAAATATGAATTTATTAACGGCAATTCTATTAAAACAGACCAAACTTGAATATAAATGCTACAATGAGAATAAAATAAGGTAAAAAGAAATACTAAGCCTGAGTAAAATTGACTTTACATAAATGTAGGTGTTCAGCCAAAAGTCAGATTGAATCCTGCAAGAAATAAAAATTCGGGATCCAATAGCTATGCTCGATGAAAAATAGCTATAAATAACATGGGGGTTTCTGTTTATATTTAAATTCAAGCGTTTACAAAATATTACTTCCCTCTAAATAATTTAATTAAAACCAATTATATATAAATATAGGCACCCACTCAATATTTCGATTAAATGTAGGTAAAAAAATGTTTTTTAATAAATGATAATTATGTTATTGGCAACATAAAAACCACTAAATGGTCAATAATCAAGTTAAAACAAATATTGTATCTCAGTCAATTAAAACCGATTTCACACAAATATTTGTTTCCTGGTAATAATTAGATAAAACCACATTACACATAAATATAGGCGTCCTGTCAATAAACCATTGCATTTAACAATAGATGTATATAACAAGCTTATAAAATTGTATCTACTGTAGGTTACTGTTTTTTTTTAGATAATTTTTTGGCCAATAAATCACGCCGAGAAGATTATATTTGACAGCGTATAGGCGTGAAGGGTCTCGGGCCTGCGATAAGATAGATTTTCTTCTATATTACATTTTTTTGTTGTGACAAGGACTATTGGAGATATAGGCGTTAGAGATATGTATTTTTGTTGTGACAAGGACTATTGGAGATATAGGCGTTAGAGATATGTATTTTTGTTGTGACAAGGACTATTGGAGATATAGGCGTTAGAGATATGTATTTTTGTTGTGACAAGGACTATTGGAGATATAGGCGTTAGAGATATGTATTTTTGTTGTGACAAGGACTATTGGAGATATAGGCGTTAGAGATATGTATTTTTGTTGTGACAAGGACTATTGAAGATATAGGCGTTAGAGATATGTATTTTTGTTGTGACAAGGACTATTGGAGATATAGGCGTTAGAGATATGTATTTTTGTTGTGACAAGGACTATTGGAGATATAGGCGTTAGAGATATGTATTTTTGTTGTGACAAGGACTATTGGAGATATAGGCGTTAGAGATATGTATTTTTGTTGTGACAAGGACTATTGGAGATATAGGCGTTAGAGATATGTATTTTTGTTGTGACAAGGACTATTGGAGATATAGGCGTTAGAGATATGTATTTTTGTTGTGACAAGGACTATTGGAGATATAGGCGTTAGAGATATGTATTTTTGTTGTGACAAGGACTATTGGAGATATAGGCGTTAGAGATATGTATTTTTGTTGTGACAAGGACTATTGGAGATATAGGCGTTAGAGATATGTATTTTTGTTGTGACAAGGACTATTGGAGATATAGGCGTTAGAGATATGTATTTTTGTTGTGACAAGGACTATTGGAGATATAGGCGTTAGAGATATGTATTTTTGTTGTGACAAGGACTATTGGAGATATAGGCGTTAGAGATATGTATTTTTGTTGTGACAAGGACTATTGGAGATATAGGCGTTAGAGATATGTGTTTTTGTTGTGACAAGGACTATTGGAGATATAGGCGTTAGAGATATGTATTTTTGTTGTGACAAGGACTATTGGAGATATAGGCGTTAGAGATATGTATTTTTGTTGTGACAAGGACTATTGGAGATATAGGCGTTAGAGATATGTATTTTTGTTGTGACAAGGACTATTGGAGATATAGGCGTTAGAGATATGTATTTTTGTTTTATTATTATTTACTTTTGTTTAAAGACATTGTCCTAATCGCATTTCTGTGGACATTTGTAATTTGTTTTTATATATGAGTTATAAGGCCATCAGCAAGATATTTCTTTATCGAAATGACGTTTCTAAAAATGATTTAGTCATTATTTTCATGAAAATAATGACTAATAATGAATAATAATGTCAATTATTGACAGTTGACTTCTAGCGCGGTTCCTCACTCCATCCAGAGGTAGGAACCTCTCTTATAATGTTGACCTCATGACGCAATCCGACTTGAAAATATTACGATTCACGATGGTTACTTAATTGTTTGTTTTGGTCTTCCTCTGCCCCCCCCCCCCTCCGGCACTTGATTGCTGACGAAGGCTACCAAAAGTAACCGAAAAGTCCTTAATATAGATTTTTACAAAAATCTTATTGATGTTTTCAAATCCAAATCCCAACTAATCCCTTATTGCTTATCACCTCGACGCCTTACTATTTACACCTCATGAGAAAATATTACGTTTCGCATCCCATAGATCGCCCACTATACGAACACCTCATACCTAGAGTAGTATCATAAATATCTAAATATAATGGAATGCACTGTTAAGAGAAAAAATTTAAAGTAATTAATAAATTGAAATGATATTCTGAAAAAAACACCTTTAATGGCACGATTAACGTGTTAATATTAGAAGATAACATAGAATATATAAAATAAACCAAATTGAAGAAATTGTTGTAACTCAGGAGGCTTGGCACCTGTGAGTAAACTCCGTGCCTAAGGTCATGGGTTCAATTTCTACCAGAGGTGATGGCTTTTCTTTCAAACAAAGAAAATATATTAGATATATCCTAGGGCTTTGTATAAAAACCGCCTCAAAAAATCTTTTCTCTCGGACCTTAAAATTTAAATAAACGAATAAATATTGTTAGTCTTTTTATTATAGTTTTTGGAAAAAAGAAAGCCATCAGCCCTATCCTGAGAAAAAACGCCAATAATAATGGACGTTAAAATTCAAATTAATTAATTATTGTAGTTTTTAATATTTACATAATTTTATTTAGTATTTCTTTTTGAATTCATTTTATAGCTTAGTATAGAAAATTAATATTTTTTTCCTGTGTATTTATCTCCAGAGGTTGATGCATCGTAGAACACAAGACTCTTAATATTTCGTTTTCATGCTTCTTGCTAATATCACTGGAAACATACATTGATAAGTACTTTTTTTTTTTTTTTTTTTTTTTGGAATCGCACAATAGGAAAAAGCGCCCAAGTTTACACCGTTCTGCAGAGGACATGAGTCGAGTAAATATCAAATCTACATGGATAAACTCATTTCTCCGTTAACCAAATTAAAATTCATGTAAAATGAAATTTGCAAGAAAAAAAATGTAAAATTCGTTACCAGAAAAGCCCCCATGCCCTGATAACGTTATGGCGCGGGGGCCTGTTTCGGTCCCCATCGGCTAAAGTCACATATTATGTTGTTTATGATTTTTTAACTATCTCAACTGATTTGATCACCAATGATTTTACGTCATAACCTATGAAAATTTGACGATTTCGATAGTAGGGTAACCACGTGGGTTAGTCGCCATAGCAACGTGTACCATCGTCCCGACGAAGCCAAAGCGTTACAGATTTAGCGTCACACTAGACCATAGCTAAGACATATCAATGTCAACAACTTCTTTTGCTGATAATGTGGAAAGACTAATTTTGCTTCTAAAACATTAATATAAAACAAGAAAAACGTGTTGCTAAACTGGCAACAAGTTTATAAACAATATCAGAATTAGCACGACAATGTTTTTAGTAAAGCGTGTGATTATTATATGCTTGGTTACCACCCACATACTAAGATTTCCCCACTGTGAAAATATTACTTTAGAAAATATATGACATACCTAGTACGTCCGTCCTTATTGAGTACCCGACAAAAATACACTGGGTTGTTTTTGTACACTTTTCAACAGGAAAGTTGACACAATATTCTATAATTCTTTAACCCTTATTTAGGCCGGCCATACACGTTCCGGTATACCGGAGAGGTATACCTGCGCAGGTGTACCTCTCCGGTAAACCGGAACAGGTCGCTACGCCTGCACAGGTATACCGGAAGGGCTGTCACACAAGCTCCGGTTTACCTGCGCAGGTATACCGGATGACTCCCACACATAGTTGGGCGTAGTCGTAATCATAATTACGATTACGATTATAATTATAGGCTCTCGAGATATAACTAAAATTACGATTATAATCACAGACTCTGGAGATATAATTACGATTATAATCGTAATTACAGCTGTGATTACGATTACACTTGAAATCACAACTGAACGTATAAATTACACTTGTAATCGCAACATTTTTCTGTAATTACAACTGTAATCACAATTTTTTTCTGTTATTTATTTTTTTTTTCAGATTCTGTGATCATAATCGTAATTGTAATCATATCTCGAGAGCCTATAATTATAATCCCCACACACACTCTAGTCTACTCGCCCGCGCAAGTAAAAAAAAATTAATTTTGATTCCTCTCCGGTATACCTGTACAGGTCGCTACGCCTGCACAGGTATACCGGAAGGGCTAGCACACACGCTCCGGTTTACCTGCGCAGGTTACCTGTGCAGGTAAACCTCTCCGGTATACCGGAACGTGTATGGCCGGCCTTACTAACCTTTACTTTATACCACTCACACTAACCTCGGGTCATATTGACCCGTAACTTTAAAAATAAGGAATAATTATAAGAATACAATAAAAATAGATTAAATATGTCTCAGGATAATCAAATTTATCATATAAATATAATATATAGACTTTAAGGAAGTCAAGGGTAAAATGTCTCGCGCCTTAATGCCTAAAATCCTGCAACGTACATTTTTTGGCATCTTGTCGACATCTTGATTTATCTCCGTAAAAATGAATGGCAAAAATGAAGTTTCACGCCCTTAAAACCGATTTCTTTCAAATTTTGTACAATAACGTATTTTGATGCACTAAACACGAATACGTTTAAAAAAACCTTTGCATTTAACTAGGAAAGAAGTTATTAAGCACTAAAGTTCACTGTTATGCGGGTTATGAGAGCTAATGTAAACAACTAAATTTGTAACGACTTTAAGGCATACATACTATGCGTTTACGCTCGCTCAAGAAGATAACAAAACCCCAGTCAATCCAACTCTAAAATTAATAGAATATAATATTAAGCACTAAAGTTCACTGTTAGGAAGGTTATAAAACTAGGCGTCAACAGCTTATTTGTGAACACGCGCATGCGCAGATATGTAACATTGGGAAACAGAGAACTCATTTGTAATGTTCAGAAACCATTTATTCAAAAATATTGTTAATCTTAAGGGCATCCTCACCCGTCGTCACCCGTCGCTTAAGGGCATACGTGCTATGCGTTTCCGCTCACTACGCTCGCTCAAGAAGATAACAAAACCCCAGTCAATCCAACTCGCTAAAATTAATAGAATTCTATTAATTATTCTATTAACTTTAGTGCTTAATAACTTCTTTCCTAGATAAATGCGAAGGTTTTTTTAACGTGCTCGTGTTTAGTGCATCAAAATACGTTATTGTACAAAATTTGAAAGAAATCGGGTTTGAGGGCGTGAAACTTCATTTTTACAAAATGAATACTTTAAATATGTAGGTATATATGTTTTTGTTGTCAAAATCTTAAACATTATCAGAAAACAACACCCACTAATGATGTAAATTAACATTAATATTAACATGTGTTTATTTGATTTCTTGTTTACAATTGTTTGATGTACATTTTGTTTATGGAATAATTATATATAATGTTCTGTAAATTAGGTCCGCAGGAGAAAGGAGTGGAGAAGATTCTCATTAGAGGAGGGAGAGTTGTGAATGCAGACAAGACTGAAGATGTTGATGTTCTTATCGAAAACGGCATCGTGAACGACATGTGCTACGACATGCCAACTCCTGATGGTTGTAAGGTAATATCCGCTGATGGCATGTTAGTTTTACCAGGTGGCATCGATCCACATACGCATTTGGAGTTCGAGTTCATGGGTACGAAATCGGTTGATGACTTTATAAAGGGTACCAGAGCCGCCATTGCCGGTGGGACAACCATGGTTATAGATTTCGCTATACCTGCACCTGGACAGTCTTTAGTGGAGATATACGATAAATACCGGCGGAAGGCAGATGGTAGGGTCTGCTGTGATTACGCTCTCCACATGGGGTTGACGCATTGGTCTGAAACAGTTTCTAAAGAGATGGAAGCTCTTTGTGCACAACACGGTGTTAATTCTTTCAAAGTATTCATGGCTTATAAAGACATGTTCATGTTGGACGATGGAAATCTCTTCGATGCTTTCACACGATGCAGGGAACTGGGTGCCGTCGCAATGGTCCACGCAGAAAACGGGCATGTCATTGAGAAGAATACGAGGAAGTTAAAAGCCATGGGTGTAACTGGTCCGGAAGGTCACGAAATGTCTCGCCCCGAAGACGTCGAAGCTGAAGCCACCAACAGAGCTGCTATGATAGCAAGTCAGACCGATACTCCTTTATATGTGGTACACGTTATGAGCGATTCTGCCGCTAAAATTATATCAGATAGGCGAGCAGCAGGACAGACCACACTATACGGGGAAACACTAGCAGCCGCTTTGGGAACAGTCGCTCCAGACTTGCATTGTGAATTTTCAGTAGCAGCTGCACACGTCATGAGCCCACCAATCCGAAGGAACCCCAAGAACCCGTTAGCACTCATGAACCGACTTGCTAACAACAGCTTACAGACCACCGGAACTGACAACTGTACATTCAATAAGGAACAGAAAGCAGTTGGTAAAAATGATTTCACAAAAATCCCAAATGGTGTCAACGGTTTGGAAGATAGAATGTCAATAGTGTGGGACAGAGGAGTAGGAAAAGGTATAATTACTCCTCAAAAATTTGTTGAAATAACCAGTACAAACGCAGCAAAAATCTTTAACCTCTATCCAAAAAAAGGTTGCATCGAAGTAGGTTCTGATGCCGATATAGTAATATGGAATCCGAAAAAAAGTCGAAAGATATCAGCAAAGACCCATCATCACGCCTGCGATTTTAACATATTTGAAGGAATCATAGTACAAGGCGTTGCCGAGACCGTTATCGTAAAAGGCAGGATATGCTACCAGAACGAACAGCTCAAGGAGATTGTCGGTCTAGGTTCCTTCGTCCCGTGTCCAGTCTTTCCACCACACGTCTACGGAAGGAGGGGAACACAGAACTTGGGATCTGGAGACAGCCTTGCAGTATCATCTGATGTAACGCATCCTGTCTTGAATTTTCAAGAGAGGCAGCTTCTCTCCTCGGCAATCAAGAAAGCGGCTAATACCACACACCAAGGCTGCTTGAAGCTTTTCAGGGTAAGTTGAAATCTGGTACTTACGTATTAGCTTCAACGCTTTAAAGAATCGTCTCTCAGAGATCTGGATCATCTCCGGGTCAGAGATTGGGATCAAGGCATCAATTGAGTTTTTGCCAATATGGCGACGGGATTATCAACGATTTGGGTTTACTAGAGTTTCAATATAATCTTGAGCGAGTGAAAACGCGTAGCCCTTATGTTAATGGCTCAATTGCTGTGCGTTTCCGCTCGCTACGCTCGCTCAAGGTTATATCGAAATTCTAGTCAATCCATCTCGTTTATAATATAGATCAAGGATGGTTTTTCGCTGGATAATGGAGCGATATGCAATGTAACAGTGCTTCGTTTATTCTGCTAAAATAAACAAAAAACTAGGAAATCGCGTAACAACAAACAAAGAAACGCCAATCGCGTAAAAAAACGCCAATGTACAAATAGAAAGGGAACAAGAAGGTTACTATAAACACAAGAGCCAATAGAATTCCTCATAGAAATAGACCAACAGGAATGCGTTATCCATGATCCAGATCTCTGAACAAGACCCACATCTTTAACCTGCGTTGCAGCTATTACGTAAGTACCTAAAATATATTGATATCTATATCTTCTAAAATCACCCCCCCCCCTAAATCGAGTAATCATTAAATGAAATCACTTCATCACTCTATAAATAAGTTAACAATTTTCTGAAAGGACAATGTCTGTGAGTGCTAAGTTATCTCTTCGAGCCTAGGGTAGATAATTTAATTCACACTGGGATTGGTGGCTTTTCTTTACAATAAAATAAATAAAGAGTAGAGGCTCTCTCCTGGTTTTAAAAAATCTGCGTTAAAAATAAACTAAACCCAATAGTGAGAACCGGGTTTAGAAAGGCACGTCCAATTTCACCTCTAAACATTAATAAGCATCAACGAAAATGTGTGCTAAAAGAAGAAGAAAACTTTATTTAATGAAATAATAAAGTGGGCTGCCCAACTTTATTGGGTTGCTGGAGACACAGCATGCTGATCATTCCGGGAGGCATTCATTTATTTCGTCATGAAGTAATTTGTTATGCGTTTCCAAAAGTTCGTGGGCATTAGACATGCCAAAAAATAAAAATTGTTCTTCTAACAAAAAAATAAACAAAACAACAAAAACACTAGATTCTGCGTAGTCTTAGCAACGACATTTGTTGCATGTAAAAAAAAAAAAAGAAGAGAATATCCAGTAGTGATTAATCGGCAGGAGTGATGTCCTTTAGTGACCATAAATATGTTGGCTCATTATGCCTAGCGAGTCAATAATTATTGACTCAGCTATAACAGGTAGGTGTTCCGGCAAGATTCCAAGATCTATTAAGATAGTGCAGGTCATTTTCGGAATTGTACCTCTTGCGCCGAACCACAGACCCTTGACATGGAATTTTCTGGATCCATATTTATCTAAGAACTTGTCTTGGAGATATTCAATGCACTTTGAATAGATCCCTTTCTATTCCAAGTCAATTGACTCCGCTTGCTCGGGATCGTTCGTTTCTTATCGGACCGTTGAGTCAAGAACGTAAGCCAAATTGCTATTCCGTGGAAAGGCGACTATATCTGCATATCTAGAAGATCCGTGATCGTCGATGGCGTACACTTCTTCATGGCAGTTGTAGCCATTCTCCTCAAGAAGAGCTATTAGCCTGTGCTTCACATTGTGGTGTCGCCGAGTAACCAGGAGCATACTGTTTGGACAACTACCCAGCACATGGGCTGGAGTTCCAGGCTCTCTGCCGCATTTGCGACACAGGGGTTATAATAATATATATATATATATTAACAAAGGGGTTATAATGAAATATCAACAATTTCATTATTATAAATATGTATAAACTTAATGTAATGTAATGTTTTTAATGATTAAAATTAAAGAAATATTATAATATTTTTATAAACATTTTTCGATAATGTGCCCGGAAATGTTGTTGAGCCCATCCTAAAATCTTGGAAATATCTAGGGAATTAAAGGTCCTTTTTCCTCAGGGTACTTAACTCAAATTATGAATTTTTGCGTTAGTATACTTTCTATTAACGAAACTCGGCAGATATGATCCCCAAACGACGAAAAACATACGTTTCATTTGAAAAAGAATCTTAATAAGTTCACTGGAAGTGTGGCTAGATCTCTATAATGTTCAAATTTTATAAAGCCACCAAAATTAGGGCATCTGTTTTTACGGCTTCAGCATTGTTATAATTTAGGGCTATTTTCCTTGTAGATGTGGATATTTGTATTAGTATTCAAGACCATTAAACAAATATTCAAGGTTTTTGTGTGTTTCATAAGTGTCTGAGTAATTTGCTTAATTATTCACAAAGGAATGTATACCTCCAACCTTCTGAGGTATATGCTTAGTTATACTGCTCATGCGTAGCATTTGTTTTAGCATAAATATGCATTCGCAATGAATAAACTGAAAAAAAAAAAAAGTTACAAAAATTGTCACAATAAGGTGTCCGCTGGCGTTCGCGCATGCGAGGTGGCCATGTACTAAAAGAAGACTGTATGTTATACAGTAAATTACACAGGTTTGTCAGGTGGACCTAAAGCATATTTATGTTCCTAAATTTGAGCAGAAAGCAACAAACGATTTTATTATTATTATTATTGTTTTCAATTATATGAATTTTATTCTTGTTATTATTATATTAAAGTATCCCTACAACTTTTTTATTGAACACTATCAACCGAAAATATAAGATAAAACTTATATATTCTAAATATCTCCCATAAATATTTTATTAAGTTATACGATATCCATTTTTAATATTTATTTAATCATTTTCAATCACTGCAATTTTTTTAATTAAAACCATGAAGCGAAATATTAAAAAAAAATCTTCAATTATATTGGAGCCGGAAAAAATAATAAAAAAAAAGAAATAAACTCACAATCCTTTCTTTTTTCCTTTATCAAATTTATTTCCCCGAAATAACTTTTGAACACTCATGTTACATATAATAGAGGAAAGAGAACATTCATGTTATACTCTTTCCACCAGAAGGATAATATGAGAGTAAAAAATAATGTTATTGCAATTATCAGACATATTTATTACAAAAATGTTTATATTTTGCTAAAACTTATTTCCTATTCGTAGTTTTTTTGGTTTTGTTTTTTTCATTGATAAGTAGACAATTTGTCTTTACTTAGAACAGTATAATAATCATGTTTATCTGATGGATAATGATGTCGCTATATTTTTCAAGTTTTTTCGATTTATGCAGAAGCAAAATGCTTGTATTTATTGTGTTCTAATTTCAACGTTAAATTGGACTGATACGCCGAATTATTAACTATGGAAGGAAAAAACATTCCATTTCCATTCTAATTCAGATAATCATATTTAGTAGAATAAATTACAAAAAAATATTAAAACCAATATTATATTATTCAATAAAATATTTTTGGGACATTTTAAATAGATAGTATTTTATCTTATATTATCACCTATTGCGGTTTCATGGATATTTTCATATAACAATAATATATTATTATATTAAAATAGCCATACAACAATAAATAAAGTGGGAATAAATAATACATAAAGTGGTTCAAAGGCATAAGGTTACTGCTTTACCCTGTGTACTAGTCAGCGAGAGTGAGTGTATCGTGTCCGTATTTAACTAAGAACTAAAGTGAGTTAAAGGCTACAAACACCTATTAAAAGTGACAAGAAGTGAGATTTAATAGTCATAAGTGTTTCTGTGAAGTGTCAGCCTTCTAGGCGAAGTGAGAGAGTTACAGGAACAGTGGAAAGAATTTCGCATTTCTTCTAATTAGCGTGAGTAATAGCCATATTAGCCTGATCATTACGCATGCGCCCCTCCCCACTACTACTAGTGATAGGTTCTTATCAAGTTGTCAACAGCAGTACGTCTCAAGGGCTCTGGGAGGTTGTATTTATCCTTCTCTCCACCAGTATCAACGCGTATTAATATAAATAATCAAATAAAGGCGCTCATTGAACATAACAATATGGAAGTCGGTGAAGCATCCATCAACTCATTAATGAATTTAATGTTAGAAACTCAATATGAAGTTAAAAAGGGAATTAAAGAAGTCAGGGAATTGAAAGCCTTTGTTGAATCTTTCAAAACAACAATGGAGAAAACAATAGAGAGAGTTAGTAATTTAGAAGCTAATCAGCAAAAACTAGAAAATGAATTAGAGGGTGTTCTTGGAATACTAGAGAAAAATCTCGCACAAGAACACTTACACACCAGACATAACAGGGAAAAAATTTGATATTGTTCACATTCCAGGACCTACAAAATGAAACCCCTATTAAATTAGACGAAACCATTATAAGCCTGATTAGAGATAAATTAGGTACTGACCTCACTCTAAATGAAATAGACACAATTAAAAGAATAGGTAAGAGGAGTCAACCGAACCGTCCTGTACTTATTAAGTTTTTAAGCTTTAGAAGAAAATTGGAAATCCTTAGACTGTCACGGAATATTGACTGGGATTTGAGGTTCTCCTGGGATTACTCGCCAGAAGAAAGAGGAACTAGAAGAGAGCTGTGGCCATATATTAGGGAAGCAGGAAGCAGAGGAAATGTGGCTACATACCGAGGTGATAAGGCTATCATCAACGGGAAAATCTTCACCCTAGCGGATCTACGGAGGAATCAAGCAGCAGGTAGTGGAGCAACGAGCAGTCTACAATCAAACATAGCATCTGATCAACCTAAGGATACTGGCTTGGACATCGATGGAGACAAGCTGTCAAAGAAGAGGAAAATCTCGGCACAGACAACTTTAATGCCTTTTTTAAGAGAGAGGGCCGGATCGGACAGTCAACTGGCAAAGAAAGTACCGTAATTGGAAACAATAGTACAATAAAGCCTGTAGATAATCCATTATTTAATATAAAGCAAATATTACTCTGGAACTGTAACGGACTTCATAGAATTTCCAGCTACAATAATATCAATGAACTGGATATTGTATGTCTCACCGAGACCCATCATACATCGGAACCAATCAACCTTCCTTCTTATTGTTCTAAATACACCATAGTCTCAGCATCAGCCGTGAAGGAAAGTAAGTTCGGAAGAGGAAGTGGAGGACTTGCCATACTAATAGATAAGAGTCGCTATACAGTCGAAGTTCTTATCAAAACTAACGACGCTATATTTACAAAAATTAAAGCAGCCAAATTTACTTTTATCCTAGCCTTAATATATTATAAACCTACTTGTATAGGCTAGGTAGTTCAATCTATAAACTAAATTGAATTATACTCTAAACCTGAAAATTGATTAGGGTGGTTCTAAATAAATGAGAGCGGACTGTATTTGAATGAAATATATTAAATGGTAATCAATATTTACATGCGTTGAGCTTAATGGTGGGGGTGGATCTGACTTGGTTGGACTCACATACTTAGGTTTGAAATTGTGGCTTGTTGCAGGCCGGCCCTTTCTCCCTCCTCCTCGCCAGGATAGTTTTCTTCCCCTACTCACTCATGATAAAACTGAAGGAACGTAGGAAGGAATAAAATAGTCTTGAATAGAATGTCTTGATTTTTGATACACTGCACTCTCTTCTTTTTTCCTCACTCTCTTGTTTTTTCACACACCATATGATTTAAATAGTGATTTATTGTTCAGCTGGATGTGTGATCCCTGAACACTACTAATAACTTAAACACAGCCCTAGACCTACTGGAAGCTAATATAAAAAATATATCAAATAGTAATAAGGATACGCCGTTCATCGTGCTCGGAGATTTCAATTGCCGCGTCGCTGACGCAAACCAGCTGGATCCGGAGATAACAAGCGGAACTTATTTGCAGCCGATCAGAAGGAGCATGGATGCAGATTTGAATAACCGAGGAAATCGACTTGTAGAAGCTATGGAACAGCACTCATTCATTTTGCTGAATGGACGAACACCAGGTGATCCAAATGGTAATTATACCTACATAAGTTCTAGTGGCAATAGTGTTATTGATTTAGTCTGGTGCAATTTTCAATTTTGTAATATTGTTAAGGATTTGGATGTAGAGATTAAAACAACTGATTCGGACCACTTTCCACTAAGAGTTTCATTCTATCAACCAACTCATAGCAAAGAATCCCAAAGTCAACCCAGAATTGATTCTATTAGAAATAAAGTTAAATTAGTATGGAACGTTAACCTAGAAAAGAATTACTATGACGTAATGAAACATTCAAAAAATATTTATCAAAATCAAGATGAAAGCAGTGTGGATAGCCTATACGAGAACTTTGTTAATGAAATACATTTAGTAGCTAAATATCTAGGCATGGTTAAATGTGTGAAAACTATTCAGGATTTTCGCCCTAGAAATAAACTGTGGTTTGACTCGGACTGTCTGGAATTCAAGCAAAGTTTAAATCAACTTCTTAAAATCTGTAAACACAATCATTTTTCCTCTGAATTAGTAAACCATTACGTCAAGTGCAAAAAACAGTTTAAGAATTTTCTGAAAAAAAAGAAGCAGGAATTTTTCGAATATATTAATGATAACTTTAGAAATGCAAGAGACTCAAAGACGTTTTGGTCTTCTATTAGAGCTTTTCGACCTGGAACATGTCGTAAAAACGATATAACTTCCTCTGAGTGGGAATTATATTTTAAAAATATATATCCACCTCGCATTTACTCCAACACAGCTTTCATCACTGTAGCTCATCCACTGTTGGATTCAGAATTTTCACTGGAAGAATTAGACAAGTCAATTCACAATGCTAAAAAAGGAAAAACACCCGGACCAGACCTAATCACATATGAGTACTACAAAAGTCTGCCACTAAATTGGAAATTATACATACTCGCTCTGTTCAACCGCGTTTTAACACAGGAGGAAATCCCAAAAAGCTGGTGTGAGCTTCAGAATATTATGATATATAAGAAAGGATGCCCGAAATCACCAGAAAATTATCGTAATATTACTTTGGCCAACTGCATCTTAAAATTGTTTACCCAGATACTTCAATATAGGCTGAATGTATGGATTTAAGAAACCAATAGCATTCCAGAATCTCAAGCAGGCTTTCGGGCTGGTAGAGGATGCTTGGATAATATATTTGTTTTAACTTCATTAATCCAGCTAAGGCAAACAGGAGCCAACTTGTATGCTGTCGTCATCGATTTCCAAAGAGCATTTGACACTGTCAATCACGATTTGCTCTGGCATAAATTGTTCAATACGGGTCTCAGTGGAAAATTAATTAGAATCATGAAAAATCTTTATGAAAAGGCACACCTATTAATCCCTCAGAGTGAAGATAGTTATGTGGATGTAACGGAGGGAGTCCTACAGGTAGAATCTTTGAGTCCGGATCTGTTTAAATTGTATATTCATGATATTGAAGATTATTTCAGGGAAAATGGAGTAAGAGGTATAAAGGTCAGTGAGTTATGTGATATTCTTCTCCTACAGTATGCAGACGATCTCATAATTTTAGGAACATCACATTATGATATAAAACAAAAATTATCACTCTTAAATCAATTTTGTAAAAAAAATATGCTCCGGTTAAACACAAAAAAAAACAAGCATCATTAAGTTCAGTAAAGGAAGGCCCAAAGCTGGACGCAAGTTTATGTATAATGGTCAGGAAATCGAAATGGTCACTGAAGTCACCTATCAAGGAGTGCTGTTCTCTAGGTCTGGATTGTTTTTGAGGGCAACTAAACAAGCAATCAGCAAAACTAACACAGCAATTGGTATTGTAAGAGGAATCTGTGCTCGTTCTAAGTCTAAAGAGTGGGATACAAAGGAAAGACTCTGTCAATCCATGGTTAACAGTGTTTTGATGTATGGTGCAAGTATATGGTCCCTCAGGTATCTGGAGATGGTGGAGAGCTGTCGCCTTGCATTTTACAAGAAGATCCTCAACCTGCATCCATCCACACCTCATTATATTCTACGACTCCTGGAAACAGGGACTACCCATATAGTATACACCATCCTGGAGCAGGGTCTGAACTGGGTTAGAAAAATACTGGACATGCCTGGCCACAGATACCCAAGAATATGTTTCAATGTCCTCAAAAATAATGCAACAAGGTATCCTAATAATACTAAAAATAATTGGATTTTACAGCTTCAGGAGATACTTAAATCATTTCAAATAGAAGAACTAATAGCAGTTTTAGAAAACACATCGGAGAGGAGAAAAAATATAAATATCAGTCTTACCGCTATAAAAGAAAAACTCTACAATAAAGATTTAGATAGGATGACCAACTCCATGTTTTGCCCAAATTACAAAAGGATTTATAACCCAGAACATACACCTCAACAATATCTACAGATGAACCTCACTCATTCACAGCAGAATCTTCTATCTCAAATTCGAAAAGCCAGCATAAAATTTATAAGACTCTCATACCATAGAACTTCTCACCAATTAACACCACAAGATCCATGCAATATTTGTAACCTCCAGGCCAATGAAACCCTTCAAAATTTCTATTGCTGTTGCCCAATCTACTCACCCTACAGGAGATATTATCTTCCCAACCTTATCAATAAATCAAAGGAAGAGTTTTATCAGATTCTCAATACCACCGATATGTCGACCATCAGGGCTCTTCTCCAGTACACCATGAGGAGTCTTAACCTCAGAAAATTTATGCTAGAAGAGTAAATCCCGCTAGTGTTTGAACAAACAAACATTAATATATATCATAAATTTATATATATATACATATATATATATATATATATATATATATACATATATATATATATATATATATATATATATATATATATATATTTATATATATATTTATTTATTAAAATTAATTTATATGTTTGTAAAGCTTGTTTTTTTATTTTTATTTTTTTGTTTTTCTTCCTCAATATTAAATAATGAAACATGTCAATAGTAATGAATTATAAAATGCTGTGTATATATATTGTATATTTATGAGTAGTACTCACTCTATTTGTATGGGATACATTCCCAAAAACAAATAAAATATTTGATTTGACTGCTTTACCCGCCACAAGCCTCCAATGAAGTAAACACTATTATATATAGTATATATATATATATTACTGCTTTACCCGCCACAAGCCTCCAATGAAGTAAATACTATTATATATAGTATATATATATATTACTTCTTTACCCGCCACAAGCCTCCAATGAAGTAAATACTATTATATATAGTATATATATATGTATATATATTACTTCTTTACCCGCCACAAGCCTCCAATGAAGTAAACACTATTATATATAGTATATATATATATATATATATATATATATTACTGCTTTACCCGCCACAAGCCTCCAATGAAGTAAATACTATTATATATAGTATATATATATATATATATATATATATATATATATATATATATATATATATTACTTCTTTACCCGCCACAAGCCTCCAATGAAGTAAATACTATTATATATAGTATATATATATATTACTGCTTTACCCGCCACAAGCCTCCAATGAAGTAAACACTATTATATATAGTATATATATATATATATATATATATATATATATATATATATATATATTACTGCTTTACCCGCTACAAGCCTCCAATGAAGTAAATACTATTATATATAGTATATATATATATTACTTCTTTACCCGCCACAAGCCTCCAATGAAGTAAATACTATTATATATAGTATATATATATATATATATTACTGCTTTACCCGCCACAAGCCTCCAATGAAGTAAATACTATTATATATAGTATATATATATATTACTGCTTTACCCCCACAAGCCTCCAATGAAGTAAATACTATTATATATATATATATATATATATATATATATATATATATATATATATATATGTATATATATTTATATATATGTGTATATATATATATATATATATATATATATATATATATATATATTTTAAGCATCTTTAAAAAAAATAATAATAATAATAATTGTTCATCAACATTTCGTCACATATAAGCGCTTCTTGCTCTTTTTGTTGTATCTAATATTTTCATTATGGCCTTTAGAAAAACATTCAATTTTGAATCTTGTTAATTTTCATATTCATTCAGTAATAAGAAAAATCATTTTTGTTCAGATCTAAAAATCTACATTGGATTCTAATTAAAAAATGTTTCGTTTGTATATTACACAATGAAGACTGGTATTCCTTCAACACAAATTGAATTATTTATTCTGTTATTTGTTTTAAATTATTTATATAATTCTGATTAGATAAAAATTTGTTTTACAACTCTTAGATATCGAAAAAAAATCGGTGGTTTAAATTTGTTGGTATAAAAACATTTATCTCTCTCACAGGCTTAAATATAATTGATTTTGATAATATTTGGTCCGTTGTCAAAAGAAATCCTTTTGTTTACTTTGAAAGTTTAAGTTCGTTAACCAGCTGAATCCGTTACAATATTAAAAATTCGCGCGAAGAAAATGTTTTAATGGTGTTAGTCTACGTGGGCGGGCGAGTAATTTCTGCTCTTTATCGAGATGTTTTTGCAAGAGGTGTTTAAAGTTTTCATGACATATTTAAACGAAGTAATAGCTGATTCAATTGCAAGTTTTCTAAATGACACCGGACGCAAAAGCGGAAGCGAGCTAAAATGACACAGTTCCGAGTAGTAAGGCTTTTTATATATGAATTACAATTGATAGTTTACAAAAAATATATATTCTTTTTTGTTATAATCACGAAGGTTACACCCCAGAATAAATTGTCGTTAAAGTGAGTTATTATTTAAAAAGAAAATGCTGATTCAATTAAAACTTTTAAACTTTAAGATAAACTAAAGGGATTTATGCAGAGGGCGTGGAGTCAAGAGAGACCTTTCTCGAGCCTTGGCCTGGTTAGTTCGTTATTTAACATAACAAGCGAATTAACATTTGCTCTATTCCATTTTCTTAGCAGTGAATTTAAAATTAAGTCTTTTCATGAGATTCAGTGCAGCTGAGAAATATGGAATTAAATTTCCCGTGATACATTATTTAAAACTTTGGTGTCTAATGAAATAAAAATATTTTAATTAATTTATTCTTTGACTGCAGTACCTGAAGAGCGTCACAGAAATTTTTAACTTATGAAATTATATATCAAGGAAATTATATATTTGCCGCGTAATAATCGATGGAAGTCTAAAAACAAATCATTTATATTCAAATAGAGATCGAATATCAATAATCTGATAGGTAATTGTGAATTTAAGGGGCCTCCTCCTAGTTTAGTTATTTTGATGTAATCCCTTAAAATAAAAGTTACTCCCAGCGAGGGAAAAACTAACTAAAGTTCGCTGTTTTACAGGTTAAGAATTAATTATTAACCACGATTCTTTAAAAATGCGCATGCTCATCAATTATTTCAATTTACCATCAATTATTTATTCCAAAACATTTTTGTATATAATGAAACATTCTTCAATTTTTTTTTCGCTGTCGAAAAGTATTTTATGAAGGAAATCCCTTAATAATTAGCTAATTAAAAGTCATATAAGCTTGCTTAATAATAATGTAGCTCAAGTTTATAGCCATTAATCGAAATAAAGAAGAACTAATAAATCGACAACAAGCTAATAGTAAGTGCTACTCGTTTCCGCTCAAGAAGATATATAACTCTAATCAATCCAACTCGCTAAAATTAATAGAATTCTATTCTTGAGTGAGCGAACCGAGTGAAAAAGTTTAGCACGTACTCACATAAACTCCTCCGAAATAAGCATTTAATCAAAATGTTTATCAAACATTTATGTAGATCATTAAATTCAGCGTAGATTGAGTGTTCAACCGTTTATTATCGACCTAGTGGTTTGGCAGAAACGATAAGAGAAAACACTAATTTACGAAACTTTTTATGAATACCAGATTTTAACGCATTAACACTCGGGAACCTTTTACTGTCGTTTTTGGGCCATTTTGAAATAACTATGATGACGTATCAAATATAAATTTCATATAAATAAAAAAAGTCCGACTTGCAGGAACTGCATCATCTTAGCGCGGTTCCTTCCATATCCCTAGTGCGATTAGTAAATGAATATAGCAGCTATCGGTAGGTTTTGATCTTTCGTTAAAAATTTAAAATAATATCTTAAAGAGAAGGAAGCTTAAGGCGCCACATATGGAAACTGACAGTTTCCTAAGTGGAAGTGACTCGCCGCCATTTCGATGCTCGCTCAAGGAAAACACTATTGCCAACATTTTTCTTATTTTCTTAGCTTTACTAAAATACTCATTCCACCGTTAAATAAAATTAAAAACAAAAGTGAGGTAAACAGTGACAAAACCCCGTTGAAATTAACAAAACTAACACTTTCGTGGTTTTAAGCACTTATTTCTCCGACTGACATCGCCCCATCGAAATTTGCTTCAGAATCTTTTTTGTAGAGAATTTAGTATGCTTTGAACTTACCACGATTTTTTAACTGTTTTGAAGATATTAAGCAAAATATACGAAGATCCCAAACCTTTTTATGTCTTTTAATAAAATATTTTATTTTAATCCTTACATATATATATATATTTTGGAACTACGGTTATTTTTGTAATGTATAAGTTCTGAAATATGAATGTTTCCAGTCGGCACCTCCAGATTGCGTCATGAGGTCAGCCTGATAAGCGGGATTCCTCCCTTGGGAGGGAATAAGGAACCGCGCTATAAAAAAGTATGGTTTATACAGCATTTTTTGTCGGTTCATCATAGCCACAGATGTAAACCCTTAACACGTATCGTGTCAGCAAATATGTATGACTTATACATGACTGATATACGCCAACTTTTTTTTATGTGAAATATATGCGTTAACGTACAATAATGTAACATTCATACACAAATTAAGTTTTTTAGGTATTTTATACGTTTAAAATGAAATTATAATGAACGGTCCGCTGTGGTATACACCAAGTTACTCATGTGGAGTGAAACTGGTATAGAGCTGTATGTCAGTACCACTGTGGTATGTAAAGAGCGGCTGTTCTGATACTGGCAAGAATTAGAAATCCTACAGTCCTAATGTTGTTTAGAGGCTTATCTTTATGACTCTAGAAAAGGACTTGCAGATGACGAGGGTACAGTCGGCGCTACCTGAACATGGAAAATGCCCTCACACCCTAAGCCTCCTAGCTCGTCACCTTCGAATTCATAT
Organism: Gonocerus acuteangulatus; assembly: GCA_946811695.1. Taxonomy (NCBI): domain Eukaryota; kingdom Metazoa; phylum Arthropoda; class Insecta; order Hemiptera; family Coreidae; genus Gonocerus; species Gonocerus acuteangulatus. The sequence goes on from OX328125.1 coordinate 84,486,809, forward strand.
TACTGTTCAACGAATTTTTTAAAAAAAATAACCAATTAAAAACTGGTGTAAATAGAGAATCCCAAAAACAATTCTAAAGAACGAAATCACCAATACAATAATCTAGATATTCATATAGAATATCTAGATCATATTATGGAATCCCAAGATCCCAAGAAACAAAATTGTTTCTAATTATACGTATCCTGTTTTATTGACAATTACATTTTAATACTTACAATTACTTAGTAATTACAAAAATAACGAGCAGTAAAAAAATTTTTTGTAAAACACACAAAAAGATCTGTTCTAATAAACGAAACTAACTAACTAAGTTTTAAGCAATCATTTCTCTAAATATGAAAACCCCATCGAATATTTCTTCAGAACCTTTTTTGTAAAGAATTGAGTAAGCTTTGGAATGGTAACCTTCCGCTTACCAAGATTCTCAACCGTTTTAGAAATAATAAGAAAAATAAACGAAGTTACCAAAACTTTTCATGTCCATTAATAAAATATTTTATTCTGGTCTTCCCTTTACTCCAAATGTCACGTAAATTTAAACATCTCTGTTTAAATGAATTTCAAATAAGCACAAAATTTTGAACTGAATCCCATGATTCTAAGTAATCCAACCAAAAACGTTTTTCGACAACTATTTTTCCAATTTTCTCGAAAACGGTTAAAGCTATCGCCTTAAAAATGGCTTCATTCGTTTTCCTAGGTCAAGAAGCCTATAAAACGAGTACATGCATGCATATGAAGTAAGCGGAACGATTTTGTTCCCACGACATTCGCTCCAAAAACCATGTTCCGGTGAGCGGATTCTGCTGGTTAAAGAACTTGACCTTTAGAATTAGACAAAAGATTTTTGTACCAAATTTCGTCAAAATCAGACCATTATTCTGGCCGGAAAAGCGCGAACAGACAAATATATATATATATATATATATATATATATATATATATATATATATATATATATATACATATATATATACACAAAAATTTGAACCACCGTTATTTTCGGTCTCTAGGTGTTCTGAAACGCAAAATTTTCTAGTCGGCACTTCCGGATTGTTTCATGAGATCAACCTTATAAGCGGAGTTCCTCCCTATGAAGGGAGGGAGGAACCGCGCTAAAACCCAAAACTCCAGGTCTCCACCATAATTAATTTATTTCACTTGCATTTCACGCTTTGGGAGTCTACAGCTCTGACGCAGAGCCCTGCAGTAAAGAACTTGGTGGAAAACCGTGAAAAGCCCCAAAATATCGCGGTTGCCTCCAAATTAATGTTATAGCTCAACTCAGAAATTGGGTCGAACATCATATTATTGATATTTGATGGCTATTTGAATAAGTGTAACCTGTAAGACTTTCTGGGGCCTTGTTTTTAAGCAACACTATTTTCGTACCTAATTAGACAGCAATAAAAATATAATTTTGAAATGTTCTAGTGTTATAAAACAAAACATGAACTTTCCTTGACTTGAATTTCTTGTTTTGAACTGTCTTTTCAAATCGTATTGTCATCGACCGGTTTCATGACACGTCCTGACGAGTTAATTCATCTAATGGAGGCAAAGCTTCAGACACACGACTCAATGTCATATTCAGATGAAGTCCGACAATGTAACTGTCAAATAACGCTTCGAGTAGGAACACATACCGCAATGTTTTTTTTTTTTTTTTTTTTTTTTTTTTTTTTTTTTTTTTTTTTTGTATCCATTTAGGGCTAAGCATTTATCGCAATGAGCTCAAATGAAGAATATAAAATAAAATTTATTATTTTATCTTAAATGTAATATATACATAACTACTCATAAAACAAAATTAATCTTGAATAAACATAATTTATTGAATTTTAAATATTAAATGAACATTAACAAAAATAAAAGACGTTAGCATAATAAATTCAGATATACGTGTATATATAAATGCATGGTACTGCTTAAAAAACGTTCCATCAGCTCTAGGCTAATTGAATTCGAACAGCGTCGACACGCACAGATTGAGGATATTTTAAAATTATAAATTAAAAAAATAAAAAAAATGGTCAACTGTATATTGAAGCAGAATGGGATTTCTGCGAAACATAACGCTAAAATATAAACCAAAAGAAGAATATATATATTTCTTTGGTCTATGGGAAACTTGTGGTGCATTATGTTGAAAAGCGGTTGAATCTTATCATAGTAAAATTAATTTTGTGTTACAGCATCGTCTTTGTGAAAGTGTATCCCATCACAGCACATTGTTCAAATATTGCAGAAGTACAGTCAAATCTGATATATCTTCTTCTGCGAGACACGAATTATTCGTGACATTGTCCGAGGGTTAATTATTTTTCTAATACAATGAATTTTCTGGTCCTTGTAAAACGTCTGACCCACTATTTGTACCTTTGGTTTATTATGAAAGCAGTAAAATTACTGAAATATTATTGCAATAAATTAAATTCCATTGTGTAAAGCACAAGAGTGAAGCACTCGGAGAGAGAGTGAATTGATATGAATGTTTCAGGGTGTGGCCCGGAGGAGAACAAGTAATGTTAGTAGTTAATTAATGAAAGTAATTATAACTTACAGGAACTGGACCTGGAAGGACGGGGAAGGCTGAAGGAGTCTGAGTTCAGTAAAGTTCTTGAGACTATTGGCGTACTCCAGAACCTCTCCAGTAGGGAAACAGCGGCACTGATGAAGGCCTTTGCTCGTCAGTCAACAGCAAACTTGGAAGTAGACTATCAGCAGTTCGTCAAAGCGTGCGTCGACAATGCACGGGCACATTCCTGAACGTACTTACGATTCCACGTACACCAAAATCATTCATTGTGACTAAATTACTAGGTATTATAGATAAAAGAACAGAATGTAGTATATATATTTTTTATGTCTAATTAATAAAATATATTTTTAATAATATATCAAGTTTGTTTAACCCTTTAATTAGGGTGGTAACCTATAGATAACCCGTCCTAAAATTCGTAGTTAATAATAAATGGACGTTAAAATTTAAAAAAATATAACCCTTTAATTAGGATGGTACGTTAAATCCATAGCCGTTTGATTGGAAGAGTTTAACCATTTTTAAAAGTGCTGGACGGAGAAAGCGTTTTACCACGAAATGATGGAAAACTAAAATAAAATATCTTCATTTTATAATTTAATCTGTTTTAATACAATAATTTCCAGGCGAAAGATCAATAAAAGAGAATTAAAAAAGTCAATTCACTTTATTTAATTTATGGTCTACACGTGTCATGCCTTAGATGTCTCTTCAGGAGCCAAAAAAATACCAAACTGGACATACAGCCTAATTTTATTAAGGCAAACCTTCCCGTACAATGGACACGTCAAAGCTGAGGTCACTAATACGTATAGCGTCAATTAGATGTTTATGATGTAGTAGTAACCTCAGTTCGGACTTGGCCATTGTACTGGAAGGTTCGCCTTAATACAATTACGTTTTGTTTCTAGTTTAGTGGGATTTTTTTGGCTCCTGAAGAGGCACCTATGGTGTGAAACAAGTTTAGCTTAAACAAAATAAAGTAAATTGACTTTGTTAGTTCTCTTTTATTGGCCTTACGATTGGAAAATATTGGAATAAAATGAAATAATAAAATAATTTGAATAAAATGGTCTCAACCTGCACAGGCTTTATTGTTTTCTTGTAGGAATAATTTTAGGGAAATTTTATCTGTGAAATAAAGATTAGAACATGAAGGCAGGCATACCAACAGTCAGCGAAACTCAACATCACGATAGACCTGGGTAGCTCTACAATTCCCACGATTTTTTTTATTTGTTGATTTTTTTTTCAGACACTCAAAACATGTACATTCATGGTTTTTATCAGTTGTTTGCTAAATAATTCTTTTAAATAAAAGCGCACAGGAATCAAGCATTTCCAGTAAATTGCTACAATACTCGCATTTTACTGATTCTATTCTTTACCATACCACACATGGCTGGTAATTGTCGGTTTAAGATTTCAAAAAACTCTTATTTTATTTTTTTTTTAGTTTAGGACATATTTATCAAAATTACGAATGCTATTTATAAAGTAATTTAAAATTAAATTAAATTAATGAATACTTTAAGATTTGAAAATTGTAATGGAAAACAAATAATTTCAGAAAAGTGTCTTTGAAGAGAGGCCAAGTGTCATAAACTAGTCGACAGCTATAAAACAATGGTTCTTTAAAATAATTTTTTGGTCAGCTGTGCGCGAATGTAAAGTGAACACGTTTATAGTTTACTGAAGAGAAAATTACTATTTTTCTTCAAGAAAGTGAAGAGTTAAGTGAAACTATTGTGACGGAAACAATCAATTAATTACCGAAAGTTAGTGAGTAACAATTTTTATCAAGAAGTAAAGCCATTTTACTTAAAGAATAAACGTTATGGAATCAGTAGAAAACATAACCTCAAAGGTTGAATTATTAAAGGACAATCCTTTGTGTCCTAGTGATTGTCCTGTAGTTTTATACACTGTAAAAGGTATAAAACAGCAAGAATATTTCTTACATTTGGCTGATATAGTTGGTGCTAAAAATATTAAATTTGCTTCCTACATTTTACTTAAAGAATAAACGTTATGGAATCAGTAGAAAACATAACCTCAAAGGTTGAATTATTAAAGGACAATCCTTTTTGTCATAGTGATTGTGCTATAGTTTTATACACTGTGAAAGGTATAAAACAGCAAGAATATTTGTTACATTTGGCTGATATAGTTGGTGCTAAAAATATTAAATTTGCTTCCTACATTTCAGGAGGCAGGTATTGTATACATTTAAATAGTAAGAATGAGGTAAATAAATTAGTAAATGAGCATCGGAATATAAGAATTCGAGGACATAATATTTTATTAAAACGTTTTTTTAGAGCCATCTAAAAGAATTGTTGTATCTAATGCTTTCCCTTCAATCTCTAATGATGCGATTGAAGAAGCAATAAAGAGACTCGGGGTAGAAATAGTTTCGCCCATACAATGTTTAAGAGCTGGCCTTCATGATCCGAGGTTATCACATATACTCAGTCATAGGAGCCAGCTGTTTATAAATCCTGAATGAATTGAAAAGCTACCTTCTTCACTGGTTATAGACGTTGAAGGGAAGCCTTAGAAAGTATTCCTGCAGACTGAAAATATCAGCTGTTTTATATGCAAAGGCCTGTCGGGTGTCCTAACGCTCCTAAAAATCAAAACGATTTTTCGACCGAAAATTTTGTTCCACCTGAAGAGTTCATACAGGGAAATGCTATCATATCAAACAGCTGTTCACTGGCTCAAGAAACAGATGAAGTTGTTCCTTTTTCTCTCAGTACTCAAGGAGCCTCAACATCTTTCACAAACCCTTTTTCTGTTACTGCTGAACAAAAATCATCTAAAGAAAACCAACGCCAAGATTTTCCTACATACACAATAGAAGAGAATTTAGAAGAAAAAGAAAATATTACAGAAGATATAGGGGAAGAACGTGAAGATACCAGTATGTGCCAATTATTGAGCGCAGCAGAAATAACGTTGCAAAGATTTGAACATCTAGAAAAGCTTGCTTTGTCAAAGTTCCCGGGTACTGATAATCACAGTGGCTCTGAACTTCGCCTTGAACAAGACACAGCTCCTCCACGTCTAGATACCAAGCTAGTAGTGACAACAGAAAGTGCGGTACTCGAGGCTGGGACACTAGTGTCTGATCAGAGATCAGAATCTCCTAAGGAAGGAAAAAACAGCAAATTTGCGAAAGGAAGCCTTCAGAAATCTTCTAGAAACACTGAGAATGTTAAGAAAAAGTAGATGGCTTTTTTAGAACAAATATTTTTCTATTTTTTTTTCAATATTCCTTTTTTTTCTTTTCTTTTTATTTTTTTTTCATTTTTTTTTTTTTTTTTTATATCTTCTGTTTTTAATGTTGACTTTAGGTTCTGAGGTGTCAAAATCATAGCTGTGAATAAATATTATATACAGACAAGTGTTAATTTCCTTTTGCATTCTTTAATGTTTTATTCAATTTTTTTTGTATTTCATTTTTTGATTGTTTAAGAGCTTATGGTCTTAGTTACGGAGCTCTTAAATTCAATAAATAAATAAATAATAAAACAATTTTTGGCCTATAAGGCCTTTACTAAAAGGAGAGAGTATATATATATATGATTTTTTAGGTTTTTGAGAATATATTGGCATATGTATTATACAATACAATGAGGCATTGCTCAATTGCGGGCTCTTTAACCTGAAAAATAAATAATATGCAAATAACAATCCATCGTTGTATTTGGTCATACTGCAGAGCATCATAACGTAGTGCATATATCAACAGTCGTTCTCTATAAATATAGGTTACGGTGACCGAAACATAAACAGTACCGCAGAAACTACACCGATGAGGTTATAAATCAGTTCAATTAACCAGACTTCCCACGCAACAACCGTCCAGACAAGACCACACAGGTATTATAATAGTATTTATTTAGACAATAATGGGACCGCGACAAGGGCGCTTTATCATTAACAACAATCAAATAATGATAAATAGTATTGAACTACCTACTGTAGACAAATTAACAAATGATATAATTCAAATACAATATTCATTGACAACAAAAAAGGTACAAATTAAATAGAGGCGGATAAGGCAATTAGAGTTTAGAGGGCGGAATTTTTAATTAGAAATTGAAGAAACGCTGCTAACACAAATTATGTATTAATTTACTCTTCCCAATGGAATGAAAGAGTTACAGGCAGGGAGGAATGTACTGGAGTAAGGGGAGGATGAAGTCGATAAATATCGTTTCATTTTTATACACTATAAAATTGCGGTGACCGACCCCCCTGAGAGCCAGCCCCGGGGGGTTTCGAGCCCCCTGCCTGAATTTATTAATCGCACCACAACACAAGCCTGCAGAAATAGAAGGGGGAGTTGTGGAACAGTTTTTATTTTACCCCTTTCTCGTCTCTTGTCTTCTCATCCATACTTCTGTTTTTCATGTATTTTTTATTTATTTTGTTGTAGCTATGCTTCGACGGCAAGGTTGTAAATATAATAATACTAGCTGTTACCCGGCGTGCCATGCTACACCTACTTTCTGCATATAGAAAAGCCTAAATAAATTAGAAACCAAATAAGTATTATTAAAATCAAATAACACGAATCTGTAACTCTTTCGAACCCGTGACCTCCCAACTGGGAGTCCTAGACGACTTTGACCTAACCTATAATCCCCCCCCGTATCAAGACATACATGTATGCCAAGTTTGGGAAAAATCGGTCTAACAGTGTGAATTTTTATTTAAAAAAAAAAAAAAAAGCACATACAGACAGCAGCTGGTAGACGTTTTTGACCTGGCCTATGACACTCCCCTGATCAAGACCAACCTGTGTGCCCAGTTTGATCAAAATCTGTCAAACGGTGTGGGTTTTTTATAAAGAACAAACATACAGACAGACAGATGGTAGCCGTTATGACCTAGCCTATGGCAATCGCCGTATCAAGACCTACCATTATTCCAAGTTTGGTCAAAATCGGACGAACGGAGTGGATTTGTATAAGGGACAAACATACAGACAGACAGCTGGTAGACGTTTTTGACTTAGCCTACGGCACTCCTCAGATTAACATCTACATGTGTACCGATTTTAGTCAAAATCGGACGAACGGTGTGGATTTGTATAAGGGACGAACAAACAGACAGACAGCTGGTAGATTTTTTTGACCTAGCCTAGGAGATTTCTCGTACCAAGACCTACCATTATTCCAAGTTTGGTCAAAATCGGTCAAACGGTGTGGATTTGTATAAGGGACAAACATACAGACAGACAGCTGGTAGACGTTTTTGACTTAGCCTACTACACTCCTCAGATTAACATCTACATGTGTACCGATTTTAGTCAAAATCGGACGAACGGTGTGGATTTGTATAAGGGACAAACATACAGACAGACAGCTGGTAGACGTTTTTGACTTCGCCTACGACACTCCTCAGATTAAGATCCACATATGTACCGAGTTTAGTCAAAATCGGACGAACGGTGTGGATTTGTATAAGGGACGAACATACAGACAGACAGCTGGTAGATTTTTTTGACCTAGCCTAGGAGATTTCTCGTACCAAGACCTACCATTATTCCAAGTTTGGTCAAAATCGGTCAAACGGTGTGGATTTGTATAAGGAACAAACAAACAGAAAAACAGACAGACACGTGATTTTTATATATATAGATTTCAACGGACTTCTTTTTTTCTTATACATATGACATTTTTTTACGAATTGACCGTTTACTTAATTCTCAACTAAATATAGCTATAATATTGTTTCACATGGTCTTCCCATGTTTAGGAATATAGAACATTTCACTCCTATATTAGTAGAGTAGCCCTGCGGCGCACAGTGGAGCCGAATGGCCAAAAAGCTGAAAAAATTCAATATCTCGAGAAGACCTCCACATCAATTTTTTGTTCACATTGTTAGATTAATAAAATGCTCTATTTACAACTTCTATAGGAGATATACTCCCGAGTAAAGCATGAAGTAGGAATCACCCGAACAACCTAAATCTCTTGGAAAATAAGGCCCAATCAATCCACTCAATCCATCTCGGCTCGAGGCCAGGTGTCCCAATTCCAGCCAGCTTTCCCCAATCCGCTTTCCTTGTCTGCCGCTTGTGCGCCTCAAGCTGTCTTCTTCAATCCCAAGTCGCCGTCCGTGATCGTGGATTTATCCTCGAGATTAAACGAACGAGGAAAATTGATTGCAGCGTGTGCTGGTTGTTCTTCCTCTCAATCACATTCTATTTAAGGATTTTGAATTTTATTCTGTTCCAGAGTGTAAATCGAAAAAAGCTAGACTCGGAGAAATGTGTTATTTCAGCGAGTTGGATTCAGTTGAAATATTTTCAACATATTTGGAATTCATCCAAGCTTAGATATTGAAATTTTTGTTACATTTAAGGAGTTAAGGATTTATTTGAAAAAAACATATTTTTATTAACAGACATGAAACGTTTTGGGATCTTCGTATATATTCTGCAATATCTCCGAAACCGTTAAGAAATCTTAGTGAATCAACGATAGCCATTCGAAAGATTAATAAATTGGCTACAGAAACAGATGTGAAATTCACATTCGGAGAAATGAGCTTCAAACTTTGAAGTTGTTGGGTTCGTTTATTTGAATGGTTCTATTTTTCTGTTTATCTTTGTTTTTTATTTTGTGATAGCTTAATGTAGGAAAATTTATTTGTCGGTAAACCAGGTTATGTAAAATGAGAAACGCATTTGTGTTTTTTCTTACATTAGTAACGCATTATCGTGTTCTGTTGCTCTACGTATGTGAGCTAATAGAAAAATAGTACACAACAGATATTTTGTTTAAAAAAATCCATTTATAAGGGCACTACATTAGCATAAGGTGGATAATCGGTAAATCAAGTGAATATTCTATAAGAGCAGCAGAGAGAGGGTTGATGCTGTCATGACTTAACCCTAATGAGAAAGGGTGAGGTCTGGGGCATCGATTAAGCCATGAAGGAACACAGGAGGGGGAGTTCGGGAAAACTGTCTGCTTGTTTTTCGGCGGAGGTGGCGCATCCCAGCCCCCGTAACAAATGAGCCAGCTATAGCTCTTGCTTCTTACCTACCGGGTTTCCAGGGAGACGTAGATTAATGCAAGAGGCTCCTCTTCTCTTCTTACCTTGTCCTCTATCGCCTCCTGGCTTATCATCCACCCCCGACCGGCTAGGCGGCAAAAACAAAGAAACTTTCCTTTCTCTTTCTTATCTAGAGAGAAGAACCACAAAAATAGCCCTTGGAAAATTGGAAGAGCTTGGCTTCTCGTCCAAATGATTGGAATGACACGTCTGTCAATGAATAATTATTAATTATTTATGCAATTTTATCAATGCAATCATGCACTAACATGGATTTTTATGGGAGGGGGCTCCTTCCCGCCCCGAAATTTTTATTTTATTGGTAAAAAACTACTAAATATTTGTCCAATACTACTCTCTTACTCACTGACCTATCATCAGCCTCAACTACTTCACAGAAAATTTTGAAATTTTGCATGAAAACTCCCTTTAGAACGTAAACACTCGCTAATAAAGGACTTTTTGATATTCAAATTTATAAGTATTATTAGAGGGGTTTGAATTTTACGTTGGTTAAAGCAGGCAAGCCTAGGCAGCATGCGTTGCTAGGACGATAACAAGTCAGTTGTTACCTAACTGTACCTATTGCATAATATTATTTTTATTTGCGGTTCATTTCAACTATGATGGCAGACCTTGAATTACTTGAAATAAACTGTAATTTTGTCCCTCATAGATTTTACCCTATATCTGGTGATGGTCTATCCGAGCTAATAAAATAACCAGTTATCTGCCGGGACGAAGTAAGGGTCATAAAAACCTTGAAAATAAATTACTTAGACCAGGAAAAATAATTTTTGGGGGTGTAACTGCGTTGTAATTGGCTAACTACCCCATGATCTAGATTGGTACCCCCAAATGCTCCCATCCCCCCTCCGAAATTATTTCGTATATACGCCCGTGTACACTAAGAAATTACGTTCATTTCAAAATACAAGTGTAGCTATACTAATTTGGGTACCTAAGTTAAAGAACAGTGACCAAGCAGTTTCGTATCTAAAGTACAGGATGGGAGTGACAAGGAAATCGAAGGATTAACGGATACTGCCAATGGAAGCCTGGGCACGGATTTTAGTCCTGCAGAAAGGGTTTTTGTCTACGAAAGGGAACCGGTAGAGAGAGTGGTTCATTTATCGTAGGTATGGGCTATCTCTGACTTGTTGAGGGCCAAACTTTAGAGTGCAAATTGCGTTCGTGGGCCGCGTGATTGTTCAAAATAAAATAAAATCGGATTGAAAGTATTGTCCATAATTCTTACGGATAAACATCGGACATGAAATAATACGACATTGTTATTATAAAACAATTTATTAAAATAAAAGTAGTTATTACATTATAATTAATTCGCGGAATCTGAAATTAATACAAGCTAAAAACGTTAAATAGCCCCATGAAATCATTGAGGCAATCGGCTTGCTCACTCACTCGATTCCGCAGGAGCAAGTGAGTAGTGTAACATTTTTTTTAATTGTTTTTTTTCAAAATGTCTCACGAGCCAGATCAAATCTTAAGAAGGCCGGACCCGACCCGCGGGCCGGTAGTTTCCCGCAAATTATTTAGTGGTTTTTAGAGGTTATATTCTAATAGTTTATGTGATATTTTTAGGTGAGAAGGTATCTGTTAAATTTGGACGAACTTGATGTTGAATGATTTTGTTGTGCTAAAACTCTTACTATCTGTTGCGGGTAAGTTGTTAGTAAACAATTTGAGTTAATATTTAGTCCTTTAAAATTTTACCAAACAATGAAAAATAAATTAAATACACTTTGTCAAATATTTCTTATTGTGAATATAATTAAGTGAAGTAGTACATTGCTTTTATGTTAATTCCCTAGCAACTTGTAATGATTTTCTTGTCGTGCTTGGGGCAAAAATATTAATATGAGCCCAGCTATTCGTTAAGTTACTAAACAGATGAGGGACCGTCGGAAGGGGGAGGAGTTCGGAAAGTTTATATTGGATTTTCTTAAAGAGAATGGGCGAGGAGGGGCCCTAAGAAGACGGTAAATCAACTAAGTATTACAGGATCTTAGTGTTGCCTTGTCATTACTTAGAGATAACGAGAAGGAAGGGAGGGGTCGAAAGCATCCATTCACTCTCTATACCCCAACCCAACATTGGATTCCACACATTTCATCGGCTCCCTTCTTTAAGTTGACGAAGCGTTGTCGGATGAAAACAAACAGCGTAGAGTTCGGATTTCAAACTTCCCGGAGGGCCTATATTAAAATTATCATTATTCACGAATCATCAGTCCCAATATTAGAGATTAATACAATACTCTTAAATCCCTTGAAGTTGTTAAACTATTGTTGCTTTATTATTAATAGCAATAAAAAATATTTTAAAGCGTCCCGATGTTTTTATCGAAAAATAACAAGCTTCCACATTTTTGACGAGCCCAGAAACAGTTTAGAGAGCCCATTTACCTGAAGTTACACCCTTAAAAGATTGAAGGATCTGTTATATTAAACAAATATGTTACAATTCATCGATCCAACCTAATAAGTATACTATAAATAAGGATATACCATATCCTATATATAAATGGCGAAATTAGAGATATCCAAAACTTATTATATTACTTATGGAAGCTTACGTTTGAGGAATGAAGTAAGTACTATTCTCTACAGAGATTTCAGTGTCAGTAACTTGAGAATAAATGAAGTGGTTCTTGTGAAAAGTGGGGGGTGTGTTAGTAAGGAAATGGCTCGCTTAGAGAAATTTTGCTGAATACAGCTGGTATGATCAAAGAAGATAGCTAGACAGTTGGTGTGCTCAATGTCAAAATGTTGACGGTCGAGTGTCAAGGGAGCATTTATGAAGGATGGTTTTTCCGGGTTCCTAACCAACTTTTATGATAAAGGTTATATTGGAGTAAGCGGATGAACGCTTCATCATTTTAGTGTTTTAAGGTATTGGATATATATATATATATATATATATATATATATATATATATACATATGCGGATAACCTTTGTAAAGTGCTAAAATATACAGGGTGTCCGAAATAAGACCGCTCAACTAATTTTTCGACCAAACGGTTGGTCTGAGGAAAAAATGTCAGAGGTAAAAGTTGTAGGGCTCGACCTAAGCCTTCTAAATATGTCGATTATTTAACATATTGTCCGCGCATGTGCGCTCGGCGCTAGATGAAATGTTAGGGTTTGCTGATGACCCCTATTATTATGCACATCATTTTATAGGGAATCAAAAACAAACCCTTTGCTGCAAACCGCAATTCGATATCTTTAAAATCAAATGAGTTTCGTGCAATTCAAATTTTATTGTTTTAAATTAAAACGATTTTTTGGAAGCACTTACTGAGGTCGGTTAAGAATGTGTGATATATGACTTTGAGGTATTTTTTCCTCAACTTTCTGAAAAAAATATGGCTGATCCTCTAAAAGAAATATTTTTCGTAATAACTTTAATAAAATTGAAAATGAGGAATAATTTTAGTATTTATTCTTTAGGGATTAACTAAGTTAAATCTGATCAGTCATGTTATCTATCTAATCCTTTGGATCCGATATTCCTTAATGGATTCTGGTTCATCATTTTGCTTTTGTTCATTATTAGTATAATATTCGCTTTCAACCATGAAATTCACAAGTTGTAAGATTGTGGATGTGATTATTTTTTTCGGGGAGTGTAGACGTAAAGCTCGGATGGCTGCTCGACTTTACGCGCAGTATTACCCAAACCGAGTTCATCCGTCTTACAAAACGATTTTGCGTCTGGTGTCAAACGCCCGATAAGGACCTTTCTCTTTCACCAGAAGACATCGTTGGACAGACCAGGACATCATCTTGGACCTTGTTAGGAGAAATCCCCAGATCAGTGTTCGGGATATTGCCAGAGAAACACGAATTTCAAGAAGAAATGTTCACCGTACACTTCAGCGCAGTAAGTACCACCCTTATCACATATCCTTGCATCAAGACCTTCTAAATAGGGATATGTAAGTGAGAGAGGAATAGTGCAGCTAGGGAATCAATCAATCCTTACGGCAAAACGGGATATTCATGAGGAATGTTCTCTTCAGTGAAGAAGCCACACTTGTAAGTGAATGTGGCTTCTTCGCTGAAGAAAACATAAAAAATAATCATATCCACAATCTCACAACTTGTGAATTTCTTGGTTGACAGCGAATATTACACTAATAATTAACAAAAGCAAAATAATGATCCATAATCCAATAAGGAATATCGGATCCAAAGGATTAGATAGATAATATGAATGATCAGATTTAGCTTAGTTAATCCCTAAAGAATAAATACTTAAAAAATATGTCTTATTTTCAATTTTATTAAAGTTATTAGGAAAAAAATTTCTTTTAGAGGATCGGCCATATTTTTTTCAGAAAGTTGAGAAAAAAATACCTCAAAGTCATATATCACACATTATTAACCGACCTCAGTAAGTGCTTCCAAAAAATCGTTTTAATTTAAAACAATAAAATTTGAATCGCACTAAACTCATTTGATTTTAAAGATATCGAAGTGCGGTTTGCAGCAAAGGGTTTGATTTTTGATTCCCTATAAAATGATGTGCATAATAATAGGGGTCATCTGCAAACCCCAACATTTCATCTAGCGCCGAGCGCACATGCGCGGTCAATATGTTAAATAATCGACATATTTAGAAAGCTTAGGTCAAGCAACCTCTGACATTTTAGCGCGGTTCCTCCCTCCTCCATAGGGAGGAACCCCGCTTATAAGGTTGATCTCATGACGCAATCCGGAAGTGCCGACTAGAAAATTTTGCGTTTCAGAACCCATAGAGACCGAAAATGATAGTAGTTAAAATTTGTATATATATATATATATATATATATACATATATATATATATATATATATATATATATATATATATATATATATATATATATCCCAGACGATGTAATTGTTCGAATTTCATTAACATTAATATGTTGACATTTTTGTTACGTTTGGAGTAAATTTGGTTAGAATAAAATATTTTATTAACAGACGAAAAGTTTTGGTAACTTTGTATACTTTCGTTAGTATCTCGAAAACCGTGCAGAAGATTACCATTCGAAAGCTTACTAAATGCTCTACAAAAAAGGTTCTAAAGAAAGTTTTAACTAGGCGATGTCAATCGGAGAAATAAGTGCTTAAAACTTTAAATTAATTGATTTCGTTTATTTGAACGGCTCCTTTTGTCTGTTTCATTCCTTGTTATTTTTTAATTGCTTATAGTTGGATAATGTATTTGACAATAATACTGGTTAAGTAAAATAACAAAAACAATTTATTGTTAGAAATATTCCAAGATTCCAAGACCTTGTCACTAGCGACAGTTTCTAGTGTTAGCCGACCCTTACAGGTAAGATCGGAAATTAAGACCTTTCACGACTTTACTACACACAGGGATGGCGTTAGTGACCTGAAGGGTTGACACGCCATTATAATAATTAATTTTTAAAAAAAAGACTGGTGGAACCAAAACAATAATTGCTTCTATTTTAATATTTCCAAATTAGACTAGGGATATGAACGGAACCACGCTAAGATGATGCAGTTCCTGCGAGACGGTCTTTTTTTTCTCAGACCAACCGTATAGCCACAAAATTAGTTTGAGCCGTCTTATTTGGGACACCCTGTATATAATTAAAAATGAGAATAATCAAAACAGTTCGAATCATTTTGACATCATGACAATAGACTAAGAAACCGTATTTTAATGTACCGTAATTTTATTACCCTTAAAATAATATTGACAAGTCTGAGAAACGTTTGTTATTGCTTTTAAACAATAAATTTATATTCTTCAGTGGGTGGAAAAATTGATGGGGAAAATGTTTCACGGATATTGATGTAAAACGGAACAGAAGAGTAAAATGTGCATTGTGGTTTCTTTAACTGCATTACTACAAACAGTGCACAAGAGTCTTGGGTTGGTGGTGTATTTGATGGACTTGGAGGAGAACTTGATGGCATATTTGCTGGTCGTTCTTAGTTTTGTAATTATTTTGAGAACAGGAAATGATAAGTCTAGTCGTAAATAGACGTGAGTAACGCCGGGAACTAATAGAAGATTTTTATAGACATAACTGAAGACTTCAGTTTTAGTTTTCTTTTTTCAAAAAATCATTATGGTTAGTAATTAGATGGTCTTTACTTTTAATTATAAAGGCCATCAGATTTTTCTCAAGAATGTTTGGATTTTGGTTTAGCCAGCAATTATGAAAATTCCGTCATAAAAAATTTGTTTAATTTGATACAACCAATTGTATTTCTGTCGTTCTCTATTCTGAGGAGTTTTACCATCCAAGACGCAGCTGCTTTGATGAACTGAGTACTTTCATAATCGGCTCAAGTTTCTACCTTTAAAATGTGACGTGGAGTTGTTCCGATAGTATAAAATATACTTTATTATAAATTGTTTTCTCATCGTTCTATTTAGCCGCGAGAGCTTAATAAATAATTATAATAATTCCAATTCCTGAAACCATTTTTTACGATTTCGTTTTATAGTGCTAATTGTATATTAATATGAGGGACACGAAATTTATAGTGATTTTTTTATAGTGTGCTAAATCTCTATTATTGCTTGGATATTAAAAAGGAAGAAATTTTAATACCTGCTTATGAAGGCGCTCCCTCACACGTATAATTCTCCCGAGCAATTGCGACACTTCATTATGCCAGCTGAGCTTCTCTCCCCTCGCCTTCTGAATTATCCTGAAATATTAAAATATGAAAATAATTGATTTCC